>CAMZMU010000088.1:2388483-2596702 GCA_947311845.1 Poa pratensis
CATCCTTCTCTCTTGACCCTTGAAAACTTCCGTCACACCAAACTCAAAGTAGATCTCATTAGAGGGTTAGTGCATAATCAAAAATTCACATGTTCTTAAAGACGCAATATGATTTGTTACTTTAAACATTAGCTACAGCCACTGATGTTATGTGAAGCTCTTCCACCCAAAAAAGAATTTCACTCAACACTAGTAAAAGAGAGAATGCAAAATAAAAAGGCATAATCTGTCTAAAACAGAACAGTCCGCAAAGACGAATTTTTTCGAGGCACTTACGACGCTCAGATCGAGAAACTCTGAACTAATGAAAGTTTCAGACATTCATAAAGATTACGCACAAAAATTTCAGATTTAATTAACAATCTGGTGATTTTAGGAATTTCGTACAGTGAACAGCAAAAATCTGTTTCTGCGCAGCAATCAAAATTAAGCATCATCTTAACATTAGAGGCTACTCTTGGCACAACAATGCGAGAAAATAAAGATACAAAGGAGTTGCTACAGAAGTAAACAACTCCTTGACTCAATAAAAGAAAAATTGCAGAAAAATAAAATGGGTTGCCTCCCATAAGCGCTTTTCTTTAACGCCTTTTAGCTAGGCACAAAGCATGCATCAAGTATTACCAAGTGAAGAAAGGTCTAATTCATCAAAAGCTTCATCAAGAACAGGGTTTGTCACACTAGGACTTTTCAGTTTACGTAATTCTTGGGAAGAAAATTTAAATAGACCATTATGTGACTACCTCAAGCTCATTGAACACGTTATCCGTTTTAAACGCACCCGTGGGTTTTGGTTTAGAAATTTTTGGACATACATAAATTTTTGCTTTCTCCCCACAAAAGCCTTTTGCTTTTAGTTTTAATAGAGGTAAAAGTAGAACTTATTACATCCATAGCCTCCTCTAATTCACCAATCCTAAGATTTTGATTATCTTGAATAGTACTAGTTTCTAAAACAGCAATTCTTTCATTAATGGTTCCCAGTGATTCATCAACTTTGCTAGTACTATCAAGGAGATTTGGCAAATTTTTCTCTATAGACTCCAATTTCTTTATAACATCTTCCAAGGTGATCTCATTTTTAATGTTACTAACAGGTGGTGTTCCTACTAGGCTCTCAATAATATAACTAGCTTCCAACGCAGGGGTACCAAGAAAGTTACCTCCCGTCAAAGTGTCCAAGACATATCTATACCAGCTAGTTATGCCAACATAAAAATTTCTAAGCAGGATCATAGTGGAATATTTTTTAGCACACCTACGATGAGCATCGCTGATTCTATACCAAGCATCTTTCAAACTTTCTCCACTTTGTTGCTTAAAAGATCGAACCTCAACTTCAGGAACCAAAACATGATGAGCCGAACCAGACATGATAACTAACAGAAAACAAAACTGAAAATAAACTAAATGCAAGTAACTAATTTTTTTGTGTTTTTGATAATTGAAAGCAAACAAGATAAAATAAAATAAACTAAGCAAGACAAAAACAAAGTAAAGAGATTGGAAGCGTGAAACTCCCCTTGCAGAAGACTGCTGTCTCCCCGGCAACGGCGCCAGAAAAATAGCTTGATGACGTGAAACACACGTTCGTTGGGAGACCCCAAGAGGAAGGTATGATGTAGTCAGCAGCAAGTTTTCCCTCAGAAAGAAACCAAGGTTATCGAACCAGTAGGAGCAGCAACTCTTCAGAAGGTTGTCAACGGCGCCAGAAAAATAGCTGTCGCAGGGAGTCTGGACTGTTGACGTGGAATCTGCACACAACACAATCAAACTACTTTGCCCCAACGAAACAGTGAGGTTGTCAATCTCACTGGCTTGCTGAAAACAAAGGATTAAACGTATGGTGTGGAAAATGAGTATTAAATTGCAGAGAATGAAAAAGGAACAGTTTGCAGTTTGTGGTTGTTTAATCAGTGTAAAAGAATGGACCGGGGTCCACAGTTCACTAGTGGTGTCTCTCCATAAAAGATAACTAACATGTTGGGTGAACAAATTACAGCTGGGCAATTGACGAATAGTGAGCGCATGACAATGCATATACATGACATGTTGACTACTATGATATTTAATTGGGCATTACGACATAATACATAGACCGTTATCCAACAGCATCTATGACTAATAATCCACCGCCGGGTTGTCATCCGAGTCCCCCGTTGGTATTAAGTTGCAAGCAACGGATAATTGCATTAAGTAAAGTGCGTAATGTAAACAAACACATACCCGTGGACATAGCATCGTTAGGTTATCCCTAGTGGCAACAGCACATCCACAACCTTAGAACTTTCTGTCACTGTCCCAGGTTAAACGGAGACATGAACCCACTATCTAGCATAAATACTCTCTCTTGGAGTTACAAGCATCTACTTGGCCAAAGCATCTACGAGTAACGGAAAGCATGCAAGATCTTAAATAACATATAGATAGATTGATAATCAACTTGACATAATATTCAATATTCATCGGATCCCAGCAAACACAACATGTAGCATTACAATAATATGATCTTGATCATGTAGGGCAGCTCACAAGATCTAAACATGATGGCACAAAGTGGAGAGACAACCATCTAGCTACTGCTATGGACCCGTAGTCCAAGGATGAACTACTCACGCATCACTCCGGAGGCAGGCATGGCGATGTAGAAGCCTCCGGTGACGATTCCCCTCTCCGGCAGGGTGCCGGGAAGAGGTTCTGAACCCTCCCGAGCTAGGGTTGACGACGGCGGCGTCTCTGGAACTTTTCGTGGATATTTGCTCAGGTACTTAGGGTTTTCGCGTCGGGGGGAATAAGTAGGCGAAAGGGCGGCGGCTGCGGACCCCGAGGGGCCCACACCACCCCAGGGCGCGGCAGAAGGGGGCCCGCGCCCTGTGGCGTGTGGCCCTGGTGGCCCTCCTCTTGCTCCTTCGCTCCGTCAGGCGTGTTCTGGAAAAATAGGACCCCCGTGTAGTTTCGTCCAATTCCGAGAATATTTCCAGACT
Source organism: Poa pratensis (assembly GCA_947311845.1). Taxonomy (NCBI): domain Eukaryota; kingdom Viridiplantae; phylum Streptophyta; class Magnoliopsida; order Poales; family Poaceae; genus Poa; species Poa pratensis. The sequence continues at coordinate 2,391,468 of CAMZMU010000088.1, forward strand.
AGCTTTTCTGGAATACAAAAACAGCAGAAAACAGGAACTGGCACTTCGGCATCTTGTTAATAGGTTAGTCCAAAAAATGTATAAAAGTGATATAAAGTAGATGCAAAACATGTAGCAATTGGTATAAAACAAGCATGGAACATCAAAAATTATAGATACGTTTGAGACGTATCAGCCACAAGCCATTCTCCGTTGTTTCACCTTTAGGCAGAATTCCCAACGGTGGCAAGCTTTTGTCGCTCTTATCTTTGGCCTAGGGTCAGGGAGCCCCCCCCCCCCTGGCAATCGGATGTAGAGTGAACCCGAGCAATTTATTCCTCTTTGTGGAGGATCATCTTTGAGCTCGGTCCAAGATACATCGTTGGTGTTGCCCAAGTAGTGCAGTCCCCGACAGCGGCGCTGTTGCTAGGACTCGAGGTCGTTCATCTAGGCGGTGAAGACTCTGGACCTGATCGCTTTTCGGGTTATTTTCTAGGTCTGCCAAAGTGGATGACTATTGGTTTCTTTTTCTTGGGTGTACTTCTTCTAAACTTGTATGCACTACTTGACAGTCTCCAGGGTATGCCAGTTAAAAACAAAGGGTGGTCCAGCCTCTGGTTGTACAAAAAATGAAGAGTGTGGATCGTGTTAAGCTCTGCTTATACTTGTATTGGGTCGGGTCAGTGTGAATTAGTCAAAGAGCTCTATTTTCTTTAGCCCCAACAGTCAACCTCAAGTGAGAGTGGCTCTTAGGAGTGCAATTCATATTGTGCGGGAAGCTTCAACTAAAAAGTATTTGGGCCTCCCTATAGCTTCAGAAGGATCTCGGAGAAGTTTTGAACATATTCCTGAAAGATCGCGCCGACATCAAGGTGCACGAATGGAGTGAAAACTGATGTTATGTGCAGCAAGGAAACACTTATAAAGTGAGTTATCCAATCGCTACCAACCTATTCTATTAGTTATTTCAAGCTCACAAAAGGTTTGTGTATAAAAGTTCTGTGTGTCCGAGAAGATTGACAAAAGGTTTCACTCGCAGTTATGGGAGAAAATGGCAGTGCCAAAGAGTCAAGGAAGGTATGGGTTTTTAGATTTAGAACTATTTAATGACCCGATGCTTGCTGAAAAGGCACAATGGCTTTTAGAAAACCCTGACAACTTGTGTTCACGAGTTTCAAGGGGCGGTACTACCCATGGCAATATTATGATTGTGGGGTGTGTTGGGACCCGGACTAGCTGTCCGAAATACCCTTGTGCCTACACATCAGCGATCCCATGATCAGTGTGTCGCGAGCACAAACGAACTGGTATCAAAAGAACATCCATAAATAACCGAATAAATAACTTCCTTGATTGAAGCCGTAACTTCAACAGGTACTTGAGCGGAAAGCACCAAACAACGTGGAGCCAAGTCATTTGCCACAACCCACAGACAGCTGACTAGGAAGCGCCTAGTTCGCATTGACGTCATTGACAACTTCCTCCTTCGAACAGCTCCTCTTCAGAATCTGGCTAAGACAATAGCCATGGACGATCAATATGAGTTACATTTGATTGTACTCGCAAATACCCGGAATGATCAGGCACTACTCTTTTATTGTTTAAATAAACTTTGTTTGCTTTCAAAACTCTATATCCGTATTGAAAAAAGAGAAGGATAGACTTTTTGTTTAATAACCTTTGTTTGAAAATTCCTATAACTTTATTTGGAAAGGAAAGAAGGCTTCATAACTTTTCCCATAAATCTGTCTTTGTAAGAAGTCTCGTTTAAAACTTTTTCCCGAAAATACATCTTTGTTGAAAAAGTAGAAGTCTCTTTTAAAACATTTTCCCGGAAAATCACCATTTTGTTTATTTCCCAAAAACTCCTCTTTTTAGACCATAGCCCTTCATGGTCAAAATCATTTTTCCAACAACCTTATCCAGCCCTTCGGTATAGGTTGCATAAAACATTTTCACTTTCAAATCACAAACTCTGCACTTCTCGACATAGCCCGTCATGGTCCTCCTCTTTTCCAGCAACCTCATACCATCCCGTCGGTATAGTTGCAACATAAAAAATCTCCATTTTATTTTCAAGTCTCAAAACTTTGTAAAACTTGCACATGGTCAAGGACAGCCTCCCAACTGTCCCATTATCCGAGACTCGGCTTTTCGAATAGTGTTTTTACCCTCTGCTGAGGTTAGCACGCTTTTCCCTCAATCCGGCAACTCATCGTGTCAGCCACGTCCCGCCATACAAGGTGTATGCGAAGTTGAGTCACCGACCATTAGCTGTCCTTTGCTCATGCTAGTATAGGACCCTGCCGCTATGACACTTCCATCAACACTTAACCCAGCCCGTCGGAATCTAAGTGTGAGGACTCATAGTTCTGCCCGGCGACCGTAGTCTTCATCCTCTTTCTCCAATACACTCATACCGGCCTCCGGTAGACTTCTCTTAAGAGGACCCAGGTTAGGGGTAGGTCACCAAACCATCCCCTCATGGAACGGAGTCATCTCCGTTGTTGAGGCATCCCATACTAATATGAGCAAATTATATGACTACGCCCTTTCCCATATGTGGGTAAATGTGGTCGCACAGGTTATCGGCTGGTCGACGTAAGTACAAGGACACAATGTGCTTTTTTATCAAAACCCATCTTTCTCCATTTCTCCACTTCAACACCGACATCTCGGCATTCCATGTCCACACAAGTATTTTCAAAAGAGTTTTGAGTAAACAATATTTTTTTCCCATCCTATAGTTTGGAAAAGAATTCCCATCTAATACCTCCATAGAGGGTGTCAAAATAATATACTTGTATTTTGGAAAAAAGGGTTTTCAAAATCGTAGCTTTAGTGGCAAACACCACAAAATCACTTATGCTCTTTATAAGTAAATCATGTGAACCAAAATAGATGTATATAGATGCAAGCTCAGAGAAATAGCTTGCCTGATTCCAGCATAATGTCCCTGGACTTTTCCTCACTGATCAGAGAAATAAACTCCGATTCTTCTTCAATAAATCATTTCCAAAGATCACTCCGGTAGCGTTTATCTCTAGCGTCGCAAACATGAAAATAAAACAACACTCAATAAGCAAACCAAACCACAAGTGGTATACAACAAGTAATCAAACCACAAACATAGCACTAATTCAATCAAGCAGCAAACTAAGATCTACACTCACAATGGCATTATACTAATCAGTAGCCCAACTCTATACCCATGTTAGGAACATAGATCCCATAACAATCTTATGCAAAGATGAACAACAAGCATCTTTATTTAAACAGGAAATACTTCAGACAAAAGTTAAGCCACCAATTAATCTATGTAATTCAAATTATTTTACCAAGCTAATGTAGAGACATTAACAAGATACTCAAGCTATTACTCAACTTAGAGACAACCAAGTTTAACAGCAAGGCAAACATATTAATCACACACAATATTCCAACATCAAAATAAACAAGCTTAATAAATTCCAATTACTAGGGAAAGCTAATAGGGAATAAAACCCTAACAAATACATGACTCACAAGTAGCTCTGCTAACATGCTAGCAAAATAAGGAAACACGTCACAACAGTGGGTTACCACCCAACACATGCTAGGAAGCACACTTATAACAATAGAGTTATAACACAACAATTAATAAAGCCTAATAAAAATAGGCAGAAAAGGCCTAAAGCTTATAATTATCACCACAGTCAATCAGTGACTCCTAAATTCAAACCAAGCTAGGGATATGTTCTCCTACACATAAAGAAGACAAGCCAATTGTATTTACTCCAAAAATCATCTCACAAAAATCTACAAAAATCACCAAAGAACCACTGGTGTGTTTACAAGAATGAATAGAACTTTTGTTTTAGGTTTCATTTGCAAGCAAGGCCAACAGATCTGGAAAGGTATCCCTTCAGGCTTTCCATAGAATTTTAGTTTGCAAATTTTGGAGTTGTAAACTCCAGATATTAAATATTTAATGAAAAGATACTTTTTACAAGATTAAATATAGCTTACATTCAAAAAGATATCTTTACAAACAGCAAGTTCTACCTGTTTAAGAAAACACATAGAAACTCTACAAATTTTGAATCACTCAAATCTCTATCCTAGATCTACCACAATTGAATTCAACCTACACTGCCATTTAAACAGGAAATAGAAATAGATATTAGATCTATTGGAAAAATAAGTGAATGGGCCAGATCTGTGCAGATCCTGGCAGCACAGTGCCGGATTCGGCCCAACATCTCTCCAGGCGTGCGCAAAGTTGAAAAAAAAAGGGGATTCAACGCAAACCATCGATCTGCCAATCGACGGCTCCAGATCGTCGTCTTCCTCTGCTTCAGGAGAACAAGAGCAGAAGCTCGCCATGGTGCCTGAGCACGAGTAGCTCACCTAGGGCTGCTGCCAGTCGACGGCGAGGACGGTTCGAGGTGCGAGGGCGTGGGGATGTCGGAGGTGGCTGCAGATCGTGCTGGTTTACTCTCTAACGCCGGCGAGGTCGTGGCGGAGATTCGGTCGGTGAAGAAGAAGACGAGGACGGGCGGTCGATTCGCGGATCCCCTCTTCGATTCCTTTGGCGGAGAGGGAGAAGAGGACGCGGTGAAGATGATGGTGCTCGTCGATCTACTCGGGGAGCCCTGGAACGGCGGCGATGCGCGACGGCGAGCTCGGTCGAGGTTAGGGTTCCTGTCGCGGGAAGAACAAGAGAGAGGGAGAGAGCAGGGGAGTGGATGAGTGAGGAGGGGAGGAGCAGAGCAGCTTCGGGGGGGCCTCCTTATCCTCCTCGAGCGGCAGGAGGGCGTGGGGGGGGGGCACGGCGAGCTCGGCACTGTCGCCATGCCGCGGCTACTGTGGCGACAGGAAGAAGAAGATGTTTTTGCAGAAAACCCCTGTGCTTTCTTCTTTTCATGTTTCTTTTATTTCTAGTACTTCTAGGGATTTATTTGGGCACTAAAACATTTTAGAAAATTATGAGAAAAATCAGGTAGCCTCCCCATAACATGTAGAAGCTCCACAAAAATTGGGGTGTCAAAATAAAATGTTTTGAACAACTTTTGTTCATAGGTTTAAATATGGCATTTTTCTTAAAACAGATTTATAATCCTTTAGAAATTTTAAAGCAAGTTCAAATATTATTTTTGAACTCTTGGAACTTCCTTGACAATATATTAACTTCAAATAATTTTTATTTTCATAGAGAAAATATTTGTTTGAAGGAAATAGATAGTTAGGTAGGGAAAATAATTTATTTAGATCATTTCTTTAACTCGTGATCTTAATTTCCATTTGTTGAATAATTTGAGGAGTTTGTTTTAAATTTAAGTCACATTCCAAATTTGTGACCAGTGGGTTTCCAACTTAACACTCAAATATATTGGTGTAATTATTCACCCAAGCAAACAATAAAACAAGAATTAACAATCAATACAACCATAAGTCCAACAAGCAAACAATCACAACAAGATCAACATCACAACCAAGACCACACAAATCATACCACAAGAATTAATCATACCACCATTTCCACAAGGCTATCTTGGGGAAAAGTGGCCACTCCTAATTAGACAAGATGATTTTTAGGAAATTCTCCACTCATACTTAATAGTTTTCAAAATGTTTGATAAAGAAAAATATGTGGGATAATATATTTCCCACTAGTGTCCTTTTCCAAATGGAGTAAAAATAGGAGTTTCTAAAATAGGAGTTGTAAATTATCAAGGTTGAAGAATAGGTTGGGGATAGCATGTAGATCCCCATATTTTTGGAAACACATAATTTGGGAAACACTTTTACTTTCTCAAATACTAGTATTAGTTTTGGTTGTTGATAAACCAAGTATCATTGAAATGGAGTTGGCCAAAATAAGAATGGAAAAGATATATGGAATATCTTCTTGTCATAACATGATCACCAAAGTTAAATATATTTTTATATTGGTTGGGTCTTATATTTACTAGTCAAACCACTTAAACAACAAGTCACATAAGTTCAAACCTAGCAATGAGAAGGAAAACACAATCATCAGTGAAACCTTCAAAAAGTTTTTGTTTGTTCTGAATTTTGGGTCTTGTGAAACTAGGTTTTTCTTAGTTCCAAAATTTGGGATGTTACAGGGTGCCCGCAAAAGTGCATCGCCAGTTTGGCGAGCAATTATCTATGGAAGTGATGTACCGAAACAGGGACTTATTAGGCGCATTTGCAATGGAATTGAGACCAGAGTTTGGCACAATAACTGGATCTCTAAGACTCGGTCGCTAAAACCAACGGGTTTGGAATGGAGACCAAAGTTTGGCACAATATCTGATCTGATTGTTGGTGAGTCAGGGAGTGGGAATGGGGATGAACAAAAAAACAAGAACAATATTCATGCCACCAGATGCGGATGCAATCCTATGCATGCCACGCCCGAAAGATATTTGGGCTTGGCAGCACGAGAGAATGGGGGTGTTTATTGTACGGTCGGCATACCGTATGCTCTTGGAAAGCACAGGAATGCTACAATCAGCCGAGAGCTCATCGAAGTTGGGATCTCAATGGGAATCACTTCGGAAGCTTAAGGTGATGCCAACTATATTTGAGTTTTTTTGGTGGTGTGTGATGAAGAACTTTCTGAAAGTGCATGTTGCCCCCATGCGTGGTTTTGGTAATTAATGACAATCCTTATGGACTAATGTTTGTATTGAGTTATTCTTGTAGGTTTGTCCCTTGGCATCGTTTGAACTCCATGTGTTGGATTCAAGGTTGTATGCCATCAAGATCATTGATTATGATGGACATATTTGATATGATCAAGAAGATGAAAAGATACAAGGTTGATCAAGACTAAGTGCAAAGAGTGTTTTCAAGTTGATCACACACAAAGCTAAATGATATACCATGTGGGATCATGTGATCTAATGGTATGGTAAGAAATTGTCCATATATCTTTGTGAACTAACCCATTATGTGTGTGTGGCATTCCTTTGTTGGGGTTAGGTATCTCTCCATGGGCTTGCATCAAAAGGAAGATTTCTTATAGCTCATGGAGGATGACGTCAAGTGGTGATCGTTGATGCATGTAAAATGCATACATGAACTTTGCACTTTAATTGCTTATATTCCAATCATATTTGCATCATATAAGGGTTATACCAATGTTTTATAATGATTTTGGGAATACTTCATAGTTTTCCCATTTATTTGGAATTAACCCTGTTTTTCCAGAAAACGTCTTTTTCAGTGTTTCAGACTTTCCGGGAGCTTCGGGACTCCAAAAAGGGCAAGGTCAAAGAGCACGGTTCAGAATTTTCGAGACGAACGCCATGGGCTTAAATTGAAGACCAGAAGCCCAACAGGCTGCAAATGGGAGGGTCCCACGCGGCCAAAAGTACATGGCCGCGTGGGCCTGTCTCGTTTCCCCCTCGGAGCTCCGTTGCCGTCAATTTTTCTTCCACCGACTCCGTCTTGACCTAAAAATGTCTATAAAAAAGGTCCCCTGGCGTTTCGCGAAAGGAGGCGGCGGAGAAACACGAAACAGAAGACAGAAGGCTGCCGCCGGAGAAGATCGGAGGGGGAAACGCTGCCGGAATCACCTCCGGTAGGCTCCTCCATCCCCCCTCCGGAAGTCTCCATCATCACCACCGTGAAGACCAGCACCATCTCCATCACCATCTTCGTGATCCACTTCATCCCCCTCATAGTTTGAGATTGTTCGAACCCTAGCTATTGTCTAAGTACTATTCTACATGTTTGTGAATTGCTGCTTGTCATTGTTTTGTGGGGAGATTATAATTTCAGATTGTGTTGTATCATTTATACCACTGAATCACATCATGTCTTCACGTTGTGAGTAGTTCCCGTATGTTCCTGAGGGCATAGGATGAATTGGCAATGATTTATATGACATGTGTTGGTATTTTGTCAAGAGTTTATCTTTTTGTGATTCTATGATGGTGTTGTGCGAACGTCGACTGCACAACACTTCACCTATATGGGCTCATAGGAGAACACCGTAGTATAATGAATTGAGGAGACTTGGGAGGACATGTAAACCTGAGACCGAGTCATGAAGTTATATTATGAGGGTATTAGTATCGGGGACCTTAGAGTTTAATGCTATGGTGGGACTTTATGTCTTAATAATTCTTGTGCAGTCATTTACTTGGCCACATGATCCATCATAAGGGGTTGTAGTTTATTTATTTAGCTATACCTAATTATGGCTCCGTCCAAAGAAGATTAAAACTTGACAAGATATTCAACGTGTTGTTTAATAAATCTCTATGCCTAGCAATATCCATGCCGCCCTCGGGAACGTTTGCCACATATAAGTCACACATCACTTGAGCTTGTCCTCTTGTCACATAAGAGGATTGGGCTTTCTCTCTTTGAGACCTTTCACTTGCTACTGTTACTTGCTGCATTGGAATTATACAACCGAAAATACCAAAAACACTTGCATCTTTCATTGCTTTGTTTATCAATCTTACTAACCAATACCTTCAGCTCCTCGTGGGTTCGACAACCTTTTCTATTTGAAAGGTACTACAATTGATCTCCTGCACTTGGGAGTCATCAAGATACTTTTCTGGCGCCGTTGCCGGGGAGCGTAGCGCTATTGGTAAGAAGTTTGGTAAGGAAACTTGAAAGCTGTTTATCTCATTGTTACTATGGCATTTATGAATCGTGCCTCGCTGCATCTTGCTCTATATGAAAGTGCTTATGCCACTACTGCAAAGGTGGTTGAAACTGCTGTGCCTGAGATACCTAAGTGGGATATAAGATTCCCATGGGTCATGTTAAAAGAGTTATGAAAAAACCATTTACAGGAGATGGAACTAAGTCTGCATGTGAACACATAGAAATAATTGATGAAATATGTGGTTTATTTAGGCTTCCTGGTATTTCTGATGATCAAATAAAAAGGAAGCTATTATATTTGTCTTTATCTGGTAATGCTCGTGATTGGTACATGTCTTTGGATGAAGAAGTGAAAACTGACTGGAGTATTTTGAGGGAGGTTTTTCTTAAACATTTTACTCCCAAAGAAAGTACTAATATTTTGCAGGAAGAAGATGATGAACACATAAGTTTGGAAGAGGAAGAATGTGAAGAAGAGGATAAAAATCTAAGCTTGGGATGCCCATGCAATCTCAAGAAGATGCTGAAAAAGATGAACAACTGGAGAATGAAGAGTTGGATCTCCCAACTTCACCATCAACAAATGATAGTAACACTCAAACTCAAAAATCTTTTGTTATTTATGAGAATCCATGTTATGATGAGGGTGAAACTGAAAATGCTATGGTCCTATATGATAACCCATACTATTATGATGAAACTAATAATACTCCTTCACTTTTTAATAATGCTATTAGTGAACTTATTGATGATAATGAGGAGTATTGCTTAAATATGCTATATGATAATGCTTTAGATGATGGTCCTATGCTTATTGATAAACCTCCATGTTTAGTTTACTAAATTATGTGAGGATAAAAATGACCTACTTGCTGTTTTGATAGTGTTCTTACTCATGAGAGCCCTACTTTGTTTTTGAACTCTCCTACTTACACCATAAAGGAGAAATTTGCTTATGTTGAGAAATACTTATGTGGTTTTTAGTTCCAAATCTTTGTTGCAACCATGATATTAAACTTGATATTGATCTTAACAACTATTTTGAAAGAGGGAAGCATGCTAATAAACTCCAAAATAAATTTAATGATCCTCATTATGTTCCCAAACTATCTGAGTTGGAAGATTCTATTGGTTATATGGTTGAATACACTTTTACTACTTGCAACTATTATGAAAGAGGAGGTGATAAGAACCCTCTTTATGCTACTAATAATTATGGGCTGCAAGTAACTTTTGTTAATATGCATTGGAAAACTTCATTCATATACAAAATGCCAATGCATAGGAAGAAAGTTAGACTTCGTTGTTATTACGTTGGTGTTTTGTGTTTCTCTCAACTAGGTTTCAACTTGACTATTATTTTGATCGGTTTGAGAACACCATGGGACCCTGGTATTATGCATGGAACACTTCCCAAGGAAGAGGGGCACATCATTCAAGCTCCCTCATGAGGTTCATCTTCGATAAACAACAAGTAAGAAGCCTAGCTATATGGCTATAAAGAAAGCGCTTTGCGGGAGGCAACCCGGTTATTTTTGTGTGTGATTTTTCTTTGTGTCCTCTTGCTGTACGAAGAGACTTTGTGTCTAGTTTAGGTTCTGGAATTTTCAATAAAGTGCCAAGTTTTACCTTTTTGGTTTGAAAATGTTGCTTATAGCGTTCGGAGATTTTATTTCTGCACGAGTCAGTGCACGGTATGATTTTTAATTCTTATTCTGTAACTCCGAATGAGCTCATATTTGAACTGTAATTGCAACTTTTCATCCTCTGTATGCATGAATTTTTTCGGAATTTTTCGAGAAAGTTTGGTAGGGTAGAAAAATACGTTTTGCTGCTGCTGTTTTTCTGACCAGATTATGTCCCATTTTGTTTGATGCACGCTTTGAGCTTTTAAGTCGAATCTTTTTGATCCAATTGAGTTTATGAGTAGGTATACAACATTATATATTTTCTGGACATCTTATATTTACTAATTGGAGCCGTCTGATGATGGAGGTTTCGCCTCTCGCGCCCGCACGTCTCATTTGTTTCCGATTCGTGTAGAGACGATCGCGAGTTCGATCCAAAAGCAATGCGCGCACACATCTTATAATTAATAATGGTTGTTTATGCCAACGCAAGTTACCTCCGCCCGCACGCGTTCGGCGAAGGCAGCGACCAAAACTGTTGAAGCCAGACATCTGCTGAAATTCTTGACTGCGGCGCGCTGGCCTCATCAGGATCGATCTAGCAGTAGGCTATCCGTTCCGATCGGCAGCTTCTTCAAGGATCCAGATTGATGGCGTCACCTGCTGCATGCCTGCATCCACCCTCGGTATAAACTTGATTATAAAATTGTATGCATGGTATACACCACGATCCAGCAATTAATTTACACATAACTCTTTACGCCTGGTCTTATCTCATCATGGTGGCATGGAGTAGTAACCAGTATCCTCTATAATTTAAGTTTTTACAGGGAACTTTATGGTTTCTGTATTGCCATCCAACTGCAATTGATTAATCATGCAAGGTCTTTCTAGCCAGCAGACATGTACTCCCTCCGTTCTAAATAGATGATTTTATTTGTCTACATACGGATGTATATAGACATCTTTTAGTGTGTGCATACATAATCAGTTCATGTGCCGACTGCCGCTGGCTTCGATGGATGAGCTGCACCGAATAAGTTAGCTTCTGTCACATCTGGCTTCCAACGATGAGTGCGACCACGGCGACACAGCCGCTGATCGGATGCATCATGCATCATAGTTGTGCTTCTGATCGAAAGCATCATGCATGGGCGACTATGAGGCTGGTACGTACCCCTTAATATAAAATCCTGCTGACATGCAAATTCCATTACTGTAGCACATAGTTGTCCATGCATAATTAACTCTTGGTTGGTTAGTGATCGGTCTGTCAAGATTAATACTCCATCTGTCTCAAAATAAGTGTCTCAAGTTTGTCAAAAAATAAATGTATCTAGACATATTTCATGTATAGATACATCCACTGTTGGACAAACTTAAGACACTTATTTTTGAACGGAGGGAGTATAATTCTTGGATCTATCTAATAGTATATCCGATTATCCGACCATGCTACGCTAGCATACGAACACAGATAATCACATCTCAGTATGTCTAATTCGTTTTTGAATAGTAGAATAGAGCAGAAGGTTAATATTGCTTTACTAATCAGATAAGAAAAGGGCTAAACTATTTTCTCATGGATATGCTCAATCAACTTTTTCCGTGTGAAACAAATAACAGAAAAACACTATAAAAACATTTAAGTGAATGTGTATTACGTGTGTAGGATTTCCCTAGAAATGTAGAGTCCCATGTATGGCCACAGGTCAGCCACAGGTCAAACTACTGAGTCCAGGCAAACCGTCTGCATTGCATATATGACACACCTTAGAAAATGTGTGCTTACAATGGGCAATACTTGCATGTTTCTTCATATAGTACAATTTCATAAGCGTATCACTATCTAATTCCAATTTTCTTTATCAATAACTATTCCATTATGAGCAATTATATGTTTATACATAATCATGTAAAGGTAAATTTCTATTTTTTTGAAGCGTTATAAAAAATTATGTATCCCACAAAAATAGCGAGCATGTGAGTGTGTTGTGGTTGCACATATCCTAATTAAGTTTTTATAACATCTTCCATGTCACAAATTGAGGACCTTCCGGACACTTCAATTAGTCCGTGAAACATTTAGAAAAATAGAAACCTACATAACATATCCTCCGAATGTGGTACTATTTGATATGAACAAATCTCACAAGTAAGTAATAACATTTTTTGGATAATTAATTCTTATAAAGCAATACAAATGAAAAATACATATAGTTGTAACTAATTTGAAATGCAAAGATCAAATTTTTATAAATAAAATATGAATACATGATTATTTACCAATGAATAAGAGATTGAAACTGCTGATCCTACCTAAAATTAGAAACTTTCTACATTCTAAACATATTTATAATTCTACAAACTTACATGCACACATATTTATAATTCTACAAACTTACATGCACAATCAAATAGTTTAAATCTTCATTTTCAGTTCTTCTAACATTTGCTAGCCCGTGCAGACGCACGGGTTGACGGCTAGTTCATATGAATTTTTGTTCAAGGATTATATGCAGCAAGGAACCTATTTGTTTATCACTATTAATGCACCCCACAGAAAAGAGATGGGAGAAACGGTGTTTTTGAAGTTTTTTCACAGGGATTGGAGGAGATGCACCAAGAGCTATCCAAGGATGGTGAAGACCATAAGCTTGGGGATGTGAAGACAACCCCTCTGGACCTACACACTCTCGGTTTGCACACGTCCAACTTCTGTTTTTCGATCGAAACACTTTATCGCATAAACTTGGAGCGTCGTTTTTGTTTTTGTTTGAATCTTGAGAGACCACCACACTATCATTTATATATGAGAGAGCTACTGGAAATATGGGTTGAAATATGTTGGATGCTTTTATAAGATTGGGAAAAGGGATGTTTGACTTGATTTTTAATGATATATATAGTTGCATGATTCATGAGCTTGTTAATGAGTAGTAGTTTGCAAATTCTTTTTGTAGAGCTATCACTTATTCATGTTTTGGTGCTGATTGTTATTTTACTTGGTTTGACATGGATTAGTTAGTTCTATGGACACTCATGCATGCATCTAGATGGTCAACTTTCTCCCTTTTGCTAGCCCAAAAACTCCAACAAGCAAAAAACTTGTTTCCAACACCTTCAACCAAAGTTATTCCAGTGAGTCCACCATATCTACCTATTGGCTTTATGCTATTCCGAGTATGTTTAACAAGTTGTTTGTGTTATCTTACCTCTGAACGAAAATGTTTATGTTATTGATTGTAATGGAAAAAAGTTGGTTATATAGCTCTCACGAACTTGATGCACAATGTTCTTTTATTTGCATAATAAAACTTGACCCATTGTGATTAAGATTATGATGTCTGTGGCTTGATGAATGTTTGGGTTGGAAGTTAGCCCATATGTGCTGTCACACGCAAAGCTTTCAACATGCTCCTTCATCTCATTTAGTTGATATCATGTACTTTTGTTTATGGATGCCTATCATGGTGAAATGAGGTGGAAATGAAGTAGTTCAAATGAGTTTGTATAAATGGTTAGAGAGACGCCTGGGCCGCTAATCTAAGCCATGCATTATTCATGGTGGAAATTTACTTACATGCTATGGTGAATTATCTATGACACACCTTACAATAAAAAGCTATTCCAATGGTAAATAAAAAGGGTGTTGAGGTTTTTCATCTTGTTTGTTTGTCTTGTCATTTTGATATGGGCTTGTTCCATATCCTGGGACAAGAGGTACCCCAGTTGACGCTCTTGATGATACTATTATTACTTACAATGATATATAACTTGAACTTGCTTTGTTTCCTAAGTTGAGTAATCATGGTGTAGGTACTTGTATTCAAGGGGCATGAGACATCCAACATTTACTTTGTCAAGCACACTACTCATATTTGCTTTCACTTTAACCTTAATCATTCAAGATGCTATGATAGGGCAATGAGAACTTGACACCAATGAATCCTTATTGCAATCATTAACTTAAGTAGAAGAGTTTGGAAGTTGGATGAAGCTTATGCATGCTTTACCTCTACTCATATATACATCTTTCCAAAGTGTACACCTATCATATTCAGATTTCCATCTACACTCTATGACCATTGTAGGATGTTCTACTTATCATTATGCATACATGTGTTCCATATTACTTGCTACTATGTTACACTTTGTGAACTAGCAATGAACATCCTTGTCTAGAATACTTGATATCACTTCATAAACTATTTGCATATTGCTACTCCTTTGAAGAATGAATCATTTGACTCTATGTAGCAATAGTAATCATCTTTGATATTCATTGTTAAGTATTAAATTGCAAAGTCCATGTTAGTTTTATCATCTTCATACTCGAGGACGAGCATGGATTAAGCTTGGGGATGTTGATGCATGTAAAATGCATACATGAACTTTGCACTTTAATTGCTTATATTCCAATCATATTTGCATCATATAAGGGTTATACCAATGTTTTATAATGATTTTGGGAATACTTCATAGTTTTCCCATTTATTTGGAATTAACCCTGTTTTTCCAGAAAACGTCTTTTTTAGTGTTTCAGACTTTCCGGGAGCTTCGGGACTCCAAAAAGGGCAAGGTCAAAGAGCACGGTTCAGAATTTTCGAGACGAACGCAATGGGTTTAAATTGAAGACCAGAAGCCCAACAGGCTGCAAATGGGAGGGTCCCACGCGGCCAAAAGTACATGGCCGCGTGGGCCTGTCTCGTTTCCCACTCGGAGCTCCGTTGCCGTCGATTTTTCTTCCACCGACTCCGTCTTGATCTAAAAACGTCTATAAAAAAGGTCCCCTGGCGTTTCGCGAAAGGAGGCGGCGGAGAAACACGAAACACACGAAACAGAAGACAGAAGGCTGCCGCCGAAGAAGATCGGAGGGGGGAAACGCTGCCGGAATCACCTCCGGTAGGCTCCTCCATCCCCCCTCCGGAAGTCTCCATCATCACCACCGTGAAGACCAGCACCATCTCCATCACCATCTTCGTGATCCACTTCATCCCCCTCATAGTTTGAGATTGTTCGAACCCTAGCTATTGTCTAAGTACTATTCTACATGTTTGTGAATTGCTGCTTGTCATTGTTTTGTGGGAGATTATAATTTCAGATTGTGTTGTATCATTTTACCACTGAATCACATCATGTCTTCACGTTGTGAGTAGTTCCCGTATGTTCCTGAGGGCATAGGATGAATTGGCAATGATTTATATATGACATGTGTTGGTATTTTGTCAAGAGTTTATCTTTTATGTGATTCTATGATGGTGTTGTGCGAACGTCGACTGCACAACACTTCACCTATATGGGCTCATAGGAGAACACCGTAGTATAATGAATTGAGGGAGACTTGGGAGGACATGTAAACCTGAGACCGAGTCATGAAGTTATATTATGAGGGTATTAGTATCGGGGACCTTAGAGTTTAATGCTATGGTGGGACTTTATGTCTTAATAATTCTTGTGCAGTCATTTACTTGGCCACATGATCCATCATAAGGGGTTGTAGTTTATTTATTTAGCTATACCTAATTATGGCTCCGTCCAAAGAAGATTAAAACTTGACAAGATATTCAACGTGTTGTTTAATAAATCTCTATGCCTAGCAATATCCATGCCGCCCTCGGAACGTTTGCCACATATAAGTCACATCACTTGAGCTTGTCCTCTTGTCACATAAGAGGATTGGGCTTCTCTCTTTGAGACCTTTCACTTGCTACTGTTACTTGCTGCATTGGAATTATACAACCGAAAATACCAAAAACACTTGCATCTTTCATTGCTTTGTTTATCAATCTTACTAACCAATACCTTCAGCTCCTCGTGGGTTCGACAACCTTTTCTATTTGAAAGGTACTACAATTGATCTCCTGCACTTGGGAGTCATCAATCGTCATCAAGATTATGAAGTGCAAGTTCAAGAGAATCATCTCGAAGAAATTCTATCTTGAAGCTTGCCACCCATGTGGAGATATTGGTCAAGTGAAGATGTGCCTATGAGAGGCTCTCCCACATTGGAGTATGGGGGAGCAACATTTGAATCTTCACCAAGCAAAGCGCAAATCAAGAAAGGTGGTCCACTTAAAGAGATCAAGATCGTCATCATCTATCTCAAGTGGAATGCGCAAGGCAAAGGTATGATCTTGATAGGGTTTCTATTTTACCGGTCTCGTGGTGTTAGTGGGAGACCGGGTTATAGGATAGACGGCGTACTATCAAGAGGGGCTCTCAAGTGAGTAACTTGATCGCATCTTTGTGAAGAGCTCAAACCTTTGTATATTTGGCATACCATCTTTCTTGGTTCTTATTTGGTTTTTATCCATGTGAGAATTTAGAGCTCGTGCTCATCTCCATACCAAGCTCTAGTTCATCAAAAACGGATTTCATTTGAATATCTTGTGATGTTTTTGATGTTGGAGGTTTTACCGGTTCGTCTTTTGTAGAGGGGTCTGATGACCCACAAGTATAGGGGATCGCAACAGTCTTCGAGGAAGTAAAACCCAATTTATTGATTCGACACAAGGGGAGCCAAAGAATACTTGAGAGCCTTAACAGCGGAGTTGTCAATTCAGCTGCACCTGTGAATAGTCTTGCTCGACACAGATTATCAGTAGCAACAGTTTTATAGCAGTAGTAGCGGTGAAATAATAGCAGCAGTAAATAGCGACAGCAGTAGTGATTGCAGTAAACAGTAGGATTAAAACACTGTAGGCATAGGGATGGATGAACGGGCGCTGCATGGATAAGATAGCTCATATAATAACCAAGACATAGGCATTGCAGATAATAATGATAAAGCATCCAAGTACTAAGTAAACATAGGCATGTGTTCCGTATATAGTCGTACGTGCTCGCAATGAGAAACTTGTACAACATCTTCTGTCCTACCAGCCGGTGGCAGCCGGCCTCAAGGGAATCTACTGGTAATTAAGATACTCCTTTTAATAAAGTACCGGAGCAAAGCATTAACACGCAGTGAACACATGTGATCCTCACATCGCAGCCATTCCCCTCGGCTATCCCAATTATTGTCACTTTGGGACCGCGGGTTCCGGACAACAATATGTGTATACAACTTGCAGGTATGATCAATAAACAGTGCATATCATTATGAAACAATAACATGTTCAGATCTGAAATCATGGCACTCGGGCCCTAGTGTCGAGCATTAAGCTCAACAAGTTGCAACAACATCAATAAGTACTAAGAACGGATACTGGGCACCATGCCCTAATGATCTTATAGCTTATTACATGAACAATCTCATCCAATCCCTACCATCCCCCTCAGCCTACAGCAGGGAATTACTCACACATGGATGGGGGAAACATGGATGGTCGATGGAGAAGCGTCGGTGATGATGATGGCGATGATCTCCTCCAATTCCCCATCCCGGCGGAGTGCCAGAACGGAGTTTCTGGTCCCCGAAATAGGTTTCGCGATGGTGGCGGCGTACGGTGATGTTTCTGGATGAAGTGGACGACCCCCTCGCGTTTTAGGTCAGAGAGGGTTAAGTAGTCGAAAGGGGGACTCAGGGAGGTGCCCGAGTCGCCCTCCTCATAGGCTGGCGCGGCAGGCCCCTTGGCCGCGCCACCATGTGGTTTGGGCCACTCGTGGCCCATCTCCGCCTCCCCTTCTGGCTCCGTGAATCTTCTGGTAAAATAGGAGGTTTGCGATCTTTCTGGTGTTTTTCCCGAAAGTTGACTTTCTGCACAAAAACAAGACACCAGGGCAATTCTGCTGAAAACAGCGTTAGTCCGCATTAGTTGTATTCAAAACACACAAGTTAGAGGTAAAACAATAGCAAAAGTGTTCGGGAAAGTAGATACGTTTTGGACGTATCAACTCCCCCAAGCTTAGCTTATTGCTTGTCCTAAAGCAATTCAGTTAACAACTGAGTGCGATAAAAGACTTTCACGAACACATTTGCTTCATATGATGCATATATTCTCACTATATGTACAAATGCTTAGGCAATTCAAGATGAGGCAAATGCAAATAATGTCACTCAATAGGCATGTAAGCTATGAAAAGATACCAACATACTAATAGCGACAAACACGAAACATATTAATTCACAAGATTGTAATGCTCATAATAGGATATGATAAGATGGTATCTCGCTTGCCCGCTTTTGTACAGCAAAACATAAATGACCAGGCACCTCTGAAGTTCATGGGAAGACTAGAATCAAAGATATCAAAGATAAAAGCATCAAAGTTATATCACAGTTAACCATATTCTGGGACAAGCACATTACACTAAGAATGACAACTATGCTCTCGAGAAAGTGCTCAAAGAAAGGATGGTGACTCAACATGAAAGTAAAAGATTGGCCCTTCGCAGAGGGAAGCAGAGATTATCATGTGCTAGAGCTTTTTATTTTTAAAACAGAAGCAAAATTGTTTTGGGAAGTGTTTGTTGTTGTCAACGAATGGTAGCGGGTACTCTAACCCCCTTGTCAACCAGACTTTCAAGAGCGGCTCCCATGAAGGACGTTATTTCTACCAGCAAGGTAGATCATCCCTCTTCTCTTTTGTTTACACATGTATTTTAGTTTCATTATGGGTGACACTCCCCCCAACCTTTGCTTACACAAGCCATGGCTAACCGAATCCTCGGGTGCCTTCCAACATTCACATACCATGGAGGAGTGTTGTTGGAGGGGGTCTCCGCGCTTCCCGCGCGCGCCCTATGGTGCATACGCCATCACGCCCTGTGCGAGAGGGCCATCCCAGCTGTACCACACGGGTGTCCTGCCTCCCGTGCACTAGACGCGTCCGGGCCTTTAGCCCTGTGTCGGGGGCACGTCCAGCACATCGGAGACCAGCCCCACAAGGATGACAGGCATGCGTCGGGGGCGCGCGCGTCCAGGCGGCGGAGGCCAAGCGTGGACCACATTACCTGACGGAGATTGGACGGCCGTTGGAAGGCAAGCTTCCCTAGGGAATACGTCTCCCCCATTCCCAGCGGCTAGTTTGTCGGGATATTCAGGTGGAATATTCTTGTAAGATTCTCTGTAAGGACCATAGTGCCCCTCAGTGTGTGTTGTGGACCAAGGGACGGATATGTAATTTCATGCTAGGCCCTCCCTTTCCTATAAATAGAGGAGGCCCTCTCCATTTGGAGGGATCACAAATCTGAAATATATGAGAGCATTGTTGAATTCCTTTGCAAGCTTGTTTGTCTTGTGCCCTCTGGGGCAGCCTTGCGTCGGACGCCAATGCGGCACGCGTGTCTCCGCCTCTTGCATCCCGCGCACACCTCGTAGGTCCTCACACCTGCACGGGGGTGCCATAAGTTTACTGCCTAGCCTTTACGCTACGACAGTTGGCGCCGTCTGTGGGAACCGAGCAAGAAGCTGTGTGACCAGGAGACCGCGACCGTCGAAGACCGACGTGATGGGCACTGCCCCATGGCAAGGCGCCTTCACCGACCTGGCCCTGCGTCGCGGGAGCCACAAATGTCTTAAGCGCCCAGCGCGTCATCGCCCTGCCTCGCGCCGCACGGGGCTCGGGCGCCTTCAGCGCCACGCACGCCACCGACCTCGCCCTGCGTCACAGGAGCCACAAAGGTCTTAAGCGCCCAGGGCATCATCGCCCTGCCTCGCGCCGCAAGGGGCTCGGGCACGTGCGCCATCGACATCACCTTGCGTCGCGGGAGCCACAAAGGTCTTGAGCGCCCAGCGCGTCATGAACCTCGCCGCGTGCCGCAATAGACCCGAAGGTCTTAAGCGCCCAGCGCGTCATCGCCCTGCCTCGCGCCGCAAGGGGCTCGGGCGCCTTCAGCGCCACGCACGCCACCGACCTCGCCGCGTGCCGCAATAGACCCGAAGGTCTTAAGCGCCCAGCGCGTCATCGCCCTCGCCGTACGACACGAGAGGCTCATGCGTCTTCAGCGCCACGTGCGTCATTGCCCTCGTCGTACGACGCGAGAGGCTCTCCTGCGCCTTCAGCGCCACGTGCGCCACCGACCTCGCCCTGCGTCGCGGAAGCCACAAAGGTCTTAAGCCCCCAGCACGTAATCGCCCTGCCTTGCGCCGCAAGGGGCTCGAAGGACTTCAGCGCCACGCGCGTCATCGCCCTCGTCGTACGACGCGAGAGGCTCATACGTCTTCAGCGCCAGGCGCGTCACCGACCTCGCCTTGCGTCGCGGGAGCCACAAAGGTCTTGAGCGCCCAGCGCGTCATGAACCTCGCCGCGTGCCGCAATAGACCCGAAGGTCTTGAACGCCACGCGCGTCTTCTCCCTCGCCGCGCTGCAAGGGGCTCGAAGGACTTCAGCGCCACGCGCATCATTGTCGTTGCCCTACGACGCGAGAGGCTCATACGTCTCCAGTGCCACACGCGTCACCAGCCTCGCCACAAGGGGCTCAGGCGCCTTCAGTGCATGCGCTTCGCCCGCCCCTCCTTGCAGCGCAAGAAGCTTGGACGCCCTCGACGCCTTGCCCGGTTTCGCGATGCAAGGGGCTCAGATGCCAACTGTTCCTCGCCCCACAATGCAAGGGGCTCAGAGACGATTGTGCCTTGCACCTAGCAAAGGCGATGTCCCCCAATGAGGGTGTGGTAAACCTCCTCGTGCGCCACACGAGTCGAGTGCGAAATATCGGTAAACCTCCCCCTGCGCCGCACGGGTCGAGTGCGAAATGTCGGTAAACCTCCCTGTGCGCCACACGGGTCGAGTGCGAAATATCGGTAAACCTCCCCCTGCGCCGCACGGGGCGAGTGTGAAATATCGGTAAACCTCCCCGTGCGTTGCACGGGTCGAGTGCGAAATATCGGTAAACCTCCCCCTGCGCCGCACGGGTCGAGTGCGAAATATCGGTAAACCTCCCCGTGCGTTGCACGGGTCGAGTGCGAAATATCGGTAAACCTCCCCCTGCGCCGCACGGGTCGAGTGCGAAATAATTGGGGCTGGGCACCCCGTTGCCAGCTCTTTTTGCAAAATTATTGGATAAGCGGATGTATATGCCACTAGTCCATTGGTGAAAGTCTGAATGACAAGATTGAAAGATAAAACACCACATACTTCCTCATGAGCTATAAAACATTGACACAAATTGAGAAGTACTTTGAAGGTTTTAAAGGTAGCACATGAAAATTTACTTGAATGGTTCGAAATGCCATGCATAGGTATTTATGGTGGACACTTTGGAATAACTTGGTTTTCATGGTTTTGGAAGCACGAGCAGCATTCCCGCTCAGTACAAGTGAAGGCTAGCAATAGACTGGGAAGCGACAATCAAGAGAGCAATAACCGTCATAATCATGCTTGCGACAAAATGAAATTAATTGAGACATAAAAGTGATACAAGAACTCTGAGTCAAAATAAATCATCAAGGCTTAATTGACTTTTGTTTTTCAGTCATACGCATGCATGAGCATGTGCCAAGTCAATTCGAATGAATTATTCAGAGGAGGATACCACAATGTCATACCCTCTATGAATAGAACAATGCAAGCAAACATCAACATAACATGCTACCACTATTAATAAATTGGGACCGATCATGAGAGAACAAGAACTACTAAGCATCCACTAAATGACATATACCTCACATGAACCAACTAAGCATGCTCACATAGATGAGTATATGTACAAAAATGAAAACAAATAGAGTTCATACCAGCCTCTCACCCCAACTCAAGTTGTTGTAGATCATCCTTATTGCTTTTTCACTTGTGTTGCTTCGAATGATAAGAATGAAAACCAAGCTCCATCGGAGTCACGGATGGCTGTCCAACTCTGAAAACACTATACAAAACCAAAAAGAAACAACAAATATTTTTGGGTTTTCGAGTTTTTGAAACAAGAGCAAAAAGAAACAAACAATAAAGCAAAATATTTTTGGATTTTTGAATAACAAACCGAATTTTAAAACTAAGCAAACTAATACTGAAACTTAAAGAAACAAATGAAGAGAAACAACAGAAATATTTTTGGTCTTTTTGTGTTTTGGAATGCAGCAATAAAAGGTAAACAATTAAAAAGAAAGAAAGAAAACTGCAACATGGATATACAAAGTATCGACAAGATATGATATGTAAATGAGTGAGATGTCGATATACCTCCCCCCAAGCTTAGGCTTTTGGCCTAAGTGGAGATCAACCCCATGGTGCCCAGGAAGTGGCGCCTCCATAGTACGACGAGGAAGGGCCCTCGTCCTGGTAAGAGCTGGATGACGCTCCAAGGTAAGTGACGGTGTAGCCATCATCAGGTGCTTCTCCCTCCTCCTGGTGCTGCTGGTGAAAGCCTCGCACTCTAAGCTGCTCCTCCAACGCCTCCTTGGAGTACGACCACGGTCTCCTGTGTATAGGGAACAGATCGGCCTGGGGCAAAGGCACTTCATATTCATCCCCGTTAGTAAATAAAACTTTGTAAACAATGTTTCCTAAATGAGAATTAGGTGTGACAAACTGATGGCCTTTCATAGCAGAAATATCAAGTCTGAAAGGGGTTAGCTTCTCATCATTAGGACTAACGGAAAGACCTAGATATGCGATAACTCGTGAAGCAACAATTCCTCCATAAATAGGTCCACTAGCAGCCAAACGGCGAGCAATAAGGGCACCAAGGTTGTAAGCAGTGTTACCATTAAGTGCAGCAGCAAGAAAAGCAAGATGATAATTAGAAATGTTACTGGTGTTTTCCCTACCAAGAATGCTAGTAGCAAGATAATAAACGAAATATCTAATGGCAGGGAATTGGATGTTCCTTATCTTGCCGCGCTGAGCGATGCGGTCATCGTCGTTGGTCACTCCTCGGTAAAGTTCCACAAAGTCTTTGGTGTTCCCTGCAATCTTCTTTGCTGTACCTAAGGAGCAATATCTATGGCAGCACAAAAGTCTCCCAAGTCCATTGTAACAGGCCTGTCATAAATCTTAAATTGGACAGTAGGCGCATAAGATGAATTCACAAATTTAAAACTCTCAACAAAAGTTTTGGTGAGCCAATAATGTTGGTCGCCCTCATCCTGCATATAAGTGGTTAGGCCAACTCTCTGGATAAGGAACATGAAGTCATCAAGCAACCCTGCATTACGCAAAAACTCCATGCATGGAAAGGATGAAGCATTTGGGATTTGGTCATCCCCTCCATCTCCAATGTTCGGTGCAATGACATCCTCATCATAGGAACGCCTAACTCGAGTAGATGCCCTCAAAGGCCTTCTTGCTCTCTGAGAATCCCTTTCAAACACCTCCCCAAAGGTGTGGTTATGCATTTTCCTTTTCTGAATTTTTTAACAAACATTATAAAAAATGATTTTGAGACATACAAATGAGGGGAACTACTATATGAACTTGCTAGAGGACTAAACATGCATCAAAACTGATTATATCAACATAGAACAAGCATGCATACTCACTTAACAAGTCACCTACAGCAGCAAAATACTCAAGGTATACTACTAAACAAAATTCTACTTGGATACATGGAGGAGTCACATACCTGAGAGCAATGCCCCAAATCTCAGCAGCTGAGATGGGCTGAACAAAGAGATCGAAATCGCGAGAAGAACAGCAAAAACTCGAGTGTGAGAGAGAAAAACGAGCTGAGTGATGCAAGAGGAAGAAGTGGTAGGTGGGGGAACTGCTGGAGGGCCAAGGGTGCCCCACCTCAGTGGCTGGCGCGGCCAAGGGGCAGCCGCGCCACCATGTGGTTTGACCCCATGGTGGGTCCCCTTGGTCAGCACCAGGCACTCCCACGATGCTCTTTGAAAAATAGGACCAATGGTATAATTTTTACAGATTTTGAAAACTTTCAATTTGCATGAAATCTGGATATTTAAATTAATAAAACTTGGGCAGAAAAATTATTTTTAAAATTCAACTAAACTTTTGCAACCTAATTATCACTACAGGAGGTAAAACAAAGTTGAAGAAAGAAATGTGTTTAGCTCTTTTATGTATGCAAATACATTTGATAACAAGGTTGATCAAGTCTTGGCACCAAATAAATTTACATGACACAAATGATTTAAACATCATGAAACACTCATGTTACCTTGTATTGTATTGATATGGATCCAATCATAATGTTTTGATATCCTTCTTGATGATCATATATAGGGCAATCAATACTTCCCACTTTGATAGTTTTAAAATTGGAGATGGTATTGACTCCATAAATCTTGTCAACTTTCTTGGGGAAATAAACAGTATGTTCTTTATCATTAACATTGAAAGTTACTTTTCCTTTATTGCAATCAATAACAGCACCTGCAGTATTTAGAAAAGGTCTTCCAAGAATAATAGACATATTATCATCTTCAGGCATTTCAAGAACAACAAAATCAGTCAAAATTAAACAATTGTTAGCCACTTGAACAGGGACATCCTCACAAATGCCAACAGGAACAGCAGTAGATTTATCAGCCATTTGCAAAGATATATCAGTAGGTATCAATTTATCAAGATAGAGTCTCTTATAGAGAGAAAAAGGCATAACACTAACTCCTGCTCCCAAATCACATAAAGCAGTTCTAACATAATTATTCTTGATGGAGCAAGGGATGGTTGGTATACCTGGATCTCCAAGCTTCTTAGGAACCTTGCCATTGAAAGAATAATTAGCAAGCATAGTAGAAATTTCCTCATTAGGAATTTTCCTCTTGTTAGAAACAATATCTTTCATATACTTTGAGTAAGGAGGCAATTTAATAGCATCAGTCAAAGGAATTTGCAAGAACAAGGGTTTCATCCATTCACAAAATTTATTATAATGTTCTTCTTCCTTTGATTTTAGTTTCTTAGTTGGAAAAGGCATTTGCTTTTGAACCCAAGGTTCCCTTTCATTACCATGTTTCTTAGCAATGAAGTCTTCCTTAGTGTACTTTGTGTTTTTAGTATGCTTTTCAGGTTCCTTTTCACTAACTTCTTTATCAAGAGCATCATTTTTATCCTTATCACTATCAAGTTCATTACCACTTTCAGTTTCAGCATCAGAGATAGATATACTATTAGGATCATTAACAGTTTCAGAGGATTCTACAACATTTTTATGTTTCTTCTTCTTCTTTTTCTTAGAAGGAGAAACTGGATTTTCAGCTAGTTGAGAATCTTGTTCAATTCTTTTAGGGTGTCCCTCAGGATATAAAGGATCCTGAGTATGAGCTCCACTTCTAGTGCTAACATAGACA
Source organism: Poa pratensis (assembly GCA_947311845.1). NCBI lineage: Eukaryota > Viridiplantae > Streptophyta > Magnoliopsida > Poales > Poaceae > Poa > Poa pratensis. The sequence continues at coordinate 2,416,824 of CAMZMU010000088.1, forward strand.
GGTTTTAATTTTTCTTTAGAAGCATTGGCTAACATGTCTTGTTGCACTTTAGTGAGTTGATCAATTTGAGTTTGAACCATATGGAAATGTTTAATAAGCATCTTAACATCATTGGAGGTTCTCTCCACAATATCATGCAACTTACTAATAGCTGAGAGTTTTCATGCAAATGATTCTCTACTCTCATATTAAAATTATCTTGCTTAATAACATAATTATCAAATTCATCTAAGCATTGATCAGGTGGTTTAGAGTAGGGAATATCTCCTTCATCGAACCTGTGGAGAGAGTGAACCTCAATTATGGATGGATGAGGAATTGGCTTACACAAATCTTCAATAGGTGGAAGGTTCTTCACATCTTCAGATTTAATACCCTTCTCAATGAGAGTCTTCTTGGCCTCCCTCATTGTTTCATCATTCAATTCAATCATACCTCCCCTCTTCTTTGATATTGGTGTCGGTGTAGGTGTGGGGGTCGGCGCAGGTAGAGTCCAATCATCATAATTCTGGCTGATTTTAGCCAATAATTCTTCAGCTTCTTCAGGGGTTCTTTTCCTGAAAACACAACTAGCACAACTATCCAGATATGCTCTAGATTCAATAGTTAGTCCACTGTAAAATATATCAAGTAGATCATGCTTTTCCAAATCATGTCCAGGCCGAGCTCTGATAAGAGAGCAAAACCTTGTCCATGCCTCTGGAAGTTTCTCTTCATCTTCCTGGTCAAAGTTATAAATTCTCTGCAAAGCATCATGTTGAGCACTAGCAGGGAAATATTTCTGAAAGAAAACATCAAGCAAACCAGTAGGACTAGTAATAGAACCAGGAGACAAGTTGTTATACCAAGCTTTAGCATCATCTTTTAATGAGAAAGGAAAAATCTTAGCAACAAAATAGCTACGCTTCTTAATATCATCAGAAAATAAGCCACTCAAAGTAGAGAGCTCATTCATGTGCTCTACAGCACTTTCACTCTTAGTGCCACAAAAAGGAGTTTTCTCAACAATAGATATATGAGATAAATCAAGAGAAAAATCATAATCCTTATCTTTAATGTTTATAGGAGAAGTGGCAAACTTAGGATCAGGTGACAACTTGTATTTAACAGCATGTTGTGCAAGAAAATTTCTCATATTACTTGCACCAGTAGTAGCATTACATTTATCAATAAAATCATCATCAAGTTCCACATAAGTTTCATCAGGATCATCATCACAAGTATAATCCCTTAACTCAGGTGAATAAACAGGAGTAGTAGGACTTCCATTAGGTGTTCTAGTATTTTCAAGTTGTTTAGACTTAGCAATAGCAGCATCTAAAAGTGGACCTAATGAAATATTCTCATCAATCACAGTAGAAGCATCATCAACATTATCAGAGGCAATTTCAGATTCAGCAGTAGTACCAACACGTGAAGATTGTGGTGGTGTAACAAGTTGACTCAATACAGATGGTGAGTCAAGAGCAGCAGAGGTACTAAGTGTCGTACCTTTTCTTGTAGTGGATGGCAATACACGGACCCTCTCATCACGAGCTTTACCCATGATGAATAAATTTCAGCGAGCAATATAGATCACAAGTGAACTCACAAATAAAGCTATGCTCCCCGGCAACGGCGCCAGAAAATAGTCTTGATGACCCACAAGTATAGGGGATCGCAACAGTCTTCGAGGGAAGTAAAACCCAATTTATTGATTCGACACAAGGGGAGCCAAAGAATACTTGAGAGCCTTAACAGCGGAGTTGTCAATTCAGCTGCACCTGTGAATAGTCTTGCTCGACACAGATTATCAGTAGCAACAGTTTTATAGCAGTAGTAGCGGTGAAATAATAGCAGCAGTAAATAGAGACAGCAGTAGTGATTGCAGTAAACAGTAGGATTAAAACACTGTAGGCATAGGGATGGATGAACGGGCGCTGCATGGATAAGATAGCTCATATAATAATCAAGACATAGGCATTGCAGATAATAATGATAAAGCATCCAAGTACTAAGTAAACATAGGCATGTGTTCCGTATATAGTCGTACGTGCTCGCAATGAGAAACTTGTACAACATCTTCTGTCCTACCAGCCGGTGGCAGCCGGGCCTCAAGGGAATCTACTGGTAATTAAGGTACTCCTTTTAATAAAGTACCGGAGCAAAGCATTAACACGCCGTGAACACATGTGATCCTCACATCGCAGCCATTCCCCTCGGCTGTCCCAATTATTGTCACTTTGGGACCGCGGGTTCCGGACAACAATATGTGTATACAACTTGCAGGTATGATCAATAAACAGTGCATATCATTATGAAACAATAACATGTTCAGATCTGAAATCATGGCACTCGGGCCCTAGTGACAAGCATTAAGCTCAACAAGTTGCAACAACATCAATAAGTACTAACAACGGATACTGGCACCATGCCCTAATGATCTTATAGCTTATTACATGAACAATCTCATCCAATCCCTACCATCCCCCTCAGCCTACAGCAGGGAATTACTCACACATGGATGGGGGAAACATGGATGGTCGATGGAGAAGCGTCGGTGATGATGATGGCGATGATCTCCTCCAATTCCCCGTCCCGGCGGAGTGCCAGAACGGAGTTTCTGGTCCCCGAAATAGGTTTCGCGATGGTGGCGGCGTACGGTGATGTTTCTGGATGAAGTGGACGACCCCCTCGCGTTTTAGGTCAGAGAGGGTTAAGTAGTCGAAAGGGGGACTCGGGGAGGTGCCCGAGTCGCCCTCCTCAGGCTGGCGCGGGGCCCCTTGGCCGCGCCACCATGTGGTTTGGGCCACTCGTGGCCCATCTCCGCCTCCCCTTCTGGCTCCGTGAGTCTTCTGGTAAAATAGGAGGTTTGCGATCTTTTCTGGTGTTTTTCCCGAAAGTTGACTTTCTGCACAAAAACAAGACACCAGGGCAATTCTGCTGAAAACAGCGTTAGTCCGCATTAGTTGTATTCAAAACACACAAGTTAGAGGTAAAACAATAGCAAAAGTGTTCGGGAAAGTAGATACGTTTTGGACGTATCAGGGTCAAACTCTCCTCTTGTGTTCTCCTTCTCACATGATGGACTATGATGTGTATATGCATGATCTTGTAGAGCTTGTGATTATCTTCGAAACAAGCCCAAGATCATAGAAAACGGAGTCCGGATGAAAAACTTGTTGAGTTTTTGTGTTGGAAATATTATCGGTTTATCCATGAGGAAAGTTTCACACCTTCCCATGTGTGTCAACTTAAGCTCTTGTCGTTACCTTTCCAAAAAAATTGGTTTCACCTGATTTGGAGTTCGAACGAGAAAGTTATTGCATTTCAGGTTTTGTTGTTTTGCTGCTGTTTTTCCTGGCCAGAGTGTCCGGTGTGCCAGGGCCGTAGTTTCCGGTGTGCCTCAACCGGAGTCTCCAGCCTCAGGGGTGCTCAGGGGCCGGAGTCTCCGGCCCATCAGGTTTTTGGTGCGAAGTGCGCAACAAGACGACGCCCTCTGTGTTGGGTCCGGAGTTGGTCCGGAGGGACCCCGGAGTCTCCGCCTGAGACCGGAGTCTCCGCCCCCTCCGGGTCCGGAGTCTCCGCCCAGGCCGGAGTCTCAGGCCCTTCTGGAGGGGAGTCTCCGGTGTAAGTTTCCTGCAACGGCTATTTTTCTGGGAGGGGTGATGACGTGAAACACACGTTCGTTGGGAGACCCCAAGAGGAAGGTATGAAGCTGTGCAGCAGCAAGTTTCCCTCAGTATGAAACCAAGGTTATCGAACCAGTAGGAGCAGAAGCACTTCAGAAGGTTGGCAACGGCGCCTGAAAATATGGTGTTGAAGGGGATTCTGACTGTTGACGTGGAACCTGCACACAACACAATCAAACTACTTTGTCCCAACGAAACAGGAAGGTTGTCAATCTCCCCGGCTTGCTGAAAACAAAGGGTTAAACGTATGGTGTGGAAAACATTGTTTAATTGCAGAAAGTAAAAGAGAACAATGATTGCAGTTGGTGGTTTTATCAGTGTAAAGGAATGGACCGGGGTCCACAGTTCACTAGTGGTGTCTCTCCATAAAGATAAATAATATGTTGGGTAAACAAATTACAGCTGGGCAATTGACAAATATTGAGCGCATGACAATGCATATATATGACAAGATGACTACTATGATATTCATTTGGGCATTACGACAAGATACATAAACCGTTATCCAACTGCATCTATGACTAATAATTCACCTTCAGGTTGACATCTGTGTTCCCCGTTGGTATTAAGTTGCAAGCAACGGATAATGGCATTAAGTAAAGTGTGTAATGTAAACAAGTACATATGACCGTAGACATAGCATTGTTGTGTTATCCCTAGTGGCAACAACACATCCACAATCCTAGACGTTGCTGTCACTTGCCCAGATTACTGGAGGCATGAACCCACTATCTAGCATAAATACTAACTCTTGGAGTTACAAGCATCTACTTGGCCAAAGCATCTACTAGTAACGGAAAGCATGCAAGATCATAAATAACATATAAAGATAAATTGATAATCAACTTGATCATAGTATTCAATATTCATCGGATCCCAGCAAACACAACATATAGCATTATAATAAGATGATCTTGATCATGTTAGGCAGCTCACAAGATATAAACATGATAGCACAAAGTGGAGAGACAACCATCTAGCTACTGCTATGGACCCGTAGTCCAAGGATGAACTACTCACGCATCACTCCGGAGGCAGGCATGGTGATGAAGAGCCCTCCGGTGATGATTCCCCTCTCCGGCAGGGTGCCGGGAAGAGGTTCTGGACCCTCCCGAACTAGGGTTGACGACGGCGGCGCCTCTGGAACTTTTCGTGGATAATGGCTCGGGTATTTAGGGTTTTCGTGTCGGGGGAATAAATAGGCGAAAGGGCGACGACTGAGGGCACCCAGGGGGCCCACACAACCCTAGGGCGCGGCTCCACCCTTGGCCGCGCCGAGGGTGCGTGTGGGGCTCCTGGCCCTCCTCCGTCTCTCCTTTGGACTCCGTGTACGTGTCGGTGAAATAGGACCTTCAGATGACTTTTCGTCCAATTCCGAGAATATTTCCATAACAGCTTTTCTGAAATACAAAAACAGCAGAAAACAGGAACAGGCACTGTGGCATGTTGTTAATAGGTTAGTCCCAGAAAATGTATAAAAATGATATGAAGTGTATGTAAAACATGTAACAATTGGCATAATATCAACATGGAACATGAAAAATTATAGATACGTTTGAGACATATCAAGCATCCCCAAGCTTAGTTCATGCTCGTCCTCGAGTAGGTAAACGATAAAACAAAATAATTTTTGAGGTGACATGCTACCATCATAATCTTGATCATATATTATTGTAAAGCACATGTAAATGAATGAAGTGATCCAAGTCAATGGTCTATAGTTTTGCTATCAAATAGATAATGAGTAAACAACTGAATCATACAAGCTAAACTTTTCATGAATAGTACTTTGCAGACATTGTATCCACAGGTTTACATAAGAGTTAACTCATAAAGCAATAGATTCTAGTAAAAGGTATTTAACCAACATAAAGGAAGATTTAAGCTTCAGCATTTGCTTCAACTTTCAACATATTTATCTCATGGATATTGTCAACACAAAGCAATATAATAAGTTCAATATCTAGCATATAACAATTGTTGTACCAAAGTTGACACTAGTGTTTGCTTTGGAAGATAGAAGAAGTAGGAAAACAGACTCAACATAAAAGTAAAAGAAAGGCCCTTCGTAGAGGGAAGCAGGGATTAAATCATGTGCTAGAGCTTTTCAAGTTTTTGAAATCATATAGAGAGTAAAAATATAAGTTTTGAGAGGTGTATGTTAATTGTCAACGAATCAGAAAATGGAAAGTACAATATGACCCCTGCCAACCAGACTTTTAAGAGCGGCTCCCATGAAGGACGTTATTTCTACCAGCAAGGCAGATCATCCCTCTTTCTCTTTTGTTTACTCATGCAGATATTTCACTGGTTGTCATTGCTTGACTGATAAATCAGGGCAAATATGTGAAGAGAATTAAGCGGTTAAAGTTGTAATTAATTGGGACTGGGCACCCCGTTGCCAGCTCTTTTTGCAAAATTAATGGGTAAGCGGATGTATATGCCGCTAGTCCGGTGGTAAAGTCTGTTTGACAGGTGACATAAAGACATCCACCCGTCCTCATGAGCTTGGTAAACATTGACACACAAAGGAGTAATAACAGTTGAATATTTTAAAGGTAGCACATGAAAATTTACTTGGAGTGGCAAGGAAATACCACATATAGGTAGTTATGGTGGACACAAATGGCATGGATTTTGGCTCAAGGATTTGGATGCACGAGAAGCATTCCCTCTCAGTACAGAGTTTAGGATAGAAAGGTTATTTAAGCAAACAAGAATATCAACCGGTACACCAAGTTTTATATGACCAACATATTGCAAATATTATAAGACTTCACACCGTCTTCCTTGTTAACCAAAACCTTTTACTAGAAAATATCTAGACCTTAGAATTACCACCCATGCAAACCACATTTCACAAGCTTTACGGTATTTCTCCACTAATGGGTTTAAACTTACATGATGCAACAGTTTAAACATGACCTACTTGTTAACTCAAAACAATTGACAAGTATCAAATTATTCAAGTTGTGATCTACAAGAGTATGTAAGTCTTTTCCATTATGCCATTTACCACATGCAACATTTTCTGTTCCAACCAAACACCAATCAACTTATTTCAATAACTCTCCAAACAAGTATAAGTGAAGCAAGAGAGTACTTTCTTTAAAAGAACTAATAGCTCTGACAAGAGATACATGAAAACAAGAGCTAAAAGATGAACAACGCTAGACAAGAATAATCAACAAGTATAAGTGAAGAATAGGAGTATTCAAATGAAAAAGCGGAGAGTGTCTCTCTCCCAATCAAGAATGCTAGGATCCAATCAAGTTGATCACAAAATAAAAATAACATACTGAAAATAAAAGCACACAGACGCTCCAAGAACAACACATATGATGTGAAAGAATTAAAATATAGTTTCACTAGAGATGTCCTGATAATTTTGACGATGAAGAAGGGGATGCCTTGGGCATCCCCAAGCTTAGACGCTTGAGTCTTCTTGAAATATGCTGGGGAGATCCATGGGAGCCTCCCCAAGCTTAAGCTCTTCACTCTTCTCCATCCTATTATATCACTCTTCCCTCTTGACCTTGAAAACTTTCGCCAGACCAAACTCAAAGTAAATCTCATTAGGGGTTAGTGCACAATCAAAAACTCACATGTTCTGTAAAGATGCAATATGACCGTTACTTTAAACATTAGCTACTGCCACTGATGTTATGTGAAGCTCTTCCACCCAACACTAGTAAAAGAGAGAATGCAAAATAAAAGACATAATCTGTCTAAAACAGAACAGTCCGCAAAGACGAATTTTTTCGAGGCACTTACGTTGCTCAGATCAAAAAACCTTAAACTAACGAAAGATGCATACAATATCAGGATTGCGCACAAAACTTTTCAGATTTAATTCACATTCTGATATTTTTAAAGAATTAATACGGTGAACAGCAGAAATCTGTTCCTGCGCAGTAATCAAGATCTAGCATCATCTTATCATTAGAGACTACTCTTGGCACAACAATGCGATAAAATAAAGATACAGAGGAATTGCTACAGAAGTAAACAAGACCTTGACTCAAATAAAGAAAAATTGCAGAAATAAAATAGTGGGTTGCCTCCCATAAGCGCTTTTCTTTAACGCCTTTTAGCTAGGCACAAAGCATGCATCAAGTATTACCAAGTGTAGAAGCATCAACATCATAGTTTGTCGAATAATAGAATCAAAAGGTGGCTTAATCTTCTTCCTAGGAAAGTGTTCCATACCTTTCTTGAGAGGGAATTGATATTTGATATTCCCCTCTCTCATATCAATAATAGCACCAACAGTTCTAAGAAAAGGTCTTCCAAGCACAATAGGACAAGATGGATTGCATTCAATATCCAAATAACAAAATCAACAGGGACAAAGTTGTTGTTAACCATAATAAGAACATCATCAATTCTACCCAAAGGTTTCTTTATAGTAGCATCAGCAAGGTGAACATCCAAATAACAATTTTCCAAAGGTGCTAGATCAAGCATATCAAAAAGTCTTTTAGGCATAACAGTAATACTAGCACCAAGGTCACACAAAGCATTGCAATCAAAGTTGTTCAACTTCATTTTAATGATGGTCTCCCAGCCATCTTCTAACTTCCTAGGGATAGAAACTTCACGTTTCAGTTTTTCTTCCCTAACTTGTATGAGAGCATTAGTAATATGTTTAGTAAAAACCATGTTTATTTCACTTGCTTTAGGACTTCTAGCTAGCTTTTGCAAGAACATAATTACTTCAGAGAGATTACAACCATCAAAATTATCATTATCATCAAAAGTAATGGAACTATTATCCTCATCATTACTAGAAATTTCAGCATTTTTCTCAAGAACAGTTTCAGAGTTATCAGGCAATTTAAAATGTTTTGCAATAGAAGTAGAAACATTGCCAACACCAATTACTTTACCATTGATAGTAGGAGGTTTGTTAACACTTGAGGCTAAAGCATTTTCAGTAGTAGAAATAGTATAAACTCTAGCAATACTATTCTTTTTAGCAATTTCATCCTCTCTTGCCCACCTAGCATGCAACTCAGCTAACATCCTCACATTATTATCAATTTTAACTTGTATAGCATTAAGAGTTTTGCTCTCTTTAACATCATGAGGCATATTCTTTATTTTCATCAATTCAACATCAAGATCAAGACTGTCAACCTTAGAGGCAAGAACATCAATTTTCCCTAGTTTTTCCTCAACAGTTTTATTGAAAGCAGTTTGTGTACTAATGAAATCCTTAAGCATAACTTCAAGATCAGAAGGTACACTCTTATTATTGCTGTAGGAATTACCATAAGAATTTCCATAACCATTGCCGCTATTAGAAGGATAAGGCTTATAATTACTATTACCAAAATTATTCCTATAAGCATTGTTGTTGAAATTATTATTTTTAATGAAGTTCACATCAACATGCTCTTCTTGAGCAACCAAAGAAGCTAAAGGAACATTATTTGGATCAACATGCACTTTTCCATTTGCAAGCATAGACATAATAGTATCAATCTTATCACTCAAGGAAGAGGTTTCTTCAACATAATTTACCTTCTTACCTGTTGGAGCTCTTTCGGTGTGCCACTCAGAATAATTTATCATCATATCATCTAAAAGTTTTGTTGCAGCACCCAAAGTGATGGACATAAAGGTACCTCCAGAGGCCAAATCCAATAAATTCCTTGAAGAAAAATTTAGTCCTGCATAAAAGGTTTGGATGATCATCCAAGTAGTCAGTCCATGAGTGGGACAATTCTTAACCAATGATTTCATTCTTTCCCAAGCTTGGGCGACATGCTCATTATCAAATTGTTTGAAATTCATAATGCTACTTCTCAAGGATATAATCTTAGCAGTAGGGTAATATTTTCCAATGAAAACATCTTTGCATTTAGTCCATGAATCAATACTATTTCTAGGCAAAGATAGCAACCATTCTTTAGCACGTCCTCTCAATGAGGAATGGAAAAGTTTCAGTTTAATAACATCACTTTCTACTTCCTTATACTTTTGCATTTCACAAAGTTCAACAAAGTTATTAAGGTGAGCAGCAGCATCATCAGTACTAACACCAGAAAATTGTTCTTTCATAACAAGGTTCAATAGAGCAGGTTTAATTTCATAAAATTCTGCTTTAGAAGCAGGTGGAGCAATAGGTGTGCATATGAAATCATTGTTGTTTGTGCTAGTGAAATCTCACAACTTAGTGTTCTTAGGAGTACTCATTTTAGCAAGATTAAAACAAGACAGAAAATAACAACTCGAAAATAAAAGTAACTAAATTTTTTGTGTTTTTGATAATTAAAAGCAAACAAGATAAAATAAAAATAACTAAGCAAGACAAAAACAAAGTAAAGAGATTGGAAGCGTGAGACTCCCCACACATTCGTTGGGAGACCCCAAGAGGAAGGTATGATGCAGTATAGAATCAGTTTTCCCTCAGTACGAAACAAGGTTTAATCGAACCAGTAGGAGCAAGAAATCACTTCGGAAGGTTGTCAGTGGCGCACTGACATGGAATCTGCACACAACACAATCAAACTACTTTGCCCCAACGAAACAGTGAGGTTGTCAATCTCACCGGCTTGCTGAAAACAAAGGATTAAACGTATGGTGTGGAAAACAGTAGTAAATTGCAGAGAATGAAAAGGAACATTGTTTGCACTTGATTGTATTATCAGTGTAAAAGAATGGACCAGGGTCCACAGTTCACTAGTGGTGTCTCTCCATAAAAGATAACTAACATGCTGGGTGAACAAATTACAGCTGGGCAATTGACAAAATATTGAGCGCATGACAATGCATATATATGACATGATGATTACTATGATATTCATGTGGGCATTACGACAAAATACATAGACCGTTATCCAACAGCGTCTATGACTAATAATCCACCGCCAGGTTGTCATACCGAGTTCCCCGTTGGTATTAAGTTGCAAGCAACGGATAATTGCATTAAGTAATGTGCGTAAAGTAAACAAATGCATTAGACCTAACAGCGTACCCTTAAGCTAAGCATCGGTTATTTTATCCCTAGTGGCAACAGCACATCCACAATCTTAGAAGTTGTTGTCACTCTCCCAGATTACCGGAGGCATGAACCCACTTTCTAGCATAAATACTCACTCTTGGAGTTACAAGCATCTACTTGGCCAAAGCATCTACTAGTAACGGAAAGCATGCAAGATCATAAATAACATATAAGATAGATTGATAATCAACTTGACATAGTATTCAATATTCATCGGATCCCAGCAAACACAACATGTAGCATTACAATAAGATGATCTTGATCATGATAGGCAGCTCACAAGATCTAAACATGATAGCATAAAGTGGAGAGACAACCATCTAGCTACTGCCATGGACCCGTAGTCCAAGGATGAACAACTCACGCATCACTCTGGAGGCAGGCATGGTGATGTAGAGACCTCCGGTGATGATTCCCCTCTCCGGCAGGGTGCCGGGAAGAGCTTCTGAACCCTCCCGAGCTAGGGTTGACGGCGGCGGCGTCTCTGGAACTTTTCGTGGATAATGGCTCGGGTATTTAGGGTTTTCGCGTCGGGAAGAATAAATAGGCGAAAGGGCGGCGGCTGCGGAGCCACGAGGGCCCCACACCACCTCACGGCGCGGCAGGGGGTGCCGCGCGGCCCATGGTGTGGGTGCCACGTGGCGCTCCTCCGTCTCTCTTCTGGACTCCGTCTTCGTGTTGGAAAAATAGGAGGTTCTGTCCAAGTTTCGTCCAATTCCGAGAATATTTCCAGACTAGCTTTTCTGGAATACAAAACAGCAGAAAACAGGAACTGGCACTGTGGCATCTTGTTAATAGGTTAGTCCCAGAAAATGCATAAAAATGCTATGAAGTGTATATAAAACATGTAACAATTGGTATAATATCAACATGGAACATCAGAAATTATAGATACGTTTGAGACGTATCACTCCCCGGCAACGGCGCCAGAAAATATGCTTGATGACGTGAAACACACGTTCGTTGGGAGACCCTAAGAGGAAGGTATGAAGCAGTGCAGCAGCAAGTTTCCCTCAGTATGAAACCAAGGTTATCGAACCAGTAGGAGCAGAAGCACTTCATAAGGTTGTCAACGGCGCCAGAAAATATGGTGTTGAAGGGGATTCTGACTGTTGACGTGGAACCTGCACACAACACAATCAAACTACTTTGTCCCAACGAAACAGAAAGGTTGTCAATCTCCCCGGCTTGCTGAAAACAAAGGGTTAAACGTATGGTGTGGAAAATAGTGTTTAATTGCAGAAAGTAAAAGAGAACAATGATTGCAGTTGGTAGTTTTATCAGTGTAAAGGAATGGACCGGGGTCCACAGTTCACTAGTGGTGTCTCTCCATAAAGATAAATAATATGTTGGGTAAACAAATTACAGCTGGGAAATTGACAAATATTGAGCGCATGACAATGCATATATATGACAAGATGAATACTATGATATTCATTTGGGCATTACGACAAGATACATAGACCGTTATCCAACTGCATCTATGACTAATAATCCACCTTCAGGTTGACATCCGTGTTCCCCGTTGGTATTAAGTTGCAAGCAACTGATAATTGCATTAAGTAAAGTGCGTAATGTAAACAAGTACATATGACCGTAGACATAGCATTGTTGTGTTATCCCTAGTGGCAACAGCACATCCACAATCTTAGACGTTGCTGTCACTCGCCCAGATTACTGGAGGCATGAACCCACTATCTAGCATAAATACTAACTCTTGGAGTTACAAGCATCTACTTGGCCAAAGCATCTAATAGTAACGGAAAGCATGCAAGATCATAAATAACATATAAAGATAGATTGATAATCAACTTGATCATAGTATTCAATATTCATCGAATCCCAGCAAACACAACATATAGCATTACAATAAGATGATCTTGATCATGTTAGGCAGCTCACAAGATCTAAACATGATAGCACAAAGTGGAGAGACAACCATCTAGCTACTGCTATGGACCCGTAGTCCAAGGATGAACTACTCACGCATCACTCCGGAGGCAAGCATGGTGATGAAGAGCCCTCCGGTGATGATTCCCCTCTCCGGCAGGGTGCCGGGAAGAGGTTCTGGACCCTCCCGAACTAGGGTTGACGACGGTGGCGCCTCTAGAACTTTTCGTGGATAATGGCTCGGGTATTTAGGGTTTTCGCGTCGGGGGGAATAAATAGGCGAAAGGGCGGCGGCTGAGGGCACCCAGGGGGCCCACACAACCCTAGGGCGCGGCCCCACCCTTGGCCGCATCAAGGGTGCATGTGGGGGCTCCCTGGCCCTCCTCCGTCTCTCCTTTGGACTCCGTGTACGTGTCGGTGAAATAGGACCTTCAGATGACTTTTCGTCCAATTCCGAGAATATTTCCAGAACAACTTTTCTGAAATACAAAAACAGCAGAAAACATGAACTGGCACTGTGGCATCTTGTTAATAGGTTAGTCCCAGAAAATGTATAAAAATGATATGAAGTGTATGTAAACTTGTAACAATTGGCATAATATCAACATGGAACATAAAAATTATAGATACGTTTGAGACGTATCAAGCATCCCCAAGCTTAGTTCCTGCTCGTCCTCGAGTAGGTAAACGATAAAACAAAATAATTTTTGAGGTGACATGCTACCATCATAATCTTGATCATATAGTATTGTAAAGCACATGTAAATGAATGAAGTGATCCAAGTCAATGGTCTATAGTTTTGCTATCAAATAGATAATGAGTAAACAACTGAATCATATAAGCTAAACTTTTCATGAATAGTACTTTGGAGACATTGTATCCACAGGTTTACATAAGAGTTAACTCATAAAGCAATAGATTGTAGTAAAAGGTATTTAACCAACACAAAGGAAGATTTAAGCTTCAGCATTTGCTTCAACTTTCAACATATTTATCTCATGGATATTGTCAACACAAAGCAATATAATAAGTTCAATATCTAGCATATAACAATTGTTGTACCAAAGTTGACACTAGTGTTTGCTTGTGGAAGATAGAAGAAGTAGGAAAACTGACTCAACATAAAAGTAAAAGAAAGGCCCTTCGCAGAGGGAAGCAGTGATTAAATCATGTGCTAGAGCTTTTTAAGTTTTTGAAATCATATAGAGAGTAAAAATATAAGTTTTGAGAGGTGTATGTTAATTGTCAACGAATCAGAAAATGGAAAGTACAATATGACCCCTGCCAACCAGACTTTTAAGAGCGGCTCCCATGAAGGACGTTATTTCTACCAGCAAGGCAGATCATCCCTCTTTTTCTTTTGTTTACACATGCAGATATTTCACTGGTTGTCATTGCTTGACTGATAAATCAGGGCAAAAATGTGAAGAGAATTAAGCGGTTAAAGTTGTAATTAATTGGGACTGGGCACCCCGTTGCCAGCTCTTTTTGCAAAATTACTGGATAAGCGGATGTATATGCCGCTAGTCCGGTGATGATAAAGTCTGTTTGACAGGTGACATAAAGACATCCACCCCGTCCTCATGAGCTTGGTAAACATTGACACAAAAAGGAGTAATAACAGTTTTGAATAGTTTAAAGGTAGCACATGAAAAAATTACTTGGAGTGGCAAGAAAATACCACATATAGGTAGTTATGGTGGACACAAATGGCATGGATTTTGGCTCAAGGATTTGGATGCACGAGAAGCATTCCCTCTCAGTACAGAGTTTAGGCTAGCAAGGTTATTTAAGCAAACAAGAATATCAACCGGTACACCAAGTTTTATATGACCAACATATTGCAAATATTATAAGACTTCACACCGTCTTCCTTGTTAACCAAAACCTTTTACTAGAAAATATCTAGACCTTAGAATTACCACCCATGCAAACCACATTTCACAAGCTTTACGGTATTTCTCCACTAATGGGTTTAAACTTACATGATGCAACAGTTTAAACATGACCTACATGTTAATTCAAAACAATTGACAAGTATCAAATTATTCAAGTTGTGATCTACAAGAGTATGTAAGTCTTTTCCATTATGCCATTTATCACATGCAACATTTTCTGTTCCAATCAAACACCAATCAACTTATTTCAATAACTCTCCAAACAAGTATAAGTGAAGCAAGAGAGTACTTTCTTTAAAAGAACTAATAGCTCTGACAAGAGATACATGAAAACAAGAGCTAAAAGCTGAACAGCGCTAGACAAGAATAATCAACAAGTATAAGTGAAGAATAGGAGTATTCAAATGAAAAAGCGGAGCGTGTCTCTCTCCCAATCAAGAATGCTAGGATCCAATCAAGTTGATCACAAAATAAAAATAACATACTGAAAATAAAAGCACACAGACGCTCCAAGAACAGCACATATGATGTGAAAGAATTAAAATATAGTTTCACTAGAGATGACCTGATAATTTTGACGATGAAGAAGGGGATGCCCAAGGCATCCCAAAGCTTAGACGCTTGAGTCTTCTTGAAATATGCTGGGGAGATCCATGGGAGCCTCCCCAAGCTTAAGCTCTTCACTCTTCTCCATCCTATTATATCACTCTTCCCTCTTGACACTTGAAAACTTCCGCCACACCAAACTCAAAGTAAATCTCATTAGAGGGTTAGTGCACAATCAAAAACTCACATGTTCTGTAAAGATGCAATATGACCGTTACTTTAAACATTAGCTACTGCCACTGATGTTATGTGAAGCTCTTCCACCCAACACTAGTAAAAGGGAGAATGCAAAATAAAAGACATAATCTGTCTAAAACAGAACAGTCCGCAAAGACGAATTTTTTCGAGGCACTTACGTTGCTCAGATCGAAAAACCTTGAACTAACGAAAGATGCATACATATATCAAGATTACGCACAAAACTTTTCAGATTTAATTCACATTCTGATATTTTTGAAGAATTAATACGGTGAACAGCAGAAATCTGTTCCTGCGCAGTAATCAAGATCTAGCATCATCTTATCATTAGAGACTACTCTTGGCACAACAATGCGATAAAGTAAAGATACAAAGGAATTGCTACAGAAGTAAACAAGACCTTGACTCAAATAAAGAAAAATTGCAGAAATAAAATAATGGGTTGCCTCCCATAAGCGCTTTTCTTTAACGCCTTTTAGCTAGGCACTGATGGCCCTTCACGTAGTTCCCTCACAATGGCGCCAGAAAACAGTTGCTAGCCCCTTTGTGTGATTACCTGCGTGAAAAGTAAATGGGTTAGGTTGAGACTCCAAGTGCAGAGTGTATGTAGTAGTGGAAGACAGTTTTCCCCACGAGGGGTGACTCGAGGGTTTAATATCGAACTCTCGGGGAACCAGTATTTCAGGTGTTATCTTCTTATCCTTCTCTTGAGAACCTGCAACAAAATAAATTGTTTTGTGCCCTCAACCTCACCAAGTGGTTGTCAAGCACAAGGTGTGAGAATGATAATAAAATAATATGCAATGCAAACAATAAGTAAATATGCAATGATGGTAAATAAATATGCAAGGATGGTGGTAGTAATGATAAATGATATTTTTGGGTTTGTTTATAATGAATGCAAGATGTAAAAGTGTTTTTGTATTTTCGGATTTAATAATGGCAGCAAACAAAAGTGATGATCAAAGTGTTGGAAAGGTGTTTCTTATGATTAAAAATGGACCGGGGTTCATGGTTTCACAAATGCACTCTCTCTTGATAACGTGGTAGACAATGGAACACTAAAATTAACATGTAAGATGGCAAGACATAGTTTGAGAAGTTATTAATAATATGGGCATCACGTCCTAACATAGAGATCTCAAGTATAAGTTGTTCTCTCTCTTATGCTCCACCAAGATGCGAACTAAATCATAACACCTTAGTAATTAAGATAAATCAGAGCATAGCAATAAGTTCAATGACATGAAGTTAAAATAAGAACATGCTAGATCTAGTCATGGAGATAGTGGCCAAGGTCACATCCACTCTCCGGTAGCATGGTATTTTTGTTTATCCCTAGTGAGGCAACAAAGTAAGGTAGAAAACCCAAGTGGATCGCAGAACTATCTGTCACGTTCACTACACTAGCCACCCCCTGTTACTCCAACTAATGCACACGTTCCCCCTTACATGCTCTCATAAACATGCTTGATCATGACAAGTAAATAAGAACGGGGTACATAATATGCATCTACTTTCATAACTGAAACAAAACCATTGCAATCTCAAACATGTATTAACTCATAATAAAGATCCACCACAAAGGAATTACATAGATGACCGTAATCATGTTCAGCAGCTCATACGGTACTAATTAGTGAAGCTCATAGAGAGGAGAGATACATAAGTTACTTCCACAAACCCGTAGTCCAGGGGTGGACTACTCCCTCTTCATCATGGTGTCGGTGGAGATGTTGTTGGAGGGGAAAGAGACCACACCGGCAGCGCCCCGCCGGAGTTTTCCCTCTCCAATCTTCAGCTCCAGGTCTCTGTTTCGTGGTTTCTCTGTTTCGGCGGCGCTCCCTTTCGCGAAAGCCCTGGGGGGTCTATATATAGTCGTTTTTAGGTCAAGACGAAGCTTCGGGAAGAAAGATCGATGGCAGCGGAGGCCCGAGGGCCAGGATGGGGGACCCCACGCGGTCAGGGAATCTGGCCACGTGGGCCCACCCCTTTTGGCCTTCTGGTCTCCGTTTCTTCGATTCCTTTGCGCCTATGTTTCGTTCCTTCCAAAAAAATGATCCCCGTAAAGTTTCAGGTCATTTGGACGTCGTTTGGGTCCCTGAAACATCAAAATATAGAAAAAGGGGTTTTCTGACAGCGCAGGGTTAATTCCAGAAAAATGGGGAGTTGTTAATTATCCCCAAAACTCAATATAAATCATGAATATAACCCTTATATGATGCAAATAACATGGAATAAAATGTAAAGTTCATGTATGCATTTTACATGCATCAGGCACAAAGCATGCATCAAGTATTACCAAGTGTAGAAGCATCAACATCATAGTTTGTTCGAATAATAGAATTAAAAGGTGGCTTAATCTTCTTCCTAGGAAAGTGTTCCATACCTTTCTTGAGAGGGAATTGATATTTGATATTCCCTCTCTCATATCAATAATAGCACCAACAGTTCTAAGAAAAGGTCTTCCAAGCACAATAGGACAAGATGGATTGCATTCAATATCCAAAATAACAAAATCAATAGGGACAAAGTTGTTGTTAACCATAATAAGAACATCATCAATTCTACCCAAAGGTTTCTTTATAGTAGCATCAGCAAGGTGAACATCCAAATAACAATTTTCCAAAGGTGCTAGATCAAGCATATCAAAAAGTCTTTTAGGCATAACAGAAATACTAGCACCAAGGTCACACAAAGCATTGCAATCAAAGTTGTTCAATATCGACCTTTTCTTAGAACTAATCCTTTGTGGTACGGTTCATCGGAGAATAGGGTGAGCCTTTGTGGCGTTGAGATCGACCTTTGTGGTGCCTCACACCTCTCCAACGAGACGTACTCCCCTTAAAAGGAGGAACTCGGGAATACATCCTCGTCTCCGTGTGCCTCGGTTATTTCTATACCCGAGCTCTTTACTTATGCACTTTACATTGTGATAGCCTTCGTGCTTGAAGTATTTTATTGCTATCACCTTGTTACTTGTCTTGCCTAGCATAAGTTGTTGGTGCATATAGGTGAGCCTAGTTTATTTAGGTTGTTGGCTTGTTAATTTAAACACCTAGTTTTATTCCGCAATTATCAAGCCTAAACCGGAAAAGTTTTAATCGCCTATTCACCCCCTCTAGGCGACATCCTTGTCCTTTCACTTTCTACCATACAGAATTGAAAATACGACATATGAAAGAAATCAGTAATTGCCCATTGTGTGGCATGAGGAGGAGTCATTGTATCATTGTTTGGTGCAGTGTGAGCATGCTGTATCTTTTGGGAGATCGCAGCTGAGTTTTTCAGGTTAAAACTTCCAAGATTACATGTTGTAACCTGGACAAGGGATCTTCTCGATCCAACTTTCCTCAATAAGAGGGAAACTGCTACAGGAATCTCGGTAATGTGGGCAATATGACCAGCTGGAACAAATATACTCATTGATAGATTGTCTACCAACCAAGGAAGGCTATGAAATTAGTTGATGAATTTATTCGTGTTTTCGATATTCCGGCGAGTGAGCTAGCTACAAAGCATTATCAAAAGCAGAAGTGGTCACTAGTCACCCTCAGCTTTGGAATGGGTAAAGATCAATGTTGATGATGCACTGAACTTTCGGCAAGGAACTGCAGGTGTGGACATGGTAGCAAGGGATCATTAGGGGTGTTGCTATCAACATCATATTCAAGGATCCTTTCACTATTGAACTAGTGGCATGCATGGATGCACTGGTAATGGCACATAACCGAGGCTATTTCATGTGTTGTTGGAGGCGGACTGGCAAATGGTAGTTAGTATGTGAGACAAACATAGTCCAAACAAATCAAGTGGATGTTATTTGATAGAGAAAATGAAGGATATAGTACAAGGTTTTAGGGTTTCAACCTTCTCTATGCGAAGATTGAGTCGAATCATGCTGCCCATTTGTGACCTAATGAAGCTCTTAGCTTAAATAATGTAGCATGAAACTTTGATGTAAGGCCCCTCAAAAGAAAAAAACGATGCAAGTCGTGACTTTCTTGCTGAGTTTGTTCAAGCAGAGTGTCTGTCACCTGGTTAATAAAAGTTTGAAGGCGAGCATAAATAATAAAAAAAGACCGTGGTGGGAACAACATGGGCGTCAGTGGGGTCCGGACGTGCCACGTTAAGACTAGCCATAGTGGGGAGTATCATATAGTAGCATCATGCATATGATACTATGCATTATAGAGGTAACATATGATCTCATTCTATTTAATGTTTTGTAGTATCTCAATGTAAATATGTGTACAAGATTTATTTGTCATTAAATTTTCTTGTTATACGTGTCATGATATGGTATCTACCTATGTTACTCTAATCCTCTCTCTTCCTTAATTACATGCCACATAAGCATTTGTGTGGGTCCCAGTTGCATGATACCAGCTAAGATACTAGCACTATGGCTAGTCTACCTGAAAACCCGACTAGCAGGCCCCATGTGTCATAGGCACCGACCGGGCGTACTGTTCCGAGCCGCCATATAGGGCACGACCGCAAGGAAAAGCCTGAACAAGTATATAAACTTTTTTGAGAAAGAACCTGCATATATTCATAAGAAAGAGAAAGAACAAAGGACACATACAACACGCAGGAACTCACACACACTGCCGGAGAAGAAAGAGACCCAGCACACACACGCCAAGCTAGCTACTTCTACCGCCAGCACGCCGCCGGAGAAGAAAGCAAACCACCAGCCCTGAGAGAAGGAACACCTCCACGCCTTTGAAGCAAGAGCCATCCGACGACGGGCGCCGGAATCTAAGACGATGAACGAGCAACGGCCTCGGCGCTCCCAGCTCCTGATCCAGCAGCAGACGCAGAACGCACCGAACTGCAACAGATCAGCCACCACCGGACCACCACCCCTGTGCTGGGCCCGACCCCGAGCAGAACCCTCCTCACAAACCTTACCAGCCCCACCCCGCCGACGGAGGAAAAGGCGGAGCGTCGACAGCCGGGCCGAAGGACACCATCCCCATATCACGCGGACGTCGCCGTCGCCAAGACGACCACGCAGGGGAACTTCCACCGATCCGTCGCCGCAGCACAGAACTCCGGCGAGAGGGTGCTCAGATCGGGAAGAAACACTGGCCATACGCGGCCGGGCCGCACCCACGGAAGCACCGCCGCCGACCACACTCCCCCAAACCCTATGTACAACCCAGACGCACAGATCCGGGGTTCCCCCACCCTTCCGCCGCCGGAGCGGACGGAGAAGGGGAGGGGAACCCACGGCGGCGCCGGGAAGACGGGGTGGAGACGGATTCGCCCTCTCTTCGCCTTTCTCTACTGTAGCAAGGGGAGGGGAAAGGAGACTTCACCAGTTGGTAAACAAGTATATAAACGGAGACGAGGGGAGAGCGAACTCATTAAAAAACTCGTCTCCAACTCGGCCTCTCGCATTTCCCGCTTCCCCTTCTTTCTCCGCCTCGCTTCCGTCGTCGCCGCCTCTCTCCCACCCTCCTCCTAGGTTTAGGGTTTCCGCCGGCGGCGACCCGAGCCAAGGCTGTATATCATCATCACGGCGTGACCGGTGAGTCTCCTCCTATCCCCTCTTCCGCCCTCCAACCATCTGATCCGTGTAGGCGCTCGTTGGCCGGTTCCACCTTAGTGCCGGTTTGGGATCGCGAAGGAGTGGATCTATTTTCCTTGGCCCCGGGATTAGGGTTGGCGGATTCCGTGTGGAGTATCTGGTATCGGTTCCGTGTGCGGATGGTTTTTGGATCTAGGATCTCCTCGGGGGCGGTGGCGTGTGGATTGGAGATCTGCTGTTAAGTTTGGTTGATCGTTTCAGGTTTTCTTCTTAGGGGAAGGAACAAATTGATTATGGTATTGTGTCTTATATTGTTGGAGCCGTTGTGGGTTAGATTTATGATTGAGCTGATGACTAGTTGGTAATTTTGAGCGGCTAACTGAAGTGAATTAGGTTGAAATTGTTAGCCTGTTGTTTTTCTATACCTGGTAGAAAGTAGGCTGGCAAATTATCGGGTTTGATGTTGTCGTCCATACCTCTGCACGCAACGAATTATTTATTATTATAATAGAACGAGGATGGTGTCAGGTAACAACCAAGTAATCCTGGTCAGGTAGAATTTGGCATGTTTCGTTGGTATTATGATTCAACCTAGTAGCATTATAGACTAGTGCAATTCGGGACATACCAGTCTAATGTTTTTGTTCGACTAAGCCGAGAACATGACTTAACTGCACGCTGATATTATTCTGCAAATTCTTGGATAGTCTAAAACCTTGGAAAGGATTGTAACCTATTGTTATGTGGCCAGTTGGCCACCCTGGAAAATCTTGAATAATACTGAATTTGAGTCTAATGTTGGAAGGACTCATTGAATTTGACCTTCCAGATTAACCAACTTAGGAGAAGTTATAAATTATTTTTATCACACATTTGCCTTCGATATCCTCTCACATGTTCATAAATTGTTATACATCTAACTGAATTGCATATTTGCTTATTTTTTGTGCCCTTTGAAAGATCTTGTGGTGTGCAATACGTGGATTTTGTGTTGCTATGTTTTTTTGCCTCCTTCATTTATCTGTGTGAAGCGCATTGTTATTGTTTCTATAACAGTCTTATTGTTACTTATTCCAGCCAAGTTTCGGTACGACAGTAGAACGTGGGTCGTTTTCTTCCAAATTGTGAAATTTTATGGAGATGGGAATGACCCTGAACTAATGTATGGACAAAACGTTTATGTCCCTGCTAATGGAAATCCCTATGCATATGGTTATTCAGGTAAATTGTGAACTTGCAGATGGCTGTTTATGCTGCCTTCTTTCTCCCTGTGCCATTATAGATTATAATATGTGGTTCTCTTAAATGCAGAGGTTGGATCACCTATGGATTGGTATAACCATCAGAACTCGTTAGGATATGATGCTCAAGATGTTTATTATCCGGTTAGTGCAATTTGATAAAACTTTCTTTGCTAGTTGCTCCTTTTAGGTTCGTGTATTTTAACATGTTTTTCTCACAGGGTTTTCATCCTGAAGGCACACAATGTATTTATTATGCTACCTCTGACAATGGATCAGTCCATCCTTCCTACAGCCCTTACCCTATAGATCCTTCTTTCGTAGTTGATGGCTCTTTTCTGCCACAAGAATATGTTGCTGATGCTGACCCTACATGCCAAATAATCCCCTCATCCTATTACATTCCAGCTGTTCTTCCTTATGCACAAGATAGTGTCCTAGGAAACACAGCAACACCTCTCCATCCATCTAGTGTTGCATTTATTCCAAGCATGTCAGTTTATGCTCCAACTTCCTCAAATCATGTATTACCTTCAGTTGCCCCTGTTGCCCTGAAAAACGATGTCGTCGTGAATCCACCTGTACAATCTACAATTGTCTCGTCAAAGCAGTTTCAGAACCATACAGTGGTACCAATGGTTCAATTGCATAATCCACTTCCTCATACTTCACAGGTACGTGTGCTGGTTCTCGTCTGAATTCCTTACTACTGTTCTCTTTTGTAAGTTTGCTGTTTAGTATTTTAGCTATATTCTCTGAATTGTTCAGCGACTTTAAGCTACTTTATGATTCACCATATTCTTTCCATACATGGTCTGAAGCTTTTTGGGCACCAGTAGCTTATGATGCTGTAATGTGAATAGATATTTAATATTTCTACAACTTCTAAGATATCTTTAAAAAATAGATTCTTCTACTCCCTCAGTCCCATGATATAAGACATTTTTGGCAAGCTAAAACAGTTTTCCAAAACTTCTTATATCGCAGGACGGAGGGAGTATATTTTAGTCTTAATTTGGTAGGATTTTTGGTATTTCTTGGGGACGTTAGCTCGGTGACATTGGAAAGATGTGCATATTGGGAAGTAACATGGACTGTGAGGCTGATGTACTTATCAATCTCCCTCTCTCCCGCAATATAAGACGTTTTGGTAAGTTGTTTTAGCTTGTCAAAACATCCTATATTGTGGGACGGAGGGAGTAATTGCCAACTTGTCAGCACTTGCCCCCTTCTCTTGGAGGACAGGGGTGGGTGCTAATTTCAGATGGTTAATTATTAATTTAAATAAACAATACAAGGTGGTTAGCTGTAACTGTAGCATAAAGATGCATTTCAAATATAATGTTTGTGTGTACTACAATAGAATAGTTTTATATTTTTAACAATATCATTTATCAGTCTGTTCCATAATATAAGCCGATTTAGCTAGCTAAAAGAGCTAGTAAAACGGCTTATATTGTGGAACGGAGGGAGTATTTTGTTAATTGAGCATAGAAGCTTCTGTATTCTTTAATGGAAGCAAAACCTTGTACTTGCATTACATTGTCATCCAAACACCCTCTGTAAAAGCTTCACACTGCTAGTATATATCACAGTTGATTCTTTATTTTCCCATGCTGCAAGTGTGTCATTCTGTATCAAGCTGACAAATATTATGCTCATGATTAGGCATCTACAAATATGCTCGATAGGTCAATGCCTGCTGTAAAGCATTCACCAAAGGCGAAGTTATTTGGAAATGATTGTTTTCCATGTGTTGGATCTGATCCTCAGAAGTGGGCTGCAGCCGAGAAATTTCAGCCGACTTCAAAGACGAGTGGCCATCTGAATGCAAATGGCGTTGGTAATGCAGAGAAACACAACGGTCAAAGGTCACCAGCCATAGCTGCGAAATCTTACACATCAAAGCTCGCTGTTGGCAGTTCAGATGGGACAATCATTATAAAACCTGACGAATATAATGGCAACGATCTCCGAGTGGACTATCCCTATGCAAAGTTTTTCGTTATCAAGTCAATTGGTGAGGCTGATGTCCACAAATCAATCAAATATGGTGTATGGTCAAGCTCCTCCAGTGGGAACAGCAAACTGGATTGTGCATACAGGGATGCTGACAAAATAGGTAGGAGGAATAATACCAAGTGTCCAGTTTTTCTGTTCTTCTCGGTGAGTAGTTCTAGCTCTTACACTTCCATCTTTTCAAAATATTGTTTTGTGCTTAAAGTCTGGTTAATAAATCTGAGGCATGGTTTATCAGGTGAACGGTAGTGGGCACTTCTGTGGCATGGCTGAGATGGTTGGTCCGGTCGATTTTCATAAGGACATGGACTTCTGGTGCCAGGATAAATGGACTGGTTGCTTTCCTGTAAGATGGCACATCATCAAAGACGTACCTAACTATACCTTGCAGCATATCTTGCTTCAGAATAATGAGAATAAGCCTGTCACACACAGCAGAGATACACAAGAAGTAAGTATTCCTTACAAATACTATTGAGCTGCCGCATCTATCTTCCAAAGTATACTATGAAACTTGTTTTGGTACATGGAATATCAAAGTGTACACTAGTTTTGACATATTTCTGTTCAAGTTTGTTCACCTAGCATTTTTTCTTTCTTCTGGGAGGTTTCAGGCGTACAATAGTGTGTTCTTTTCATGATCATTATCTATATTTCGATTGCAGATACCGTACGTTCCTGGAGTATCTATGGTCAAGATCTTAAAGGATATCAAAGTGAAGGAGTGTCTATTTGATGATTTTATGAGATACGAGGAAGATGAAGCAAGAATTAAGCAGCACCGATGGTCCAAGTTGAGCCACAATGCTCCAGATTTTGTGCCTGTCTCACAGCGTAGGAGGGATGCGTCTGACGCTCCGCAGCCAAAATTGGGAAGTGTTCTCATAGACAGAACGTCAGAGATACAGAATGTGTCGGATAAACCACATGGTTGTAATGGGAGCAAACATCAGGATCCATGTGCAGATGCTGCTGAAAAACAACTGGGTAGCGAGGCTGGGAAAGAAAATGGTCATCAAGAAAGCCACTGTAGTGGCAAGCAGGGTAACGAAAAAGTGGCTAAGTCGTTAGCTAGCCAGCCACAAACATCAACCTTGAAGACAAGTTTGGATGGGAAGCAACAATACTGGAAGAAAGTGGAATCTCCTAGAGTGAGTCCTGATGGTGCTGCACATGGATCATCAAAAGTACCTGAAAAGCATATAAACGGAGTTAATGTTAGCTCAGCAGTTGTCGCTTTGGAGACACCTGATGAAGAAGCAATTGTTACGAAGGTTGGTTCGCTTACTATCAGTTCCAAGACAAGGAAGGCTGACGATAAGAGTCAATTGGTTGATGTTGTGACTATTGGCTCATTGCCAATACGGGTCAACAAATCTGTTGGTTAGTGGCCTAGTGGGCAGTTTTCCTTTTGCGTTCATAGTCTCTCTTTGTGGGCCTGCTTCAAGTATCATCCCAGGTTTAAGAGGGTGATGAAAAGAACAAAAACAGTACCTAGATTCTAGTTTCCTGGTCAAGAAAAAAGATCGACAATTTTCCCGACAGTTTGTTCTTTGTTTTTGGAAAGGATGTAAGGACAGTGAAAGATGTACTCTCTTGAAAATGAAGGAAAAAAAGTGAAGATGAAAGTAATTGTGGATTTGGGATGCCAGCTTTTCCATTTCTTTTATTTTCTTGCATGGCGCTTTTTGAATACGTTGATGGTACTTATCATTGCGGCTCACTCTTTCTTGGTTGCTGTTGGCTGAGCCCGATTTTGTAGCCAATTTTACGAGGCCAGACGGGCCAGCTAACAATTTTTGTTGCTTTAATTATCTGGGCTCTACTACAGCAAGATGGAACCATGCTACTGTACACTTGCCCTGTTTTGGCGTCAGAGGTGTTTCCTGTAGATGCTTTTCTCTTTGAGTTGTCGTTTGCGGCAATTTCTTTTGAGTTGACGTTTGCGACAAATTAATCCAAACGAGTATGATTGATACATTCTTCTGCTTCTTCTAATGTCTAAACGCGTGTGTCCATACGGTGCTCGTTGCTGAGTATACTTCTAACCTTACGAGATGTGATGGGCAGGGCGAGTGGACTGGTGTTTTCCTAGCAAATTCTTACATAGTGGCAAAGTGGCACCCTTTTGGACCTAGAGGATTTATTATAGTATTGACAAATGCAGCCCTCTAAGAACAGATACTATCGGCAAGATAATAGCACATGGTATAGTCATGCCTGTTTACTACGCCGGAGCATCCGTCACAAAGTCTCTTGAATATGGGAGAATGCTGAAACACATTGATGTCGTTGTGGAAATTACCAAATTTATAAGTCTTTTGATGCCACTGCTTAAAGTATAATTGTGGCCTCTTTGGTGTGACCTTAGTATTGCGCACACAAATCCGTTTGATAATTTTTTCATTGCCAATGCGTGCAATCAACTAAATCAAGCATATCTGGAAAACCTCATTCTGCTCCGATGGCCATTAACTTTTCGGTATCCCCGGTATTAGGTTCTCTCAGATATTCCGGTACAAACAGTTTCACCACAACATTTGCAAAGTTGACCAATTTCTCAATGCACGTGCTTTCTCCCGTCCGGACTACTCACGACATCCGCAGTTTTACCATAGGCAAGCATCCTTAAATTTGCCGTGAATTTCTGTGTATGGGAGAAGGAAAGTTCTTCGTAACAATCTTTCCTCAACGAGAAGTAGGTCACTCCCTTCTCTATGCGCCGGAATAACCTAGAGCTCATTCGGAAGCGACGCCGAAAACCCCCTTGAAAGACCGAATCGTGTTTGAAATAGTCCTTGTAGAGACCCCGTGCGCCCTTAATTCCTATCACGGGCCACAACTATCCTGGCCTTTATCAAACCTCTGAAGTTGAGAACATGCTCCTCTTTCTTCTTCGTCACCGTCGATCTCGCAATTATCCTCATCATCGATGAACTCTTTTGTATGAACTCATCTAGCTAGTACCGCAGTACTGTAATCATAGTCATCGTTCAACGAATTCATGCCAAGAAATGAGCTAAACAATCCAAAAACCGCTTCGGGAATTTCACAAATACATGATGGGCAAGGTGTATGTCCGGTGGTGTAAACATACCGGGGCATGGCGTACGGTGCCGGCGACCGTGTTTGGGGCGGCGGCGAAGTAGGCTGGGGTTTGGCTCAGTCCACCGCATGTTTGAGGCGGCGGCAAAGGTAGGATGGAGCGGCGGCAGAGGTACGATGGAGTGGCGCGTGCGAGGAAAATGGGAGTTCAATTTGGTGATTTGGGTCCGGCGTGTCGGATCTGATGTGGTAGGCGTGCCCGGACAGGACGGGTACAACCTCCTCCACACGATATAGCATGGGTATGAGTGTTGCCGGACAGCTCTAACGTTTGAGTTGAGATTAGGGGATTAATTTTGATAAATGTTTTCTCTGTCTGGTCCGTGTGCGCCGGGTTTAAGGCAAAGTGGGGGTCCGGCTGGGATGCTCTAATACCGACGACAACTTACGGGGCGAGGCAGAGTTCAGTGCACCATGAATGAGAGAAAGAAGAAGGTATAACCCGCTGTCGTGTACGCCAGCGCAATCCGCACTTGTGCTGCAAGCGACGGTCCAAAGATACGGACATGGAGTCGTACCTGGTCCAGGATCGTGCGCCCCTGTTGCTTGGAGCCGGGGTTGCTTGTCGTCCCCGCGTGTCGATACGCCGTCGCCATTGCAGCCGGTGGCGTACGGAGCACACATTTTAGCCGCGGAAGCAGGAGTGGACCGGAAAGGAAATGAAAGCCACTAGACTGCTGCCGCATCTCGCCCCCGGCTCACCAACCACCGCTTTTTTTCACTCGCACGATCCCATCCTCTCCTCGCGCGGTCCATGCCTATATTCATTGCAACACGAGCGCGGGAGCATCCATCACCTTTTGCCTTTCTGATGAGACGTGTGATGACAAGCCATGCATCACATCCTGCCATCTCATTCTCATCAAGGACGACTAAGCAAGCGGAGCGAGCCTGCCAAGTGCGAGCGGTGGGCTCGACCCCTCAACTGCCTACATATAAGCACCACAACCACACACACTTCGTTCGAGGGGTGCGTGAGGAAGGCAGAGAGAGGAGCATGATGAACGGCGGAGGGAGCGTCAGCGCCACCAAAATGAACGGCGGAGGGAGCGTCGGCGCCACCAAGATCAGCCTGCGGCTGCAGTACTACGTCCTACTCGCCGTGGTGGGCGCCGTCCTCCTCGTCGCCTGCCTCAAGTACATGCCGGCCGCTGCGGTGGCGGCCGTCGGGTACGGATCCTGGCCGGGCGGCCAGGAAGCGGCCTCGCCGTCGCCACCCGTGCAGCAGGGGAAGCTGCAGCGGCCAGCCAGAGGACGAGCCGGTCCCCCGTCGTGATATTCAACTTCGGGGACTCCAACTCCGACACGGGCGGCATGGCGGCCGCGCAAGGGATGAACATTGCCCTCCCGGAGGGGCGCACCTACTTCCGCCGACCCACCGGACGCCTCTCCGACGGCCGCCTCGTCATCGACTTCATCTGTGAGTCACACGACCCCAACACTTCACTTCTTGCTCTCTGCTGAAATTTAGACGAGTACCTCTATGCATGGTTCTCTCCAGCAACAGTATGAAAGTAGGAGTAGGCACACACTGTCTAATTCCCCATTTACGATTTGCAAGTATCAATTCAAAGTTTCCTTTTTACCAATAAAAAAAAATGAAATTCACGATCAAGCAAAATTGAGATCGACATGAATTTTATCAATTTCAGTCACACCCATATCTTCTTCCACTACCTCCCTCAATGTTTCTTCTTCTTTTTCTCCCGCGGAACAGGACTTGGCTGGGTTCACCCCTCCTAACCTTGCCCAATTTATGGTTTGTAAGTATCAATTCAAAGTTTCCTTTTTACAGAAAAAAAAATGAAATTCATGATCACACAAAACTGAGACATGAGTTTTATCAAATTTTAGTCACATCTGCTCTTAGTCTCTTACCCATATTTTCTTCCACTACTTCCCTCGATGCTTCTTCTTTTTCTCCCGCGGAACGGGACTAGGCTGGGTTCACCCCTCCAAGCCTTGCTTAGTTGCTTAGGCTTTCTTGTCATCATTTTTTTTTTGACAGTTCTCTTTTCATCTTTTATGAATACGCAGAGCTTCTGCCGGGGTTTTTCAGAAAAAAAAACTCGGTTTTAGCTAGCGGCGAGGAGCAGGGGTTAGCGGTGGATGTTCTTTATTTTTTTTAGAAAGGGCAGGATCGGTACGTATGGGTGGTTGAATCAAGATCCAACGGCTGAGAAAGTTGACTGAAATTTAACAAAATGACAAGCAAGTGTACAATAATCATTCCTAAAAAAAGTTTGGCACATGTTGGAACACGAATATACACACCAAAGCATCATGATAAGAAAAACAAAGTGAGAGAACATGTTAAAAGGAAAAAAAAGGCTGGTGATGAGGGCATTAACCAAAAAATCATGATTTGCTTAGAGATGAGAATCGTGATTACACTAGCTAGTGACAAGTGTCGGTGTGCACTGAGCCTAAACTTTAACGTTTATCTCTCTTACATAAATGGGAACTTCTTTTCTGAAACTTTGAAGAAAGGGCAACTTTAGATCAGTACCATGGCTAAGAAAAGTAAAGAGAGATCTTAAACTTGTTTAAAAGCAATTAAGGGA
This sequence comes from Poa pratensis, assembly GCA_947311845.1. Lineage (NCBI taxonomy): Eukaryota > Viridiplantae > Streptophyta > Magnoliopsida > Poales > Poaceae > Poa > Poa pratensis. The sequence continues at coordinate 2,446,565 of CAMZMU010000088.1, forward strand.
AAAGGATGGGCCCAAAAGGTGTAGAGGACACCACCTATGCTGATCACAAACGAGGCATCGCTATAATGGGATCACAAAGGTGATTTATGCTGGAAGATGGGTACTACTCGACATAATGGGATCACAAAGGGGAACCGTCCCCAGCAGCTGTGGGGGTAATTCCAGGACAAATATGTGGGGGACGATCTGCACTAGTGCACTCTGCGTATTTGCCGACATCGTTTTTATTTTACTTTGGTGATACCCTTCCTTTTGCAGGTGAGAGCCTAAACACGCATCATCTGAACCCGTACCTCAAGGCGCTGGGCTCTGATTTCAGCAACGGCGTAAACTTCGCCATCGGCGGGTCGACGGCGACGCCGGGAGGATCACCATTCTCGCTGGACGTGCAACTGCATCAGTTCCTCTTCTTCAGAACCAGATCTTTCGAGCTAATCAACAAAGGTTTGTTGTGGATGACGCCCACACTTTTTTTAACAACTTCTATGCACAAAGGGAACTGATAAAAAAATGAGGGTAGAAACAACACCTTGTCGTCTGGGGAAAATATATTTTGTTTCTGTTGGTTTCGGCTTGTATGTCGCTCTTAGGAGAAGAATATTTTAGCTTGCTTACTGTACAAGACTTTTCTGCTGAGCCTTGACTTAAGCACAAGCTTACGCCGATGGTCCCAAACTATCCCAACACGCGTCAGACATATGTTGTAGCATACACCATGATTGAACATATAAAATCAAGTCGCATGTTTCCACCTAATTCACAGCTTGACTCTATCTAGAGAAATAATCATCGATACTGATATGACACCGCACACAAACGTGTATTTTATCACGAGCAAAGCCTAGTCCTACAAATATGTTCACTCTATTTTTCCAACCATAATAAGGTAGAAAGGGAATCTCTCCGAAGAAAAAACAAACATTGAAATATTACACGGCTGTTAGTTAACCCTAATTGGTGTGAGATGCAGGCCAGCAGACACCTATTGACGGTGAAGGATTCCGGAACGCTATCTACGCCATGGACATCGGGCACAATGATCTTTCTGCTTATCTTCACCTTCCCTACGATGAAGTGGTCGCCAAGATCCCCCTTGTAGTTGCTCATATCAAGTTCGGTATTGAGGTAAAAAACATGGTTTTGTTACATGAGTAATTTATAAGTCATGGTAAACCAGAGGTTAAGCAAACATTATATGTGAGTGTAGACTCTGTACGCGCATGGGGCGAGGAAGTTCTGGATCCACGGGACAGGGGCGCTGGGCTGCCTGCCGCAGAAGCTGTCCATCCCAAGGGACGACGACAGCGACCTCGACGGCAACGGCTGCCTCCAGAAGTACAACAATGTCGCCAAGGCCTTCAACGAGAAGCTCGCCAAGGCTTGCAACCAGCTCCGGCAGCGCATGGCCGACGCTGCCATTGTCTTCACCGACATGTTCGCCATCAAGTACGACCTCGTCGCCAACCACACCAAATACGGTAAGCCGGTTGTTGATCTCAGGCCAGAGCAGATCTTTTCTTCTTTCATGACATTTATTTAATTTCTTTAAGTGTAAGTTTTCGTAATGCATTGCTCTGATCTTAAGTAAAATGCTTTCTTGTTGCCTCGTAATTCACTGACATTTCTTCTCCTATATACATGTGTAGGGATTGAAAAGCCCCTGATGGCTTGCTGCGGGAACGGCGGCCCGCCATACAACTACAACCACTTCAAGATGTGCATGTCGGGGAAATGCAGCTGTGCGACATGGACGCACGGTTCATCAGCTGGGACGGCATCCACCTCACCGAGTTCGCCAACGCCATCGTCGCATCCAAGCTGCTCACCGGCGACTACTCCAAGCCCAGGATCAAGATCGCCAGCCTTGTCAACTCCACCACACCTCACGATGGCTAGTTCTCTCGATGACTCGATCGATCCTCTGTCTGCCGCTGCTCTCACGGCGGACTGATGATCACATCCGCCTCCATTGATTTGTTTGGTTAATCTACCAGACTACCACTACAAGAGATGATGAGAATGTGGCCAAGCTGCAGTAGATCAGTGCGATGCGAGCTGTCGTCGATCTCAGATCTCAAGCCTCAAAAGGAGAAAAAGTAGTGAGTTGACCAACGGAGGGCGAAAGATTTATGTCTGGTCTAGATTACCAGAGATGCGTGTGTAATTCTTTTGAGATTTGATCGAGGAATTAACTGAGTGCATGGCGTTTTCCTTGTATATATTTGGTCACGTACAAATCTCAGTATGTTGCCTTGTGTGTTTATTTCTTCGGTTTTGCTATTTCTCACTCGAGTGAGTATTAAGTTAGAGCTCACTCAACTCTAATCCCGTTAGATTTACATCATGTTGGTGCGGGATGTGAGTTGCACATGAGTTGCAACTATGTAGCGATTTTACCGGGAGACTAGTGCGTCGTGTTTAGGGATGAAAACAGAACATAAAGTTCCCCACTTTTTCGTGAAAAAACAATAAGGGAGAGGTAGTACGAAAACGAAATATTGCGAAACGGAAGCAGAAATGAAATGGTGTCCTCCGAGCAGGATAAGCATGAAAATGGGAATTTTCGTTTTTGGGAAATATGGAAATTTCCATTTAGTGTGGATGTCGGCTATATTTGTTTGGTTCCTAAGAGAGAATTCAACCGATTATTTCGAGTTTCTTTCGTGAGATTTTCTTCCTTCTTCTAGCACACTTACTTCATGTTCATCGCTCTATATATTTGTTCTTCCAATGCATTAAAAACTGTTGGTATCACAATGTCTTGTTGAGCTTTAATTAAAAATTATATGTTGAAGAAAATTTGCCTGTGGCAAGATGGTTGTACCCCCAGCCCACCAGAGTTCAAACCCCAGGTTTGACACTGGTGTTTCTCATTTTAGGCGGAATATTCTTCAGTGGGAGGCGACGTTCCCGTCGACAGCGAGGCGTCCGTGGTGACTTCGTCAATCTCAAGACGCAATCCGCCGGCTCAGTCTCTCAGAGGTGCTCATAGGGGTAGGGTGGCGTGTGTGCGTTCATAGGGGTGAGTGTATGCACGTGTATGTGAGCGTCTGCGTTGTACTGTGTTTAGCAAAAAAAAATATATGTTGAAAAATAATATAAGTTTTTCTTGCATTTTAAGGAAATGCTCATCGTGTGTAATAATAATAAACCGTAATAATAGTTGACCAAAATAATGAATCAATAGGGTGAACCTCAGTACATAATGAACCAAAAAATTAAGGTGACCCAAAATTAAAATAGAACAAAAATTCAGGCAAACTAATTGGGTGGACCGTAATAATAGTGAACCAAAAATGAAATTAAGAAGGTTCAAATGAGCTAAAGTTGGGGGACCGAAAATAATAGTGAACCAAAATGCTAGTGAACCAAAAATAATAGTGAACCAAAAATAATAGTTACCCAAAAAGAACTGAAAGTTCGGTTGAACCGAAAAATAATAGTAAACCGAAAATGAACTAAAATTCGGATGAACCGAACAAGTAGATCGATGGGTTAAAATCGGGAAAATTATAAATGTTGTATCCTACGAACGTGTAAAATCTTAAATGGATACATCTTATATTTTTTGTTGGACAAAAATATCAAAATCTGACATTCAAATTAGTGAACAATGCTAAATTTCACCTCCAAAATATGTCAGATTTTACTCCCTCAGTTCCAAATTAGAATTTTTGGGCATTTCAATGTAGACTATGGAATAAAATGAGTGAAACAACACACTAAAACACGTCTAAATATGTGCGAATTTGAAAAAGGATAAAACATCTTATATTTTGTCAGATTTTACTCCCCGTTCCAAACTATAAATTTTGGGCATTTCAATGTAGACTATGGAATAAAATAAGTGAACCAACACACTAAAACATGTCTAAATATGTGCGAATTTGGAAAAAGAGAAAATATCTTATATTTAGAAACGTATGTAGTATCATTTTTGTGAAGCCCAAAATATGACTTATATTAAGTCGAGATTTTGCACGTTTGTATATTGCATCATTGTCTACATGCATGCGTTTTTTTCGGATTTTTTAAAACTTGAAAATATTGGTTTCCAATTAAAAAAAACCAACCATTGAGGTCGGACTCCATTTGTGGTTTCCGCTCTAATTTCTCTATAAAAAGATATAAGTACTCCCCCGTTCACTAATGTGAGCTGTTCTAGTTTTTTCTTAATTCGAATGTATCTAAACTTATTTTGTACATATATTTACTCATTTTAGTATTGATGTAGTCAATACTGAAATATTAGATACCATGCCTTACACGGAGAGTAGAACAATTCGAACCACTTCAAATTTCATAAATCATATAGTATGTTAGCAGGGATAAAATGCAAACAACTGCAGCTATTCGCCCTCATCTTGTTACAACATGGCATTGCCCGACAACGAGCATATAAGTTCACATGACGAACCATATAAAAAAAAGGTCCAAATGACAACCGGCTCGCATCTCTTACATTAGTATAAGTAAAGGGTAAAAATTGGGAGGCGGCGTTTTGGATAGTAGGTGCAGATGCACCTATTATGTAAAATATTTTTTTCTTTTCAAAATGTTAAAAAATTACAGAAAAAATTCGGATATACATTAGAACATTTTATATTAGTACAAAAAATGTCATAGAGAATTTTTTTTGTGTGACCTGTGCAAAAAAGACAAAGAAAAATGTCTTGTATAAAATCATTTTGGAGTGTCCGGATTTATCTTTTTTGCACAGGTCACAAAAAATGTTTTTTCTTCACGTAACTTTTTGTTCTAACATAAAATGTTTTGAAGTATATCCGAAATTTTAATTTTATTTTTTTTGACATTTTAAAATTTGTTTTGTAGGCAGTGGGTGCATCTGCACCTACTACCCGTGACGGATTTCCGGTAAAAATCGTCTCTAGCCAGATACAACAAAGAAACAGAGACGTACTCAGGCCTCGCCTGCAATATATTGTCGCATGGTAGGCAGAACTTCTGTGATCTGAATCGACTCGACCACAACATCTGAGCATTGTATGGCCGTATGGAGCGTCACTCGACGAAAGAAAATTTACACACTTGCGGTTACAAACATGCGCCACCATTCAGATGCATAATACTCAGATCGACGCAAGCAAGCAGATATTTTGGAAAGGTAACCAAGGAGATTATCTCGAGTCCGGCACGGAACAAGGACCCTACTTCACATGAACTTGACAACAGAAACGGGGTAGGGGAATCCCTTAAAAACAGAGGAATCCAAAGCAAAAGGGTAAGGATATAAGGGCAAACTCCAACCCAAAAGGACATGTTTTTTTTCTCTTTGTTTGTCCGTTTGGGTTGTTAAACGGATTCATGTTTGGCCTTTTCTGGCCAATGCATCCAACGGGGCCAACCATTTGGTCCGCCTTGCTTTTTTTCCCGATCCAACCAAATTTGACACATTTAAGCAAATAAAGCTAGCATTTCATGCAAAAAACTTGGCATGACGGCATACAAATATTGTAGCAATAATGTCATGCCATGCCATGCCGGCATTGAATGCTTTGGCGGCGATGACTTCATGGTCAACAGCGGTCACCGCGGCGGTTTGGGCGGCGGCCTCCGCAGTTAGGGTCTTGATCTTCACCTTCTTCTCCGATTGTTCAGCTTCAGCGTCTTCGCCGCCCTCTGCTCCGGGATGAGCTCCTTCTTCGGCTTCAACAAGGCGGCGCCGAACCTGCCCTTTCTGGTTGCGGCAGTGGTGGCGGCGGCCGCGGCTGGTTCATCGGCCATAGTGTTTCACGGGTGGAAGCTGGGTGGGTGGCGGGAGACGAGTGGCTTGTGTGACTGGTTGGCGGGTCTGGGAAGGACAAGGGGAGGACACCGCGGTCGTCCGCACGCGTCCGCGCCGACGCAAAGCCGGCTCAATTTGGGCAAAAAATGGTCCATGCGGACAGAAAAATGGACCAAATTTCAAATGCGTCGGAGCGTTGGGCCGTGGCTTTTCTCCAAACTGATAGTTTGGACAGAAACATACCAAATGGGTCGGCATATTGGAGTTACCCTGAGCACCAAAGGACCAAAACTGCGTGCAGGAAGGTGGTCGACGGATAGTCCCACCCTTTTAGCGTCGGACAGTCCAGCGCAACAGTTTCAATGGCTTCAGTTCATGGGTGCAGGTGGCTCCAGGCGCCGAACAGTCCGGCATCCCATGTCGAACAGTCTGTCGGTGCAGATTGGGCCCGTTCAGGTTCAGGTGTCGGACAGTCTCGCCCTAGGGGCCGGACAGTCTCGTCGGTTTACTGAACGTTGTCGGACAAGTGCCGGCCATGTCCGGTACATGTGTCCGGCGCGCGTGGTCTTCAGGCGTTGGACTGTTCGTCAGCTCATCGCCGAACTGTCCAGTGGCTGCTGCCTTATCCAGCTTCTTTGTCTTCTCTTCATTTCTTCAACTCTTGACTTCTCTGGTTCTCGTCCCCTCTAGTATGTCTTCATCGGGCTTGTACCTGAGCACACATAGCATATCAGAAAGAAGTAGTATAACATAAAAAGAGTTTGTAGATAACGTATCGAAAGCAGGGAATTCACCTTTTATCTTGAAGGGTTCTAGCTTGTACTCAAGTGACAGGTCCACGTCGTGGGATTGAGGTGGAAATGTACATATACCGTTTCACATCATATAGTCCATTGCAAAGTAATTTGAACTCCTAAAGTATGGGCTATCCAACAAATTTGTTGCAGGATGAATTATTACTAAGCTTTCTCATTCTTGGAGGAGTGTTGCCACTGACCTCAAACACGAGAGATAGGAGATGTATGTTTACAATCTAGTTTGGTTTCTGGACCTTGAGAAAAAGTTAAAGAAAAAAGACGCACACTCTAAGTGAGTCGAGGCGGCTCAATCTAGCACCAATCTAGTCTACAAAAGCTTCCACAAGTTCAAGTGAAAGAACACGGTCGCTTAGACTACCAGTTTTAAGATGAAGAAACTGAACAAGGCAAATAATCCTTGTTTTGTCTGCGGTGAAGTTGGATCCTGGGGGGAATGATGAGTCACAATGGATAGAATTCAAAGTCTATCAATGTGACCATTGGCCACAATGATAAGGGCGCAACTGGGTAAATTTACTCCGGAGAAGATTGTGTAGCTACGGAACGTTTAGCATATGACACCAATAAATAAGAATCTCGTTAGCGGTTACTTTTTCACAGATGGGTCTAAATTGGCGTTAAATCCTTGTAATTGATATTGCAATCAATACAACCAAGCAGTAAAAAGGTCTTTACCTCCAGCACGAGAGGCGGAACCTAGGTACATCGTGTATACCAACCCCGTTCCGGAATCTTCCAAGTCGCCTATCTCTACACCTTCCATAAGCACCCTATAAAGCTTTTTACAGTGACAATCACATGACACAGTTCACTAACTGCAGTGTAATAGACACTAGTAGGAAAAGGCCTTTTAGTGGCGCACCAAAAAGCCTTTCTGTGGCGCATGGTGGGTGCGCCACTAAATCCCCGCCACAAAATTTTTATTTTTGTGGCGCACGGCCCCCATGCGCCACAGAAAGTGAAAGATTCTGTGGCGCACCCCAACCAGGCGCCACAGAAATATTTCTGTGGCGCACCCCACTACCATGCGCCACAATTTTTTTTTGAATTTCAAAAAAAAGGGCGGCCAGATCTAGATCTGGATCTAGATCTGGCCGCCGGAATTTCGCTGGAATTTCGACATTTCGCCGGAATTTGGGTGGAGCTCGTCGGAGGCCGTGGTGCCTGTGGCCATGGCCGTAGGTGGCTTGGTCGATGGTGGGTGGAGGATGGGGGTCACCGGAGGTGGTGGAGGTGGAGAAGGTCACGGAGGTGGTGGAGGAGGGTCGCCGGAGATGGTGGAGGAGGAGGAGAAGGTCGCCGGAGGTGGTGGAGGAGGAGGTCGCCGGAGTTGGTGGAGGAGGAGGTCGTCGGAGGAGGTGGTGGAGGAGGAGGAGGAGAAGCTCGCCGGAGGTGGTGGAGGAGGAGGAGGTCGCCGGAGTAGAGTTGAAGTAGAGGTAGAGGAGAGAAGGGGAAAGGAGAAGTGGAGGAGAAGGGATAGGAGAAGTGGAGGAGAAGTGAAATGAGAGAAATGAGAAAGAAGAGGAAGAAGAGAAGGGCTGTTGGGTGGGATTCAAATATCGAATCCCGCCCAAAAATTCTGTGGCGCACCCACCCACCACCGTGCGCCACAGATTTTTTTTTCCAATTTTTTTGTTTTTATGATTTTGTAGAAAAAAAATCTTCTTTTTGAAATAACTTTTTACTCTTTTGGAACTTGCCGAACCTGAGAAAAGTTCACCGGGTAAACCCAGATGAAATTGAGCTCCTTTTTTCTCACGATTTTTTTGTATATTAAACACATTTTTTCGACATCGTATGCAAAAGTTATGGCCGTTCAAACTTTTCTTTTCTGTTTTTTTGCAAAAAAGGTCAAAATTCATATTTCAAAATTTCTATACCAAGTAGACACTAAAACCTAACTATATCTCAAAGGATTTTATTTATTGAAGATTTTATCATTTTCTTTTCTTGTTTGCAAAACTGAAAAGTCGATCCGGGGGGAGGGGGGGGGGGGGGGGGTGTGATCTGAAAAAATAAATTTTGTGGCGCACACAGAAAGTAACATTTCTGTGGCGCACCTGGCCATGTGCGCCACAGAACGTCACATTTCTGTGGCGCACGAGGCCATGTGCGCCAGCACACTCCCCATGCGCCACAGAATTCTGTGGCGCACATGGCAAGGTGCGCCACAGAAATGTGACTTTCTGTGGCGCACATGGCCTCGTGCGCCACATAATTTTTTTTGTGGCGCATGGCTACTTGGTGCGCCACAAAAAGTAATCCACATAAAGGCAGTTTCCTACTAGTGAGTGTACAACTATTTTCTCTAACTACGACGAAAAGTATGCACGAACCGTGTGACGGCTGCAATTCCTTGTATTAAAAGATGAGAATAGACAACAATTGATGGATGGATTATTATATATGTCTTCGATACTATCGGACCTGATATAAGACTCCAGTTTTTCTACGAGTGTTCAAAACATCCTTTTGGGGAACGCTTGGGGGCTTTCATTTCCTCTTTCTCATTTCTCTCCTCTCTGAGGCTTTGAGAGTCGCCCGTATCCACCCGGCGCCGCTCCTCTCCTCCTCCTCCTCCAGCCTCCCTGGTCGTAGTAGAGCTAGAGATGGTGGCCGGGTGATGACGTGGATCACACGTTCGCTGGGAGACCCCAAGAGGAAGGTATGAAGCAGTGTAGCAGCAGTTTCCCTCAGTATGAAACCAAGGTTTAATCGAACCAGTAGGAGCAAGAAATCACTTCTGAAAGTTGTCAATGGCGCGCTGACGTGGAACCTGCACACAACACAATCAAACTATTTTGCCCCAACGAAACAGTGAGGTTGTCAATCTCACCGGCTTGCTGAAAACAAAAGATTAAACGTATGGTGTGGAAAACAGTAGTAAATTGCAGAGAATGAAAAGGAACAATGTTTGCAGTTAGTTGTATTATCAGTGTAAAAGAATGGACCGGGGTCCACAGTTCACTAGTGGTGTCTCTCCATAAAAGATAACTAACATGCTGGGTGAACAAATTACAGCTGGGCAATTGACAAAATATTGAGCGCATGACAATGCATATATATGACATGATGATTACTATGATATTCATGTGGGCATTACGACAAAATACATAGACCGTTATCCAACAGAGTCTATGACTAATAATCCACCTCCAGGTTGTCATCCGAGTTCCCCGTTGGTATTAAGTTGCAAGCAACGGATAATCGCATTAAGTAATGTGCGTAATGTAAACAAATGCATTAGACCTAACGGCGCACCCTTAAGCTAAGCATCGGTTATTTTATCCCTAGTGGCAACACACATCCACAATCTTAGAAGTTGTTGTCACTCTCCCAGATTACCGGAGGCATGAACCCACTATCTAGCATAAATACTCACTCTTGGAGTTACAAGCATCTACTTGGCCAAAGCATCTACTAGTAACGGAAAGCATGCAAGATCATAAATAACATATAAGATAGATTGATAATCAACTTGACATAGTATTCAATATTCATCGGATCCCAGCAAACACAACATGTAGCATTCACAAGATCTAAACATGACAGCATAAAGTGGAGAGACAACCATCTAGCTACTGCCATGGACCCGTAGTCCAAGGATGAACTACTCACGCATCACTCCGGAGGCAGGCATGGTGATGTAGAGCCCTCCGGTGATGATTCCCCTCTCCGGCAGGGTGCCAGGAAGAGCTTCTGAACCCTCCCGAGCTAGGGTTGACGGCGGCGGCGTCTCTGGAACTTTTCGTGGATAATGGCTCGGGTATCTAGGGTTTTCCGTGAAGATGAATAAATAGGCGAAAGGGCGGCGGTTGGAGACGCCCGTGGGGCCCACACCACCCCACGGCGCGGCAGAGGGGGGCCCGCCGCCCCATGGTGTGGCTGGCTCGTGGCTCCCCTCCGTCTCTCCTTTGGACTCCGTGTACGTGTTGGAAAAATAGGAGGTTCTGTCCAAGATTCGTCCAATTCCGCGAATATTTCCAGACTAGCTTTTCTGGAATACAAAAACAGCAGAAAACAGGAACTGGCACTGTGGCATCTTGTTAATAGGTTAGTCCCAGAAAATGCATAAAAATGCTATGAAGTGTATATAAAATATGTAACAATTGGTATAATATCAACATGGAACATCAGAAATTATAGATACGTTTGAGACGTATCAAGCATCCCCAAGCTTAGTTCTACTCGTCCTCGAGTAGGTAAAACGATAAAAACAAAATAATTTTGAGGTGACATGCTACAATCATAATCTTGATCAAATAGTATTGTAAAGCACATGTTATGAATGAAGTGATCCAGGTCAATGGTCAATGAGCAAACAACTGAATCATATAAGCAAAAACTTTTCATGAATAGTACTTTCGAGACAAGCATCAAAGAGTTTTGCATAAGAGTTAACTCATAAAGCAATAGATTCTAAGTAAAAGGTATTTAACCAACACAAAGGAAGATTTAAGCTTCAGCAATTGCTTTCAACTTTCAACATATATATCTCATGGATATTTGTCAACACAAAGCAATATAATAAGTGCAATATACAAGCATATAAAAATTGTTGCACCAAAGTTGACACTAGTGTTTGCTTCTGAGATAGAAAGAAGTAGGAAAACTGACTCAACATAAAAGTAAAATAAAGGCCCTTCGCAGGGGAAGCAGGGATTAAATCATGTGCTAGAGCTTTTTAAGTTTTTGAAATCATAAAGAGAGTAAAAATAAGTTTTGGGAGGTGTTTGTTAATTGTCAACGAATCAGAAAATGGAAAGTACAATATGACCCCTGCCAACCAGACTTTTAAGAGCGGCTCCCATGAAGGACGTTATTTTACCAGCAAGGCAGATCATCCCTCTTCTCTTTTGTTTACACATGCAGATATTTCACTGTTTGTCATTGCTTGACTGATAAATCAGGGAAAAAATGTGAAGAGAATTAAGCGGTTAAAGTTGTAATTAATTGGGACTGGGCACCCCATTTGCCAGCTCTTTTTGCAAAATTAATGGATAAGCGGATGTATATGCCGCTAGTCCGGTGGTAAAGTCTGTTTGACAGTTGACATAAAGACATCCACCCGTCCTCATGAGCTTGGTAAACATTGACACAAAAAGGAGTATTAATTTTTGAATAGTTTAAAGGTAGCACATGAAAAATTTACTTGGAATGGCAAGGAAATACCACATATAGGTAGTTATGGTGGACACAGATGGCATGGATTTTGGCTCAAGGTTTTGGATGCACGAGAAGCATTCCCTCTCAGTACAGAGTTTAGGCTAGCAAGGTTATTTGAAGCAAACACAGGATATCAACCGACACAGCAAGACTTATATGAAAACATATTGCAAGCATTATAAGACTCTACACTGTCTTCCTTGTTAACCAAACCCTTTTACTAGAAAATATCTAGACCTTAGAGATACCAATCATGCAAACCAAATTTCAACGAGCTTTACGGTAGTTCTTCATTAATAGGTTTTAACTACATGATACAAAAGCTTAAACATGAACTACTTGATAACTCAAAACAATTGACAAGTATCAAATTATCCAATACAGTGATCTACAAGAATATGTAAGCTTTTTCCATTATACCATCTACCACATGCAACATTTTCTGTTCCAACCAAACACCAATCAATTTATTTCAACATAAACTCTCCAAACAATTATAAGTGAAACAAGGAGTACTTTTTTAAAAGAACTAACAGCTCTGAATAAGAGATGCATGTAAAACAGGAGCTAAAAGCATAGCAATAGCTAGATAAGAATACTCAACAAGTATAAGTGAAGAATAGGAGTATTCATATGAAAAAACGGAGCGTGTCTCTCTCCCAATCAAGAATGCTAGGGTCCAATCAAGTTGACCATAAGAAAAATAAAATACTGAAAAAAAAGCACACAGACGCTCCAAGTAAAGCACATATGATGTGAAAGAATTAAAATATAGTTTCACAAGAGATGACCTGATAAGTTGCTGATGAAGAAGGGGATGCCTTGGGCATCCCCAAGCTTAGACGCTTGAGTCTTCTTGAAATATGCTGGGGTGATCCATGAGAGCATCCCCAAGCTTAAGCTCTTCACTCTTCTTGATCACATTATATCATCCTTCTCTCTTGACCCTTGAAAACTTCCGCCACACCAAACTCATAGTAATTCTCATTAGAGGGTTAGTGCACAATCAAAAACTCACATGTTCTATAAGGACACAAATATGACCGTTACTTTTAACATTAACTACTGCCACTGATGTTATGTGAAGCTCTTCACCCTAAAAAAATAATTCCACTCAACACTAGTAAAAGAGAGAATGCGAAAAATAAAAGACAGAATCTGTCTAAACAGAACAGTCTAAAGACGAATTTTTTTGAGGCACTTACGTTGCTCAGATCGAAAACGCTAAACTAACGAAAGATGCGTACATATCTGAGGTTCACGCACAAAAATTTGTAGATTTAAATAATTTTTCTGTGATTTTACAGAAGTAAAACGGTGAACAGCAGAAATCTGTTCCTGCGCAGAAATCCAAATCTAGCATCATCTTCCTATTAGAGGCTCCACTTGGCACAACAATGCGATAAAATAAAGATACAAAGGAATTTTACAGAAGTAAACAACTCCTTGACTCAAAAAGAAAAGAAAATTTGCAGAAATAAAATAATGGGTTGTCTCCCATAAGCGCTTTTCTTTAACGCCTTTCAGCTAGGCGCAGAAAGTAAGAATCAAGTGTTTCCAAGTGATGAAGCATCAACAGAATAATTTGCTCTAACAATAGAATCAAAAGGTAACTTCATGTTCTTTCTAGGGAAGTGTTCCATACCTTTCTTGAGTGAGAATTGATATTTAATATTCCCCTCTCTCATATCAATAATAGCACCAACAGTTCTAAGAAAAGGTCTTCCCAAAACAATAGGACATGAAGCATTGCATTCAATATCCAAAACAAAAAAATCAAGGGGACAAGGTTATTGTTAACCATTATAAAAACATCATCAACTCTCCAAAGGTTTCTTTATAGTATTATCAGCAAGGTGAACATCCAAATAACAGTGTTCCAAAGGTACTAAATCAAGCATATCATAAAGTTTCTTAGGCATAACAGAAATACTAGCACCAAGATCACATAAAGCATTGCAATCAAAATCATTCACTTCATTTTAATGATGGGATCCCAACCATCTTCTAACTTCCTAGGGATAGAAGCTTCATGTTTTAATTTCTCTTCCCTAACTTGCATGAGAGCATTAGTAATGTGTTTAGTAAAAGCCATGTTTATAGCACTAGCATTAGGACTTCTAGCTAGCTTTTGCAAGAACTTAATTACTTCAGAAATATTGCAACCATCAAAATCAAAATCATTATTATCAAAGGTAATGGGACCATTGTCTCCCACATCTCGAAAAATTTTAGCACTTTTATCAGGAACAGTTTCAGTGTTTTCAGGCAATTTAAACGTTTTGCAACAGAAGTAGAGACATTGTGTCGTGTCTCGATGCACGGAGATCGGGAGTATAGGATACCCCCTTTTTGGTTCGGCACGGAGCGCGAAGGAGGCTGAGAATCGTCTTCTCGGGCGGAGTCTAGACCAAGCTCTCCTCTCCACGATCAAAGCATGCAACCAAAGGGACACAAGGAGCTACCCAGGTTCAGGCCGCCCGGAGGCTAAAAGCCCTACTCCTGCATGTCTGGATTGATGGGTTCTTCATAGTGTGGCTTATAATGAAACCTCCCGGATGGGGTACCCGGAAGGGTTTTGGCTGGAGGTAGAAGAAGGACAGATCCTGACCCGGAGGAGATCACCTTCCCCTCTACCTTCGCAGCCCTAGTCTAGTCTTGCTCTGGTTGGAATTGTGCCTTCCTTTTACCTCTCCTTCCTTCGTGCCTTGGTCCTCCTTTTATAGGCTAAGGGGTTGCCACAGGGTCACGTGAAGGGCACGAGGAACCTTCGGCGTGAAGGACCCTCCTCATCTAGTTTAGGGGGAGACGTGGCATCTCCTCGGCTTAGCGTCTCCTTTGGGTTAGGTGGGAGCGTCCACCTTGGGGTGGACAGGAGCTGACACCACCGCAGGCTGTGCGGTGGTGTCAGCTTGGTTGCATGCTTTGATCGTGGAGAGGAGAGCTTGGTCTAGACTCCGCCCGAGAAGACGATTCTCAGCCTCCTTCGCGCTCCGTGGCTGTGCTTCCCGCCCGCGCTACCTTCGCCTTGCTTCCCAAGTCTTCTGAGATCTTCTAGCGTGAGGTGGAGAGCTTATCCACAGGGACGTGGGGAAGTACCCGAGAGGGAGCCCGGCCTCCTGCCGGGAACTCGGGCTCTTGGGTCCTTCCTTGCCTTCTTGCTTGGTTCGGGGCCCCGGCAGGCCCCCAGGACCGGAGCCCTTTGTCGACGTAGGCCTTGCTTGTCCTGACGGTGAACCCGCCAGCTTAACTTGAGTCTTGGTCTTGTCCATCTTCATCTTGGGCCCACATGGGGTGGACCCACTTTGGCAGCACTAGGGGAACCCCGTCTTCCACTGCTGCGACAGTAGCCCCCGGGCATGGTCCCGGCGGCTCTTGCTCCAGCTGCCGGGGCTATGGCCGAAAGATAGGTCAGAGTGGGTCCCCGGGCATCTGGTCTTCCTTCTTTTGCTTCATTGATGGCCTTGAGGGTCTTGGAGTTACTCTGCTTGGGGTGTAACTGCGATGGCCCCCTCGATTCCCAGTAACGGAAGAACCGAGGAGACGCCTGACAGAGGCGCCGCCGCGGCTATAAAAGCGAGGCGCGCCCCTTGCATTTTCATTCATCTTCTTCCTCGGTCCAACTCCAGGCCTCCCCACAAGCCGCCAACACCAATGGCGAGAGCGAGGAGAGGAGTTGGGCGCCCTCGTTCTTCTTCAGCTGTTGCGGTGAGTGGCCCCTCCACTCGGGGTCGAGCTGTTCCGCGAGGTCGTGGGATTCGCGGACGCGGCGGCCGTGGAGGCCGCGCACCGCTGCTCCCCCTCCTAGGAGCATGGTTCATACTAGCTTCGCGCCGTTCGAGTTCATCGTGGATCTGAACCACAGGCTTCGCAGCTGGCTCCTCCTGCCGGATTCCTTCGCGACGGCGTCGGAGGATATCAGTCCCTCTGGCTTCTGGCTGCAAGTGGAAGGCTGCCCCAATGGCCTCTCTTGGCCATGGCGGACCGCACCGCTGAAGGCGCCATGCTTCTGGGTCAGGGCTGGAAGTCATTCTCCCGTGCCCGTCGCCTGTCCCGGGGGAAATGCTTGGCGTTCCGGTACGACGGAGATGCGATGCTCTCCGTGAAGATCTTCGGTGTCGATGGCGGACGCGTGGAGTGCTGCATGGAGAGCAGCAGCGGCAGTTCGAGCGCCTACGACGAGGATGAAGATGAGGAAAACTCATCTAACATCATGGTCAAGGGGAGCTCGTCTTCTTGAAGGCGAGGTGCTTCGGACGGGTGCCATGGAGATCTCGTTGACCTCCTCCCCGGCGGCCTTGACGACGTACTTCTGGAAGTAGCGTCTTCCATTGTACGCGGTGCTCCTTGCTTGATGGGAGCCAACCTTTTTGTTGTAAAAAAGATCGTCCCCTTGTAGTCCTTGTAAATGAAGAAGATCTTGTTTCCTCCTTGTCTCCATGTCGCGCTCGTGTAAGTGAGAACGAGTTTTTTTGCAAAACGCGCTCCCATTACTGCAGCAGCCGTAGCGCCAAGGGGTAGGTGGAGCGTGGGAGGCCTATAAAAGGCCCTCCAGACTCCAACTCCCTTGACACATCTTCTCGCCTTGCTCTGCTCCTCTTCTTCCTTTGCCTCTCCACGCCCCGCACAACAATGTCTGGCGAAGCAGAAATGGCCTTGTCCGACGTGTCGATGGCGGAGTCCGTCTTCCGAGGCGCGGTGGAGGCGCCCACGAGGGCGGAAGCCCGAATCACCGGAAAGGACGAGGTCGTTCCCCGTCCTCGGGTCTCCTTGGTTTTTCCCGCGGTGGGGAACATCGCCGGCTCTGCTGCCATGGAAGCGTCGGTGGCGCTGGCGACCCGGAAGGACACCATCAAGATGGAGCTGTGGAAGGAGGCCGCAAGCAATCAGAGATTGACCCGTCTCCTCTGTGACCTTGACGACTGTCGTGGTGGGATCACGGCAGATGCCATGGGTATGGCTAAGATGGGGCCGAATGGTCGTTGGGGGAATCCGGGAGGGTTTATGCACTCAAGAAGTGCACAAGCAAGAACACGCAAGAAACCGCAAGAACACGAACGAGAAGCCAAGAAACCAAGAACACAAAGCACACCACGATGTACCCTGCTTCGGGGCCCTCTTGTGGAGGTAACACCCCTACTGCAGGACTATCCTACTCGGTGTATAGCTCAAGGTGACAAGTACAAGCTGCTCCTCGAGCTGTGTGATGATACAATGGAGAGAACTTGAGGTAGAAGATGAAGCTACAACGGGGGAAAAGGAACTCCGAGCTCCCTCTGCTTGAGTCCGGGGTTCCTCTCTGTATATCCTTCTCTCCCTTGGTCGATCGATCGATCAAGCAGCAGGGGTGAAGCCCATTAAATAGGCCAGCCGAGTTACCGTTGTGCCCCTCGCTGAACACTGTAGCCATGCCTCTGCTTTGGTCATCATCGTACTCCTGTCAGGGACAAGACATGGCCTGCCCATCCCCTGCTGCATAACGGCAGAGCTAGCATGTCCCCTCTGACTGAGACAGGACGTAGCCACGCCGTGCTACCTCGTAGCCTTTTCCCCGGATCTCGCGTGGTCAGTGGTCAGAGACGTGCAGCCCCGCCGAACCCGGGGCACGCCTCTGCCAGGCTCCGTGACAGACGCTCCCGTGTCAGCGGGAAGTGACAGGAGCATTGACTCCTGCCCGAGCTACGGCCTCTTACCTTGGTTAGCTCGGGTCTTGTTCCCGCTCCTTACCTCGGGTCTTGTACTTAAGATCCGACCAGGTCGGACATTACTTTCTTCAAACAGCTTCTCCTCGGACCCCTCTGGGCCAAGATAGGTCGGCCTTTATATTCTCCAGGTCAAGATGAAGCTCGGACACTCCCGGCCCAAGCAGGTCGGCCCTTTCCGTACCTCGGCATATCTTTAAACTCATCTTATGCCAAGCCTTGACCCTACCTGGGGTAGCCCCCCGACATTAGTCCCCGAAGCTGATGCGGTCCTACGACCTCGGATGGAGGGCCGTAGCAGGTTCAAAATAAGCAAGGCACCACCTCTAAAACCGACCTCAAATATAGCTCCGCCGAGGTACTTCCCACAGACCATAATCTAATCCGAGGTTGATATGCGATCTGAACTTTCCGAGCTGCTGACTCAGCACAATCTTGCCTCAAGATTTTCCGAGGCACGTGGCGAAGAATCTCTGCCCGGACCTCGAAATCCGGACCTTTGAAAGACAGGTCCTGACCACACACCGCCTTCGTCAGCCGGACCCACCAAACAGTGCACACGCGCACTCAAGTACTTGACCAACTTGACCGCCCACGACCCCTCGGTTCTCGCGCTGACCAGCACAGAAAATCCGGCGCTGGCGGTTGCCGTCCTGTGGCCCACGATGTGGCCGATCGTGCGGCCACAACTGCCGCAACTGCACGCTCGCCCGCACACGATCCCGCGTCCTCCCGGTAACCGCGCGGTAGTGCGCAGTTACCGCACGCGGTTATAAATAGGGGCCCAGGGGGAGTTTCTTCTTCTTCCCCACTCGCCCGCTGCTCCGTGCCCTCCGCTTCCAGCGCCGCCGTCGAGCTCTCGCTGGTGACGTGCACCGCACCTTGCGCCGCCACACCCCGTTCTGCAGCAGCGTTCCGCACCGCCGTCGAGCGCCTCGCCGCACCGGAGTACGCGCGCTGCACCTTGCGCCGTCGACTCGCCACCGATCCTTCGCGTTCTTCACCGGTGAGTTCTTCGTTTCCCCTCCATTGCCATGAACGTGTTCATCCTTCGATGAACTCGAGATCTTGACGAACCCGATGATCCACTCTCGCACTCTTTTAGCATTTTAGATCTCATCTAGACTTGTTTCAGACGCACCCGTAGCACTATCCTTTAGTTTGCCCCTTGATGAACTCGAGTTTATTTTCCTTTTTAGCTCATCGGTAGATCTTTGCTAGTATCTCGCAGTGGTAGAAACGTGTTTCCCGCCTAAATCCTTTAGCCCGGCTGTCCGAATGATCCGAGGTATTTACCCCGGCTATCCTGAATTGTCCGAGGTACTTACCCCGGTTGAACCTCCCTCTTCTGCAGGAAAGCGTCCATGTCTTCTGCCTCGGATCACGCCGAGGAAGGAGCACCTGGAGAACGAGGTAGCTGGGAGGGATCCGATGTCACGGAGGTCGACATCAAGTGGCTCCGAGATTCACGGCGGATCCCGGCCAATCTCATCTGCCGGGTTCCGAAGAAAGAAGATATCGAACCCGAGGTGGAATCCGGGGAGCGGGTCGTCTTCCTGGATCACTTCGAACGTGGTTTCGGGCTCCCGGCCGGGAAATTCTTCCGGGATTTCTTGGACACCTTTGGGCTACAACCACACCACCTGCCCGCCAATGCCATCCTCCAACTTTCGGCCTACGCAACCTTTTCCGAGGGTTACCTCGGATTATGGCCAAGCATCGAGTCCTGGGCCAAGTACTTCCAGCTCAAGAAACAAAGTGTCCCGAACAAGAAGGTCGTGGACAAGGAGATGACCGCTTGCGGGGCGGCCTCGATTTCACCTCGGCGCCTCTCTGAGTTTCCTCGGATTCAGGGCCTGGACTCCTGCCGAAATGGCAACGCTCCTTCTATGTGAAGAACCCGGGCACCGAAGACCTCATCAACTTGCCGGAGTTCACCATCGGAGCCCCTACTGCCCAACTCAACTGGGATTACGAGCCTGCACCCGACGCTCCCGAGGTTCTACTGATCCACCAAACCATGATGTCCCTCCAGGAGAAAAGTTGGGGAGCAGATGACATTTGCGCACCATGATCACCCGCCGAGTTAATCCTCTACAAGCGCGGGCCCATAAGATCTGCCACATGAGTGGTCGCTATGACCCCACCGGAATAGCAC
The DNA here is from genome assembly GCA_947311845.1 of Poa pratensis. Taxonomy (NCBI): domain Eukaryota; kingdom Viridiplantae; phylum Streptophyta; class Magnoliopsida; order Poales; family Poaceae; genus Poa; species Poa pratensis. The sequence continues at coordinate 2,466,155 of CAMZMU010000088.1, forward strand.
TCATGAACTCGATGACTCCGAAGTGAAGAGGCGCATCCGGGCCATCGCCAAGACCACCATGCCCGATAAGTGGAAATGGGGTGTCAAGCCCTATGACCGAGATCACCTTCCAGCCAAGTAAGTGTACCTTACCCGACGTATAATATTCCTCGGTTTCATTTTCACCCCGACCTTGTATTGATTCTTGTGCTAACTCGGTTTTACTTCGCCACCTCTGCAGAAGTTCACTCGACAGGAAATCGAGGATGGCCCCCTTTCTTCTAAGGAGTGGACTCCCGACCTGCCTATTCCGGCCGCCGCCGAGGCTGAAGATCCGGACAATGAGGATCACCTCCCTATTCCCAAGGCCACCTCGGGTAAGACTCGCGGTTGCCCATCGCACCGCCCACCAGTTCGATCGTCCATCCAGGATTGGCCCGATGATGACGATGACGATTGCCAAATTCTGGAACCTGTCAATGTTATTCCAATTTCGTATGCTCCTCCAACATATAAGAACTTTCATCCAGCGTCTGCAGCTTCCCGGAAGCGCTCAGGACCCGGTACCTCGGATGCCGAGGCTTCCAAGACCTCGGAGACTGCAGCGCCCAAAGCCAAGCGTGCCAAGAAGACCTCGGCGAGGCACAAGAAACGAGGCCCCGTGGAGGAAGATGCGTAAGTCACCTTGCTCCTTTTTACTTCTCACGCTGTTCCGAGGTTAAGCTTTTTACTCTAACTTAATCTTTTCTTTTTCGTCTAGCCCGGCTCGGCAGATCAAACAGAGCCACAGCTCGATACATTCACCACTGCCTCCAGTGGTTGAATCTCAGACAACCGAGGTCGAGGTTAACCTCGGCAGCCCCGCCAGAGCCTCTCCTCCAGAACGGTCCGTTGACATCCACAGCCCGGAGAGGACCATCTCCTCCCCGGTGCGTGTCGCCTCCGCCGAACTTCCACCGCCGAGCTCTGACTCCGGCCTGGGACACTCTGCTCCCCGCCGAGATCAGACTCCTCCGCGTCCTCAGAAGGATGCGGAGACAGATCGCGCCAAGACTCCGGCTAAGACCGTGCTGGAGCCTCGGCTCTCCCCCAAGTCTCAAGCTGCGCGCAACCAGCAGCAACAGCAGCAGAAGAAGCAACAACAACAACGACTGCAGAAGCAAAAGCTTCAGCAGCAGCAGAAAGATTCAGCTCCAAATGTTGAGCCCCCCAAACAGCCACAGCAAACTCCGATGCCGCCACCGCCACCGGGCCCAAGGCTGCGAGCACCCAACTGGTGCCGCATGTCCCTGCGCCGAAGTCCACCTTGACCAAGACCGCGCCTTCGAGCTCTCAGGTCGCCACCTCCCGAGCTCTTTTCGCTGCTACCATCCAGCCGAACATCAGCAGCTGGGAGGTCGGGCAACTCCGGACCAAGAGCGGGAACAGCTTAGGCTCGGAGAAGCACTACGACATGGACTGGAACTCGGCTGACACTGCCGAGGTCTCCTCTAATCCGACCTCTGAGCATCCAGCTGGACCTAGCGCCGTGCTCCAGTCCATTTACAACATGCAGACTGCGGTCCTTGATTGCAGCAAGAAGGCATCGGTAAGTTTCTTTACGCAACTCTCTTTCTTCCTTTGAAACCAAATGACAAACATACACTATTCCCAGTCCCCGAGATTCGGGTTGAGCAATTGACACTCCACCGAGTTAAAATTGCTCGGCTTGAATCTCAAAAACTTGTCATTTCCCCAATGCCGAGTCCCCGGGACTCAATTGGGCCTCGGGTGCTAAAAAACCTCGGATTCTTCGAAATGTAACTTTTCAATATTCGTGTCAAATCTCTTTCCGCCGAACTGATCTCTCTATTTTTTCAGGAGTGCAACAATGCTCGGACAAAATCTTCAAGAACCTCCTGCTGGATCACAACACACTGAAGAAGTCTCACCGGACTCTTCTATCCGCAAAGGAGCAGAGCGACAAAGATTATGCCTCCAAGTTGAAGACAGCCGAAGATGAAATAGCTCGGCTGCAACAAGAGCTGAACCGGGCTAATGAAGCCAAAGCTGCTGTGGAGGACGCTATGAAGGTCAAAGACCAGGCCGCCGAACAGCAGCAAGAGCTTGCCAAGACCCTGGAGAACCGCGCCACCTCGGCCGAAACCGAACTTATCGCTCTCCGAGCTATATCGAAAAGCTGGTTGTCCGAGCTCACTCGGATTAATCACCAAATGGACAGTAAGTTTCTTTCTCCTTTTCCTTATTTTCCGCCGACCTACACCCCGTGCCACCGTATGCCTTATTTCAGCGACAGCCTTTTTGTCTTCTTCAGAGATTTTGAGCACTCCAAGGACAAAGCTATCCGAAGTTCAAGCAGCTCGGGCAAAGAGGGCTGAGACAGAAACCCTCGGCGAAAGCTGGGATATCCAGGACCACCTTGTCGCCCTTAATGCTCGGATCAGGCCGCTCAGGGCCATTGGAACTAAACTGGTTGATGCTGCCATCGAGGTCCATCGTGCCCTCTGGCCCAAGGTTAAGACTCCCACTTGCATCGACGAGCTCGCCACGAAGCTGAAAGGAGCCGAGGCTAGACTTCGGGAGTGGAGATGCTCATCAGCTCGGGCTGGAGCGGACAAGGCCCTGGTGTTCGTGCTGTCTTGGTATGAATCTGTTGAGATCCACACGGTTACCTCCCTGCGCAGGGCTCTCCTTGGAACACCACTCCTGATGGCATTGAGAAACGCCAAGCAGCAGCCGACCTCTTTGCTAGTTATGCAAACACCCGGACCTTTGATGAAGGGCGCCTCTATTCTGAGGATGAAGAGAGCTCGGACGAGGAAGCAGAGTCCGGTGAAGAAGGCTCTGACGGCGAGGAAATTGACTTCGACGAGCCTGAGAGCTCCAAGGGCAAGGCCGGCAAAACAACCGAGGTGGCCGGGATTCTGATGATGACTTCAACTTCGACGAACCTCCGAACCCCAAGGGCAAGTCCGGCAAAGCCGTAGCCACCGAGGTGATCTCCCCCGACGTGACGGACACCCCGGCATCCACTCCAACAACCGAGGTTGCTTCCGCGACCGAGGTTGTTCCTGCGCCCGAGGTTGTTCCTGCGCCCGAGGCTCCTGCTTCCGAGGTCCCACTACCACAACTTCGGCGACCGAGGTCTCTGGTTCCGAGGCCTGAACTTGTCTCAAGAAAAACATTAAATCCCCGGTATGCCGGGTGCAGATGTAATAGACCTTAAGTAGTTTGCCTTGCTACCTACTATTATCTTGCTATCCGAACCATGCTTTTCTAAAATTTATGCCGAACCCTTTTGGAACGAGTCCCCGAGTTCACTTTCGTGTTTACTATACTTGGCATTCTTTGCTCTTGTCTACCATTTTGGCGTTCGACAGTCGAGTCACAAGATTGTTGTTTATAGCATACAGTACTTAGCAAATGTCGAGGTGTGTTTCAAAATCATCCGACATAAATGAAAGGTAAAGACAGGGGTTAGTAAACGACACATGCCGAACTATATTTTTGGACCGAGTCCCCGAGTCCATTTTCATGTTTCCCACGTTTTTTCATCTTTGCTCTTGACTACCATTTCGGCGTTCGTCAGTCGAGTCACAAGATTAGTTACACAGCATACATTACTTGAAGTTTGAGACGAGGTTCAAAATAGTTCGGCATATGAACGAAATTGACAAACAGAAATAAAACACAAGCACAAGAGCGAGGCAGTCCCCGAGCTTCAACCTCGGAGTGCCGACATTTCATTAAGGATTAACCGAGGTACATACATTGCGCCCTTCATGAGTAGAAAGGTCGGAGTAGAGCTATATTCCATGGTCGCCTGACCTCTGATCCGGGGTTGTCCAGCCCATCTTTCCTTGGTTCCTGCGCATCTATAAGATAGTACGAATCATTGAGCAGAGCTCGGCTCACAATGAACGGTCCCTCCCATGGAGGTGACAACTTGTGCCGACCTTTCTTGCGCTGCACCAGCCTCAGCACCAAATCTCCCTCGTGAAACACACGAGGGTTGACACTCCGGCTATGATAACGTCGGAGACCTTGTTGGTATATTGCTGACCGAGATGAGGCCAATTCTCTAGCTTCCTCAAGCAGATCTACTGCATCCTCCCGAGCCTCTTTTGCCTCGGCTTCAGTGTACATTGCCACTCTGGGCGCATCATATTCGATGTCAGTGGGTAGCATAGCTTCTGCCCCATAGACCATAAAAAATGGCGTATAGCCAGTTGATCGATTTGGCGTGGTCCTTAGACCCCACAGTACTGCTGGTATCTCATCTATCCAACACCCCGGCGTTTTCAGCAGTGGTTCAATGAGCCGAGCCTTGATGCCGGCCAACACTAGAGCATTTGATCTTTCCACTTGTCCATTAGACTCCGGATGTGCCACCGAGGCTATGTCCAGCCGGATTCCCTTGTTCATGCAAAACCGAGCAAATTCTCCAACAGCAAAGTTGTGCCGTTGTCCGAGATAATGCTATGGGGGTACCCATATCGCAGAATGATCTCCTTCAAGAAAGTCACTGCTGAATGACCATCCAACTTCCGGATTGGTTTCACCTCGATCCACTTGGTGAACTTGTCCACCATCACCAGTATGTGCGTCATGTTACCTCGGGCTGGTTTGAACTCTCCCACCATATCCAAACACCATACCGCAAACGGCCAAGTGATAGGAATTGTTTTGAGCGCCGAGGCTGGCATATGCGTTGCTTGGCAAACCTTTGGCATCCTTCACATCTCCGGACTATGTCCTCTGCATCAGCAAGAGCAGTGGGCCAATAGAACCCATGCGAACACCTTGGCCACCAGAGCTCTTGTGCTGCAATGATGACCACACTCTCCTTGGTGGATCTCCAAAAGCATCTCCTTGCCTTCAGCTGGCTCGACACACCGTTGCAACACCTCGGTTACGCTTCTTTTATAGAGCTCCTTGTTGATGATGGTGTACGCCTTTGCCCTCCTTTGGATTCTCCTAGCCTCGGTTGTGTCACTTGGCAAGCTTCCCTCTGTTATGAACTTCATGATCTGCTCCGCCCACTCCGGCACTGGGTGCAAAGGAAAAAGTTTCTCGTCCACCTCCATTGGTTCGGCCACCATAATCTCCTCCATTATTTCCTCCACCATCCTGCGACCAGTCCCCGAGTCTTGACGAGCAGTCCCCGAGGTTCGGTGCGCAGTCCCCGAGTCTGCCACGCAGTCCCCGGGTCCGACCAAACGCATCCGACGTCTACCTCCATTGGAACAGGTCCGGACTCTTGCTCCGCCGGGATGAAAATAGATTCGGATTCAGGAGAAGGTTTGATTGAAGGAGTTCTCAAGTGATTCAGGGCTACTCCAGGTGGTACTGCCTCTTTAGATGAACCGAGCTTTGACAACACGTCGGCAGCATTATTTTCTGTCCGAGGTATATGCCTGTATTCACACCCTTCAAAGAACCCGGATATCTTTTGCACATGGAACCGATATAACGCCATGTTGGCATCCAGAGCATCCCAAGTTCCAGAAGATTGTTGCACCACCAGGTCGGAATCGCCGAAGCATTCCATACGCCGGATACCGATCTCCTTCGCCACATTGAGTCCATGGATTAAGGCCTCATACTCCGCCACATTGTTTGATGCTGAGAAATGAATCTGCAGCACGTATTTCAGCTGATCTCGCTTCGGCGAGGTGAGGACTATTCCAGCCCCCAGCCCGATCTTTGTCTTGGACCCATCAAAATGCATTTTCCAATAATTATAGTCCGGCCTGGGTGGCTCATACTGCATCTCGGCCCAATCACAAAAGAAGTCCGGCAGCGCCTGGGATTTAATTGCATCTCTTCTCTCATAATGTGGTGCATATGGAGACACCTCAATCGCCCATTTGGCAACTCGGCCAGTTGCATCTTTGCACCCGATGATCTCCGAGATTGGAGCTTCGCACACCACCGTCATGGGATGCTCCTGGAAATAATGCTTCAACTTCTTGACCGCCAGGTAGACACCATACGTCATCTTCTGGTAGTGAGGGTAATTCTGCTTCGAGGTAGAGATCACCTCGCTCAAGTAATACACCGGTCTCTGCACCGACCTGCCACCTTCTTCGCGCTCCACCACCACTGCCACACTTACAACTCGGTTTGTGGCCGCAATGTAAAGTAACATCGGCTCATTGTGCAATGGTGACGCCAACACCGGAGCGGTGGACAACATCTTTTTAGCTCATTGAACGCCACGTCGGCCTGCGGGGTCCATGTAAACCCGGTACTTTTCTTCATGAGCTGGTACAAAGGTAAGGCTTTTTCTCCCAGCCGACCTACAAATCGGCTCAACGAGGCTAGGCACCCTGTGAATTTCTGCACATCTTTCAAACACTTCGGTAATTTCATGTTCTCAATAGCTCGGATCTTGGCCGGGTTAACCTCGATACCTCGGCTAGACACCAGGAATCCAAGCAACTTTCCAGCCGGGACACCAAAGGTGCACTTGTCCGGGTTAAGCTTCAACCGATATTTTCTCAAATTCACAAATGTCTCCTCGAGATCCTCGAGGAGAGTACGTTTCTCCTTAGTTTTGATGACGATATCATCGACATACACTTGCACATTTTTGCCCATTTGAGAGTGCAGGCATTTCTGCATACACCTCTGATAAAACACATGACACGATAGCAATACGCCCCATACGGGGTAATAAAAGCAGTCTTTATTTGATCCTTCGGGTTCAGTGGTATCTGGTGAAAACCAGAGTACGCATCGATAAAAGACAACAGTTCACAACCAGCAGTGGAATCAATCACTTGATCAATCCGAGGTAATGGAAACGGATCTTTCGGGCACGCCTTGTTGAGGTTAGTGAAGTCAATGCACATGCGCCACACCTTGACCACGGCTGGCTCGTCTTTCTTCTTTTCCACCAAGACCGGATTGGATATCCAGTCCGGATGCAGCACCTCCATAATGAACCCGGCTGCAAGCAACTTAGCCAGCTCGTCCAGCACCACTTGTCTTCGGTCGTCTGAGAGACGACGGGTCGGTTGCCTCACCGGTTTCACCTCCGGCCTGACAAATAAAGAGTGCTCTGCCAACTCCCTCGGAACACCAGGCAGGTCCTTAGCCGACCATGCAAAGATATCCCGATTCTCACGGAGGAAGTGACAGAGCTCGCTTTCCTATTTCTCGCCCAGCCCGGTCCCAATGATGGCCATGCTCTGGGTGCTCCGGGTCAATGGGGATCTTCTTGGTCTCCTTGGGCACCTCGAATGCTGCAGTTGAGTCCGGGCTCATCAGTCCGGACATGCCGAGCTGTGTTGACTGCGCCATTGCCACCACTTGATGCAGCTTCTTCTTCTCTCGCTGCGATCACCAAAGATCGGCCAGATTAGACCCCGCCGAGGCACACTGAATGGCTCGCTTGTAGTCACCCGAGATGGATATGATCCCATTAGGCCCGGCATTTTCATCTTCAGGTATGCAACATGGGTGGAAATCATGAACTTGGCCAGAGCCGGCCTTCCAAGCAATGCATGGTATGCACTCTCCAAGTCCACCACCTCGAACTCGATACTCTCAACTCGGCAGTTATCCTTGGTTCCAAATGCTACATCCACCCATATCTTGCCCATGGGTGCACAGGAAACGCCAGGCACAATCCCATGAAAAGTACAACTGCTGGCATCAACTGATTTGGCGATATGCCCAATTTCACCATTGTGTCTCGGTACATGATGTTGATGGCACTGCCATTGTCCACCAGAACTCGGGTAACCTCACATTGTTGTAGGCCCACACAACGTCGGATCTACCACCAGGGCATACTTTCCAGGGCTCGGCATGATCCGAGGTGTGTCTTTCCTGCTCCAAGTGATCTCCTGCTCAGACCAGTTCATATAGGTCGGCACCACCGGCATTACTGCATTCACCTCCATGGCACGCCTCTGCACACTCTTCTTGTCAGTTGGCTCGGTCACAAAGACCACATAGCTCGCATGAGCCTCTCTATAGTCATTTCCGGGGTATTCATACTGCTGACTTGGTCCGGCACCATTGTTGTTGTTATTACCTCGGACATTCACAACATTCACGGGCCTTGCTGCTGCAGGCCTCGGAGGAGGTGCAGTGGTTATCGGGGTAACATTTGCTCCGGACAGATTCGGGTGGGACCTCGGCTGAAATCTCTGAGGTGGTCCTCCTCTGTTTCCTCCGGCCTTCGCCCCTTCTTCTCTGATTCTGTGGTTCCAGCTGCACTGCCGGGTTGAATGGTTGGCTGGCTTGCGCGGGTCGGTCGTATGGTAACGCAAGGACCATCTAACATCGATTCATAAGTCAAGGGTGGCTCCGGGTTCGGACTAAATGCCGGACCATTGATTTTCGGCCTCTGGACACCTCCAGCTCCGGGCTGATCCGGGTTCACCGCTGCAACTTGGTTCGAGGTGTATGGGTAGTCCGGCTCCCTCCTCTTTGTCCGAACTCTTGGCGGTCATTACACCTTGGTCCGAGCCGGTTGTTTATTGGCTCCCTCCTTCTGTTACGTGCCACTGCCTCTGCTGCTGGCTGCATCGGATCACCCAGAGCATAAGAATCTGCAATCCGGATTGTCTCTGCTAGGGATTTCGGCATATCTCTTTGGAGCCTCTGCCACAGCATGCTGCCATGTCGACAACCATCTGCAAACCAGGAAATGGCCTGTGCCTCTACAACTCCTTCACAGGAATTCCGAACATTGCTCCACCGAGTTAAGAATTCTCGGTCAGTTTCATGATCATCTTGCTTACATGCTGCCAGGAGCTGAGGTCGGTTTGGCCTCTTGTATGTACTAGCAAAGTTGCTGTTAAACGCCAGCTCCAAGTCTATCCAGGAGTTGATACTATACTCCGGCAAATTATTCAGCCAGATCCGAGCTGGACCTTCCAACATGTGCGGGAGATACCGGACCGCCCATCGGCGATTGCCCCCCGCTATGTGCACCGAGGATACATAATCTGTCAGCCAATCTTGCGGCTTGGTGCTCCCGTTGTATGGCTTGGTGTTCCGACCTAACTGGAACTGAGATACTGGCGGTGGTGGCTCCTTCATGATCCGAGGTCCGAAACACGCCGGACCAGGAGGGCCTTCCTCCTCCAGTTGCTCGGACAAGTAGATTCTATCCAGCTTGTTACGAACATCGCCTGGAGCTAACATCCGAGCTCCTATCCGAGGTCCCAACGCCCCATCCACTCTGTGGTATCCGCTCGCGCCATGGCCGAGTCTCCATCATCATATCGGTCATCGCCTTGACCGACATTCTGAGGTTGCTGAACATACTCCGGCTCTCGCTGATATTGCCCCTGCGGCCGGGTTGTTGCTGATACCTCGGGGGCGGAGGTGGTTTACCTCGGCCAGCCGACGCTGCTTGCCCGCCATTCTGATTTCCCTGACCGGAGTTACCCTTAGCTCGGCTTGCATTACCTTGGCCGGGGTTTCCCTTAGCTCGGCTAGCATTGCCCTGGCCCACCTTCTGCTTTGCTGCTAACACCGGATCATACATCTGCAGCTGCTTGTTCTGACCCGAGGTGACACTCCGGGCTCGATCGGCTCCTCCGACGAGTGGAGACGAGGCTTGCCCCTTGGACACCTGACTAACTGGCCTAGCTGAATAAACCATCTCGAATCACCAGCCCCGGCATATGCTCTGCGGAGAGCCTCATTCTGCTGGTTAGCTACATACACTAATTCATTGACTCGCTTCTGCTGCGCACGCCATGCATCTCCAGTCAACCCGGATAGCTCGGCCCTGCCTGCCTCGGCAGCTCTGAGGTTCTTAGCAGGGGAACTTATACCGGCCTTCCAGTCGACACGCGACTCTCACTCCTAGCCGAGGTGGTAGGTCGAGCCTCCCTGTTCATCTCATCATTGAGCCCCTTGCCTCTCTGCCGCACCTCGGCTCCCCTATTTGTATCAGCTGCTACCGGGGTGAAGCCATTCGCTGCATTGTACTCACGCAGATCTCTATTGAACTCATCTCTAGCTGTCATCATTGCTACAGCCTCCTTTTGCAACAGGACACGCTTTGCCTCTAGGTCGGCCACAGTCACTACTACATCCACTCCTGGATTTACTGGGTCTGCCAGTGTCTCCACTATCTCTACTAGGGTCGCACCTCGGCCCTGCACCTCGGGGGTGCCAGGCAACTCTTTCTCTAGCCTGGGCTTTGCAGATCTCACCTTAGCAACCTCGGCCGGCTTGGATTTGCTGGCATCTACTTTGCCAGCGGCATCAACCGGACCGGTCATCATCACCTCCACGCAGCTCTCGGGGCGAGTGATACGCCGACCTAAAGCCGCGAGGAGAGGAGTTTCGTCGTCCACGAGCACCTGCTCCGGGTACTCGCGAACAACCTCGACAGCAACGTAGGTGACGAAGCTGCCAAGCATCATGGTGAAGCCATGCTCGGGGAAGGGCTTGCCGGCGAAACACCCCGCATTGTCGCTGATGAAGGTGAACTCACCGATCTTGGCGATAAGCCCGGAAAGAACACGCTCGCCTGAGCCCGTCCGGATGTAAACTCCCTCCAACGCCTCAATCTGCCCCACGGTGGGCGCCAACTGTCGTGGTGGGATCACGGCAGATGCCATAGGTATGGCTAAGATGGGGCCGAATGGTCGTTGGGGGAATCCGGGGAGGGTTTATGCACTCAAGAAGTGCACAAGCAAGAACACGCAAGAAACCGCAAGAACACGAACGAACCAAGAAACCAAGAACACAAAGCACACCACGATGTACCCTGCTTCGGGGCCCTCTTGTGGAGGTAACACCCCTACTGCAGCACTATCCTACTCGGTGTATAGCTCAAGGTGACAAGTACAAGCTGCTCCTCGAGCTGTGTGATGATACAATGGTGAGAACTTGAGGTAGAAGATGAAGCTACAAGGGGGAAAAGGAACTCCGAGCTCCTCTGCTTGAGTCCGGGGTTCCTCTCTGTATATCCTTCTCTCCCTTGGTCGATCGATCGATCAAGCAGGAGGGGGTGAAGCCCATTAAATAGGCCAGCCGAGTTACCGTTGTGCCCCTCGCTGAACACTGTAGCCATGCCTCTGCTTTGGTCATCATCGTACTCCTGTCAGGGACAAGACATGGCCTGCCCATCCCCTGCTGCATAACGGCAGAGCTAGCATGTCCCCTCTGACAGAGACAGGACGTAGCCACGCCGTGCTACCTCGTAGCCTTTTCCCCGGATCTCGCGTGGTCAGCGGTCAGAGACGTGCAGCCCCGCCGAACCCGGGGCACGCCTCTGCCAGGCTCCGTGACAGACGCTCCCGTGTCAGGCGGGAAGTGACAGGAGCATTGACTCCTGCCCGAGCTACGGCCTCTTACCTTGGTTAGCTCGGGTCTTGTTCCCGCTCCTTACCTCGGGTCTTGTACTTAAGATCCGACCAGGTCGGACATTACTTCCTTCAAACAGCTTCTCCTCGGACCCTCTGGGCAAGATAGGTCGGCCTTTATATTCTCCAGGTCAAGATGAAGCTCGGACACTCCCGGGCCCAAGCAGGTCGGTCCTTTTCGTACCTCGGCATATCTTTAAACTCATCTTATGCCAAGCCTTGACCCTACCCGGGGGTAGCCCCCCGACATCGATGTCTTCAAGGTAAGGTCACCTTGGTTCTGCAATACGACCCTTGGAAGATCCTGCGCCTTGACTCGATCTCTTTTCTTCGTACAGGATGAGGAGGACATCATGGATAAGTTCGTGGACCACGTGCACCTCCTCTGCAGCCAGCATGTGCCGGGGTTCGCCCGGAAGTTCCCCGGCCCGTGGGACCCCTGAAGATCCTGCGCGAATGCCCTCCTTCATCCCAGGCGTCCCCGGGAGTCTGGAGTTCACCCGCAGGCAATAAAACAGAAGACAGATCCGCGCAGCCAGGGGCTCTGAGCTGGCCTTAGTAGCGTAGGCTAGATATGTATCCAGGGAAAGCACAACTGAATGTAATTCAGAATTGTAAATTCAGAATGTAAGTTCAGATGAATGCAACCCTAGGGCTCAACTCCTGGGGTCATTTCCCAAACTTCCCCTTGCACTAACGCGCCGTCAAGTTTTCAGAGGAGATCTCTTAGGTGACAAGTACTCTAACCGCCTGTACCGGTAGCAGTACCCCTAAGAGCACTATGCCTTCCGGGAGTCCACTCCACAGCCACGGGTACTAGGCCAGAAGGGAAATCTGACCGTTCGCCGGGGAGGACACATTACCCCCGCAAAGGTTCTCATCAACTGTCAAGCATGCGCAGGTTGGTGGTATATTGACTCCGAGCGAGATATTATGCCTAGAATGCAAGATGCACATGCAAAGACTTAACTGATTTTTGCCGTGCTCTTGATCTGCTCTGTCCTTCCCGGGTATCCAGCTCCTGAGCCGCTCTTCACCATCCATTCCTGTCCGGGTGAGGCGCTACACATAACAAACTTTCAGTAGGAAAAGAATGGACCCTCCCTTACATGTCGTGAAAGTGTTTCATCCGAAACAACCCGCAAGCAAAGTTGAATATGCATTTCTGTGTTTATGTTCTTTAAAACACAACACTGCCCGTTCCACTTCTTACCGTGGCAGTACGGCACGATCAGGTGGCAGCGCCTACTGACAGGCTACTCGCGCTCGACTGTCAGCCACCGGCACCATGTCAGCCCCCTGCTTGGGGTTGTTACGGATAACACACTCACGACAACAAGAGAGGCTCACGGAATTGAAAAACTTATCTTTTATTCCTTGGCGACGATTCTTACACCCTTATACAGAACACTAGCCCTTGGGCGTGCTTAGTTGACACGAACTATTTGCGATTCATGTTCGTATTCATGGGTAGAATTTCGGAGATTCTCGATGTTCCAGGCGTTGCCCTCCTGCCTGCCTTTTCTCGTCCTCCAGATAAACAGCTCCGGGTCTCAGGGTAGGCGTCACCCGATAAGGTCCTTCCCACTTGGACGACAACTTGTTCATGTTATCAAGTTCTGCTTCTTGCGGAGAACCAGGTCTCCGGGTTCCAGTACCCGTGAACGGATATGGCGATCATGATAGCGACGGAGCCCTTGCTGGTATCGAGCAGATCGTAAAGAATCCCGACACCGCACCTCTTCCAGGAAGTTGATGTCATCAATCCTCTCTCAGCTTGTGCGTGTTCATCATAGGCAAGTACCCGGGGGATCCATGCCTGAGTTCTGTTGGCAAGACGGCTTCGGCTCCATAGACAAGGAAGAATGGTGTTTCTCCAGTGGCTCTGCTTTGTGTGGTTCTGAGGGACCACAAGACACTTGGTAGATGCTCAATCCAGTTCTTGCCCTTGTCTTCTAACTTGTCAAAGGCCTTGGTCTTCAAACCCTTTAGGACCTCCGCATGGCTCGCTCCACTTGCCCATTGCACCTTGGATAGGACACCGAGGCAAAACACACCTTGATGGCCAGCTCTTCACAGAAGTTGAGGAAGGATTGGCTTGTGAACTGAGAGCCATTGTCCGTTATGATTCTGTTGGGTACTCCAAAGCGGTACACGATCCCTTCAATGAACTTGATGGCTGCTTGAGCTGTCTGTCGTAGTACTGGCATCACTTCCACCCACTTTGTGAACTTGTCGATGGCCACGAAAAGGTACTCATGGCCTCCGACAGACTTCGGTATCTTTCCCACGATGTCCAGCCCCCAGACCGCGAACGGCCAGGAGATTGGAATTGGCTGCAGAGCTTGCGCCGGCTGATGTATGTTCTTCGCATAGTACTGGCAGGCTTCACAGGTCTTGACTAGCTGCTCGGCATCACTGAGGACTGTTGGCCAGTAGAACCCGTGACGAAAGACTTTCCCCGCTAGTGATCTTGATGCCACATGACTTGAACATTGATACGTGCACTTTATATCATCATCTATACCACTTATACCACCATATTAGGATGTTATTTGCATTATTATATCATTGTTTTTACATGTTTTAGATGATTTTGGGGACTTTCCTACAAAGTCCCTATTTTTAGTATTTAATTTCTGGGAGGCAGAAAACCTCCTTTTTCTGTTTTTATTGTTTCAGGAGCTACGAAGGCCCAATTAATAAAAGGAAAATTGCACAGCTGGTTTTTCTTCGGGAGAACACCAGAGGGAAGAAGAAGCAAGCAAGGAAGGCCACGAGGCCCAAAATGGGTGGGCCCACGCGGCCAGATTCCCTGACCGCGTGGGACCCACCAAAAGGAGCCTCGGGCACTTCCTCGCCTGGGGCTTTTTAACGAGGTCTCCGTCTCGCCCGAAAAGTAACGCCCTAATTTTTACGAGACTATCCGAGGTCGCGGCGGCGGCGAAACTCCTGATTCCCTCCGAGGGGGATCAGATCCTGCTGCTCCGGAGCTCCGGAGAAGGGGGAAATCATCGTCATCATCATCACCTCTCCTCCTTGGCGTGGGAGGAGGCCTCTACATCATCACCATCACCAAGACCAGCACCATCTCCATCATCATCTCCGTGATCCACTCCGTCCCCTCGTAGTTTGAGAGTTGCTATACCCTAGATACTTGTCGTGCTACTATTCATGTTTGTGATTGAGTACTTGTCATTATTTGTGGTGAAGTTATATTTTCAGATTGTGTTGTACCATTATGCCACTGATATCACCATGTTTGCACGTTGTGAGTAGTTCCCGTATGTTCCTGAGGGCATAGGATGAATTGGCAATGATTTATATATGACATGTGTTGGTATTTTGTCTAGTGTTTATCTTTTTGTGTGATTCTATGATGGTGTTGTGCGAACGTCGACTGCACAACACTTCACCTATATGGGCTCATAGGAGAACACCGTAGTGTAATGGCGTGAGGGAGACTTGGGAGGACACGAAAGCCTGAGACCGAATCATTAAGTTACTTTACGGGGTATTAGTATCGGGGACCTAGAGCGTAATGCTATGGTGGGATTTTATATCTTAATAATTCTTGTGCTGTCATTTAATTGGCCACATGATCCATCATAAGGGGTTTAGTCTATTTATTTAGCTGTACCTAATAATAGCTCCGTCCGAAGAAGATTAAAACTAGACAAGATATTCAACGTGTTGTTTAATAAATCTATATGCCTAGCAATATCCATGCCGCCCTCGGGAACGTTTTCCACATATAAGTTACACATCACTTGAGCTTGTCCTCTTACACATAGAGGATTGGGCTTTCTCTCTCTTTGAGAGCTTTTACTTGTTACCATTTACCTGCTGCATTGTCACTGTCTTGCAATTATACAATCGAAAATACCAAAAACACTTGCATCTTTTATTGTCTATTTATCATTTCTAATAACCAATACCTTCAGCTCCTCGTGGGTTCGACAACCTTTTCTATTCGAAAGGTACTACAATTGATCTCCTGCACTTGGGAGTCATCAAGATACTTTTCTGGCGCCGTTGCCGGGGAGCGTAGCGCTATTGGTAAGAAGTTTGGTAAGGAAACTTGAAAGGTGAATTTTATTTACTGTTTTATCTCATTGCTACTATGGCATTTATGAATCGTGCCTCGCTACATCTTGCTCTATATGAAAGTGCTTATGCTCCTAAAACTGTTGAAATACTGTGCCTGAGATACCTAAAGTGGGATATAAAATTCCCGTTGGTCATGTTAAAAGAGTTATGAAAAATCCATTTACAGGATGGAACTAAATCTGCACGTGAACACATGGAAACAATTGAGGCTATATGTGGTTTATTTAGACTTCCTGGTATTTCTGAAGATCAGGTAAAAAGGAAGCTGTTATATCTGTCTTTATCTGGTAATGCTCGTATTTGGTTCAGGTCTTTAGATGAAGAAGTCACTATGGACTGGAGTATTTTGAGGAAGGTTTTCTTTCTTAAGTATTTTACTCCTAGAGAAGCTTATGAGAACCGCTGCTATATATTTAATTTCTGGCCACATCTGGGAGAAAGTATTACTCAAGCTTGGGGGAGGTTAAAGGAACTCCTCCGCAAGAATCCTTGTCATGATCTTACAAGGAAAATTATTCTGATAAACTTTTATGTGAGGCTACCAAGGCAACAAAAGGAATTTCTGGATAATTCATCTAGTGGAAGCTTTACAAATAATACTGAAGAAGAAGCATGGAATTTATTGGAGACTATTTCTGAGAATACTGGTCATTGGGATCTTGATAAAGGTAATGAGCCCTATCTGGACTATGAGTATTCATGTGTAGAGAATTTCTCTACTTCTACCTTGTTTAAAAATCTGAGTGATACTTTTAATCTTGATCCTTATGTTATAATTGAGGTAGCTAAATCTTTTGCTAATCATATTGGTATTCCTAAAACTGGGTTTGAAGCTTATGTTGAACCTGTTAAACAATCTATTGTTGTACCCAAAGTTATTAAACAGGTAGAACCAGTGTCATCCTTGACAATTGAGGAGTATGTTGAGGCACCACCATATCCAAACCAAGTCAAGGAAAATTTACTTATTGCTGTTTCTAACAAGAGTAAAAGAAGAAGATCTCAGCCTTATGAACAGATGGAAGTCAACAGTCAAATCTCTATTATCAAACAATTAAATGAAGAAGATCCTGTTGATGTTTATCTATGTGAAGATGCTACTAAAGTTGTTAAAGGCAATTCGGCCAAGGTTGGTAAGCCTGTTATATCATGCACTATTGGGACTTCTAGTTATCATGGCTTATGTGATATTGGAGCAAGCATTAGTGTCATTCCATATTCTCTGTATCTTGAAATCAAGCCTGATATTGATCCTATCAGTATGGAAGAGACAGGTATGACAATTCAACTTGCTAATAAAGATTATATTAATCCACTTGGAATTGTTAGAGATGTTGAAGTATTGGTAGGTAAAATTAAATATCCTGCTGATTTTATTGTGCTTGGTTGCCCTCAAGATTCATTTTGTCCTATCATTTTGGTAGACCTTTCTTACATACTGTTGGTGCTGAAATTGATTTGCTTAAAGAGAAAGTGTTTATTAATTGTGCTGGAGAAAAACTTGCATTCAACTTTTCTAAATTTTCTGATAAGCATTCAAAGAAAGAGCCATTTTCTGAAGATGTAATTGAAACTCTTGCTCATGTAGCTGTAGCTTCAACAGACGTGGTGGAAAGATACATGCTTAATCAAGATGAACCATTTAATGAAGAAGAAAAAGATGCTTTAGAACAAATACTTTCACAACAGCCACCACAATTACAATTGCATATCCCACCTGATAATTTAGGAGTGCTACCACCACCTAAAGGGGATCCTAGTTTGAATTAAAACCTTTGCCTAAAATCTGAAATATGCATATTTGGATGAGAAGAGCATATATCCTGTCATTATTAGTGCTAACCTTTCAGCTGAAGAAGAAGAGAAATTACTTGATGTGCTTAAAGCTCACCGACCAGCCATTGGATACTCTCTTGATGATCTTAAAGGTATAAGCCCAGCTCTATGTATGCATAAAATTAATTTGGAAGAGGATGCAAAACCTGTTGTTGATTATCAACGCCGTCTCCATCCAAAAATGAAGGAAGTGGTAAGGAAAGAGGTAATAAGACTTATTGAAGCTGGTATCATTTATCCCATAGCTGATAGTAAGTGGGTTAGTCCTGTTCATTGTGTGCCTAAAAAGGGTGGAATGACTGTTGTTCCAAATGATGAGGATGAACTTGTAGCTCAACGCACTGTTGTTGGTTATAGAATGTGTATTGATTTCAGGAAGTTAAACAAAGCAACTCGTAAAGATCATTACCCATTGCCATTTATTGATCAAATGTTAGAAAGGTTATCTAAACACTCTCACTTTTGCTATTTAGATGGTTATTCAGGTTTCTCCCAAATTCCTGTTCATAAAGATGATCAAGAGAAAACCACTTTTACATGTCCATTTGGTACATTTGCTTATAGGAGAATGCCATTCGGTTTGTGCAATGCTCCTGCTACTTTTCAAAGATGCATGAATGCTATATTTGCTGATTATTATGGAAGTCTTTATGGATGATTTTTCTGTGTATGGTACTTCCTTCGATAATTGCTTGTTCAACCTTAACAAAGTTTTGCAGCGTTGTGAAGACCAACACTTAGTTTTAAACTGGGAGAAGTGTCACTTCATGGTTACTGAAGGTATTGTTCTTGGGCATAAGATTTCTGGAAAGGAATAGAAGTTGACCCAGCAAAGATAGAAGCTATTGAAAAGCTCCATTCCCAAGGGATCTCAAAGGTATAAGAAGTTTTCTTGGGCATGCAGGTTTTTACCGTAGGTTTATTAAAGATTTCTCCAAAATATCAAAACCCTAACCAATCTTTTGCAAAAGGATGTTCCTTTCTCTTTTAATGATGATTGCATTGAGTCCTTTAATATTTTGAAGAATGCTTTAATAAGTGCTCCTATTATTCAACCTCCTGATTGGAATTTGCCTTTTGAAATTATGTGTGATGCTAGTGATTATGCAGTTGGGGCTGTTTTGGGCCAACGTGTTGATAAGAAACTGAATGTCATTTATTATGCTAGTAGAACACTTGATGCTGCTCAAAGGAATTATGCCACAACTGAAAAAGAATTTTTAGCAGTGCTATTTGCTTGTGACAAGTTTAGACCTTATATTACTGATTCGAAAGTCACATTGCATACTGATCATTCTGCCATTAAATACTTAATGCATAAGAAAGATGCTAAGCCTAGATTAATAAGATGGGTACTTCTATTGCAAGAATTTGATTTACACATTGTTGATAGGAAAGGGGAAGATAATCAAGTAGCTGATCATCTTTCTAGAATGGAAAATATACCTGATGATCCTATTCCTATTAATGATAGCTTTGTTAATGAACAACTTGCAATTAATGTTTCTAGTGCTAAAGTTGCATCTCCATGGTTTGCCAATTATGCAAATTTTATTGTTGGTAAAGTTTTACCTCCACACTTCACTACTCAACAAAGAAAGAAATTCTTTTATGATCTTAGACATTATTTCTGGGATGATCCTTTTCTTTATAAGAAGAGTGTGGATGGTATTATTAGACGTTGTGTACCTGAGTATGAACAACAGGCTATTATAAGAGATTGTCATGACAGTCCCTATGGAGGACATCATGCAGGAGATCGTACAGGTGCAAAGGTATTACAGTCTGGTTTTTATTGGCCTACTTTATTTAAGGATTGTGCTGAATATGTTAAATCTTGTGATAAATGTCAAAGAGTAGGAAATATTGGTAGGAGAAATGAAATGCCTATGAACTATTCCTTACCACTTGAACCATTTGATGTGTGGGGTTTTGACTTTATGGGACCTTTCCCCGAATCAAAGACAAAGCATACTCATATTTTGGTTGCAGTGGATTATGTTACAAAGTGGGTGGAAGCAATTCCAACCAAAAGTGCAGATCATGCCACGGCAATGAAGATGCTTCAGGACATCATTTTCCCCAGGTTTGGTGTTCCTAGGTTTTTAATTACTGATGGTGGTTCTCATTTCTTACATGGTATTCTTAGGAAAACTTTGGCAAAATATGATGTTAACCATAGAATTGCATCACCTTATCATCCCCAAACTAGTGGACAAGTTGAATTAAGTAATAGGGAAATTAAACTCATTTTGGAAAAGACAGTGAATAAGTCTAGGTCTGATTGGCCACTTAAAATTAACGATGCATTATGGGCTTATAGAACTGCTTTTAAAAATCCTATGGGAATGTCTCCTTATAAAATGGTTTATGGAAAAGCTTGTCATTTACCTGTTGAATTAGAACATAAAGCTAGATGGGCTATTAAACAATTGAACTTTGATTTTAAAACTGCTGGAGAGAAGAGAATTCTTGATTTAAACCTACTAGATGAATGGAGAAATGAAGCTTATGAAAGTGCCAGGATGTTTAAAGAAAAAGTTAAGATTTGGCATGACAAGAAAATTAAAAAGAAAGAATTCAAAGTAGGTGATCAAGTGCTATTATACAACTCTCGTTTCAAGTTTTCTGCAGGTAAGTTAGCTTCAAAGTGGCAGGGACCATTAGTGATACAGGAAGTATACCGTTCAGGAGCTATCCGTCTTCATGGTGATATGAAAGGTAAACCTCATGTGGTTAATGGACAACGCCTTAAACATTATATTGCAGGAAAAAGCTTCATTGGAAAGGTGGAGGAATTCATTTTACAGACACCGGAGGAGGTAATTGCAAAGAAGTTTGCAGTTTCAGAAATCCAAAATCAATAAAAGGTAACTTTTACTCTGGAAAGTTTCTCGGAATTGCGTAATATTTTACGGACATCATTTTTTATGGAAATTAACGTGTGGGACAAGAAAACTGGACGTGACGGAGCTTCGAGAAGGAAAAGAGGGGGTCCCACGCGGCCAGATTCCCTGACCGCGTGGGCCCACTCCTTTTGCCCCTCGGAGTCCCGATTCGTCCGTTTTCGACTCCGACTCTTCGTCTTGCCTAAAAACCGTCAATATATACCCCGTTTCGTCAATCTAATCTCGTACCGAGAGCTTTCGAGCGTTCTTTGCTTTTGCTGTTTCTGTCTGTCAGGTTTTAGCCATGTCTAGCTCCGGATCCGATCATGAGGGGGAGAGCTTCCCCAAGGGAGGTGTTGTGAACCGCTACCTCAACTCCGTGATGGCACCAATGAAGACCTTGTCCTTCAAGGAGGGCGCGATGCTCATAGAGGAGGTGAAGGCTCCCAAGATCATTGGCACGGTGGAGGAGAGGCTGGAGGACCTGGAACAGAAGATCTTCAGGTATAATACTGTTGTTGAACGCAGCCTTGATGCTCATCACTTCATGAACCTGGAGCTGGAGAAGAAGGTTGAAGAGTACAAGGAGAGGCTGGAGGACTTGGAGAAGAGGTATCTACATGTCACATCTGAGTTGGACAAGCATCAAGCTCTACTGTGGGATGTGGAAAATCAAAACTGTGAGTATGAAGAGCGCTTCAAGAAGATTGCAGCAGCTGCTACCCTCAGGTATAATGATCCACCTAACTCCTTCTACAATGGGAGGCCTTTCCCATGGAAGAGGGCTGAATGGGAGGAAGAATATGAGAAAGAAGAGGCTGCAGCAGAGAAAGCACTGGCAGAACGTCAAGCTTGGGGGAGTTCCACCTAGTCTTTATCTTTACTAGTTTATCATATCTATCTAGTCATGGTGTGTTTTGCTTTTATCATTTAGTTATCAATCTCTTTTAGGCTTGTGTGAGCTCATGGAGCATTATCATGTATCCCTATCTTATGGTTTATCAATGAATATTAAAGTATGGTGTCATCCATGATTCTCTTGTTTGGAGATTTATGGGTAACACTCATGCAAATGAGCGTGGTTTATTTTAGAGGTTTCAGTCACATCTTGCCTTGAATTTAATTAACTTGAGTATGTTGGACAATTGTAGAATCTAGCTCAATATAAATAAGAAAAGAGTGAGTCATTATGACTTGAGAATTAATAAGTTTAAGGTTGAGATATAGTCTTGTAGCATAAAAAGTTGGGAATAGTTAATGAAAAGGATATGAAACACTCTTGTTAGAATCTAGTATCTTTTGAGCAAATTAATGATCATGGATGTGTCAATACTTATGCTTTGTAAAGTGTATGAAAGGAAGGCACCCGAGGATTCGGTTAGCCATGGAAAGTGTGAGATAAAGGTTGTTTGAGCATAAGAACTTGATTGAAACATCCATGACTAAAGTTTGCACTAGTTACTAGTGAAGCAAGGGTGCAAATAATTTTATATCTGTCTTTTCATTTGTCTTCTTTAACTTGTTATCCAATGAGAGTTTATCTTGTCTTTAAACTTCAGTAAAGTATTAAACATTATGATGCTAGCCATAAGAGCAAAAGCATGTTAAAAATAGTGTGATTCAATTGTCCAACATACAATGGTTATTTGCTTTCAAAGTGTAAGGGGTGATTGCTAGAGCTTCTACTTATGCTGCCCTTATGTGTATGAGTTTTAATTCATTAATCTTACATTGCAATTGAATATGATGATGATACAATGCTCGTATTTATTTATCAACCATAAGTCCATTGATGCATGTAATGATCTATGTCCTTACTTACTTGAGGACAAGTAAGGGTTTAAGCTTGGGGGAGTTGATACGTGCATTTTATATCATCATCTATACCACTTATACCACCATATTAGGATGTTATTTGCATTATTATATCATTGTTTTTACATGTTTTAGATGATTTAGGGGACTTTCCTACAAAGTCCCTATTTTTAGTATTTAATTTCTGGGAGGCAGAAAACCTCCTTTTTGTGTTTTATTGTTTCAGGAGCTACGAAGGCCCAATTAATAAAAGGAAAATTGCACAGCTGGTTTTTCTTCGGGAGAACACCAGAGGGAAGAAGAAGCAAGCAGGAAGGCCACGAGGCCCAAAATGGTGGGCCCACGCGGCCAGATTCCCTGACCGCGTGGGACCCACCAAAGGAGCCTCGGGCACTTCCTCGCCTGGGGCTTTTTAACGAGGTCTCCGTCTCGCCCGAAAAGTAACGCCCTAATTTTTACGAGACTATCCGAGGTCGCGGCGGCGGCGAAACTCCTGATTCCCTCCGAGGGGGATCAGATCCTGCTGCTCCGGAGCTCCGGAGAAGGGGGAAATCATCGTCATCATCATCACCTCTCCTCCTTGGCGTGGGAGGAGGCCTCTACATCATCACCATCACCAAGACCAGACCATCTCCATCATCATCTCCGTGATCCACTCCGTCCCCTCGTAGTTTGAGAGTTGCTATACCCTAGATACTGTCGTGCTCTATTCATGTTTGTGATTGAGTACTTGTCATTATTTGTGGTGAGTTATACTTTCAGATTGTGTTGTACCATTTATGCCACTGATATCACCATGTTTGCACGTTGTGAGTAGTTCCCGTATGTTCCTGAGGGCATAGGATGAATTGGCAATGATTTATATATGACATGTGTTGGTATTTTGTCTAGTGTTTATCTTTTTGTGTGATTCTATGATGGTGTTGTGCGAACGTCGACTGCACAACACTTCACCTATATGGGCTCATAGGAGAACACCGTAGTGTAATGGCGTGAGGGAGACTTGGGAGGACACGAAAGCCTGAGACCGAATCATTAAGTTACTTTACGGGGTATTAGTATCGGGGACCTAGAGCGTAATGCTATGGTGGGATTTTATATCTTAATAATTCTTGTGCTGTCATTTAATTGGCCACATGATCCATCATAAGGGGTTTAGTCTATTTATTTAGCTGTACCTAATAATAGCTCCGTCCGAAGAAGATTAAAACTAGACAAGATATTCAACGTGTTGTTTAATAAATCTATATGCCTAGCAATATCCATGCCGCCCTCGGGAACGTTTTCCACATATAAGTTACACATCACTTGAGCTTGTCCTCTTACACATAGAGGATTGGGCTTTCTCTCTCTTTGAGAGCTTTTACTTGTTACCATTTACCTGCTGCATTGTCACTGTCTTGCAATTATACAATCGAAAATACCAAAAACACTTGCATCTTTTATTGTCTATTTATCATTTCTAATAACCAATACCTTCAGCTCCTCGTGGGTTCGACAACCTTTTCTATTCGAAAGGTACTACAATTGATTTCCTGCACTTGGGAGTCATCAAACATGTGCCCTCGTGGATGTCCCTTAGCAGTACTTGGCCTTGTTCTCGAGGAATGTAGCCGAGCTTGACTCCGTGTCCCGTCGCCGGTAGAGCTCGCCGTCGATCATGACGTAGAGTTTGGCTTGACGAGCCACCCGCTCGGCGTCGTGGTCATCCTCCGGGAGGGTGTGCTCCATGATGTACTTGACGATGTCCCGGGCCCAGGGTGGGTGGGTTCCTTCCACCGGTAGCACCATCCGATGGAAAGAAAGCATAGCTTCCTCCGCCAGAGGGGCTGCCGGGTCTTGAGCTTCTGGCTGGCTACCCGTGTTGTCGAGGTAGAAGGTCACCAGCCCCCGGCGCAGATCTTGCCGCGAGCCTCTCGGGTGGAATCGAGGTTCGCCTGAGGACTTCGATGTAGACCCCGGGAGGCACTGGTTCTTGCTTGGACGCCTCCTGCGATAGCTCATCCGTGGCCGTGTTTTCTCCCCGTGGGACGTACACAGCCCGGAAGTTGTCGAAGCGCCGCTGCAGCTTCCAGACCTCCTCTACGTACGGTGCCATCTGAGGGCACGCGTACTCCTTGTTCACTTGCTTGATGACTAACTGAGAGTCACCCTTGACGACGATCTTGTTGATGCCGAGGCCGATGGCAGCACGAAGTCCTGCGAGCAGGCCCTCGTACTCCGCCGTGTTGTTGGAGATGTTCCCTTGGTAGTGCATCTGGACGACGTACGTCAGCCGGTCCCCGGTTGGTGAGGTTAGGACAACCCCTGCACCTCCTTTCCCCTTGATGTAGGAGCCGTCGAAGTGCATGGTCCAGGCGCTAGGATCTTCTTTCCCGGGGAGGCAGGTTTCCTCTTCCGGGTCGTCGAATGCCGTCTCGGTCCACTCAGCCGTGAAGTCCGCCAGCGCCTGACTCTTGATGTTGTCTGTGTGCTCGAACTTGAGGCCGAAACCTTGAAGTTCCATGGCCCACCATGATATGCGACCAGTGGCGAGTGGGTTCTCCAGGGGCTTCTTAGGTTGTACTTGGATACCACCGTGATGGGATGGCTTTGGAAGTACGGCCTCATCTTGCGGGAGGGAATGAGGATTGCCAGCAGCAGCTTCTGCATCATGGGGTACCGCTCCCGGGGGTCGCGCAGCACTGCGCTGACGAAGTAGACCGGGTGCTGCACCTCGCGGGTCGTTGAGTCCTGAAAGGGCTCACTTCCTCCACGTCGACCTCTTGGGTGGGGACGAGGTAGCCCCCGGCGAAGTCTCGTCGGAGGGAGATTCTCCATTCCTGACGGGCTCCGCACCGTCCGGTAAGGTTGCAGTGACATCAGGATCGCTAGACCCCTGGTCACCCGGCAGCCTTTTCTTGCATGGTTGTCCCGGAGAGAGTTCCCGGGTCGCTTGCCCTTGATTTTGCTTGACTTCTTCGGAGGAGCGTCACGCTCTGATGGCTACGTGTTGGTGAACCCCAAGAGGAAGGTTATGATGTAGACAGCAGAAGTTTTCCCTTGAATAATCTACCCAAGGTTATCAATCCAGTAGGACTTGACGATCAATTGGAAGGTTGTTGATGTTGACTCCCCCTGGCGCTAGGGAGCTTGCACCAACGTGGAATCTGCACAGACACAAACCAGAACTTTGCCCAACACGAAACAGAGAGGTTGTCAATCTCTCCGGTCTTGCAGAAACAAAGAGTTAAACGTATGGTGTGGAAAACAGCAGGAAAAATAGCAAGTAACAGGAAACAGATGATTCAGCAGGTTGTGTAAACAGTATGAGGAAATTGGACCAGGGTCCACAGTTCACTAGTGGTGTCTCTCTCAGAACAGATAACTAGCATGTTGGGTAAACAAATTACAGCTGGGCAATTGACAAATAGAGAGGGCATAACAATGCAATACATGCCAAGATGTCTACTATGAAATCTAGTTGGGCATTACAACAAAGTACATAGACCGTTATTCCAACAACATCTATGCCTAAATAATCCACCTTCAAGGCAGCATCCGCATCCTGTTCAGTATTAAGTTGCTAACAACAGATTATTGCATGAAGTAAAGTGTGTAATGTAATCAATACAAGTGCCCTTGGACACTGCACCAATGTTTTATCCCTAGTAGCAACAGCACATCTACCATCTTAGACCTTTCTGTCACTGATCCAGATATCTAGAGACTGAACCCACTATCGAGCATAAAAAACCCTCTTGGAGTCACAAGCATCTACTTGGCCAAATCATCTACTAGCAACGGAGAGCATGCAAGATCAAGAGCACATAGATAAACAACTTGAATAAACATGGTATCAATATTCATCGGATCCCAGCAAACACAACATCTAGCATTACAATAAGATGATCTTGATCATGTTAGGCAGCTCACAAGATCTAAACATGGAGGCACAAGGTAGAGAGACAACCATCTAGCTACTGCTATGGACCCGTAGTCCAGGGGTGGACTACTCACGCATCACTCTGGAGGCAGGCATGGTGATGTAGAGCCCTCCGGTGATGATCTCCCCTCCGGCAGGGTGCCGGGAAGAGCTTCAGAACTCTTCCGATCCGAGATTGACGATGACGGCCGCGACGGAACTTTTCGTGGAGTATGATCGACCGTAATAGGGTTTTCGCGTCGCGGAGAATATATAGGCGAAGAGGCGGCGTCGGTGGCCGAGGGGGCCACCACGCCATAGGGGGGCGCGGGCCCACCCTGGGCCGCGCCCTAGTGTGGCGTGGCCCCCTGGTGGGTCTGCTCCGACTCCCCTTTGGACTCCGTGATCTCCTCGTGATATTATTGACGATGTCTTTTGTTTCGTCCAATTCCGAGAATATTTCCTTAATAGATTTTCTGAAACCAAAAACAGCAGAAAACAGGGAACTGGCACTGTGGCATCTTGTTAATAGGTTAGTCCCAGAAAATGCATAAAAATGATATAAAGTATAACCAAAACATGTAGTAATTAATATAATAACAGCATGGAACATCAAAAATTATAGATACGTTTGAGACGTATCAAGCATCCCCAAGCTTAGTTCCTGCTCGTCCTCGAGTAGGTAAACGATAAAAAGATAATTTTTGAAGTGACATGCTACCAACACAATCTTTGATCAAATAACAATGTAATGCACATGATCTGAATGAAGTGATCCAAGCCAATGGTCTATAGTTTGCAAGCAAGTAAATAAAGAGTAAACATAAGTGATCACACAAGTGCAAACTTTCATGAATAATACTATAAAACATTTAGAGATATAATAGTCTAACATAATAGTTAGTTCACAGCAGCAATAATTTCAACATGAAAGTGTTTGTATCAACACAAAGGAAGATAATAGCTTCAGCATTTGCTTCAACTTTCAACATGTATATCATATAGATAATGTCAATGCAAAGAATATGATCAACCAAACACAAAGTTATATAAAAACTGTTATACTGGAGTTGACAATGATGTTTGCTTAAGTAGACAGAAAGAAGTGGGAAAACTGACTCAACATAAAAGTAAAAGAATGGCCCTTCGCAGAGGGAAGCAGGGATTAACATCATGTGCTAGAGCTGTAGTTCCCGAAGGCATATAGAGAGCATAAAATATTGTTTTGTAAGGTAATGGTGTATACAGGTGTCAACAAATCAGCAAATAGGCAATACTCTACTTCACTAGTTGATCAAACTTTACAAGAGCGGCTCCCATGAAGGACGTTATTTCCAGCGGGCAGATCATCCCTCTTCTCTTTTGTTTACACACTTGTGAACATTGCTTGACTGACGAATCAGGGGCAAAAAGATGTGAAGAGAATTGTTTGGTTAAAGTTGTAATTAATTGGGACTGGGCACTCCGCTGCCAGCTCTTTTTGCAAAATTATTGGATAAGCGGATGTATATGCCACTAGTCCAGGTGTGTAAAATTTGATCAACCAGGAAATAAAGACCACCTATCTACGTCCTTATGAGCTTTTCATGTAGTGACACAAAAAGGATAATTGTTTTGAGTAGTTAGTAGATAGCCCATGAAGAAATTTACTTGGAATGGTGAAAACACCACATAATAGGTAGGTATGGTGGACACAGGTGGCATGGATTTGGCTCAAGGTTTTGGATGTACAAGAAACATTCCCTCTTAGTACAGAGTTTAGGCTAGCAAGGTTATTATAAGCAAACATCATTATCAACTGGAATAGCAAGAGTGTACATAAAACACAAGGTTTGACGAACCATAGACTCCCACTGTCTTCCTTGTTAACACATAGCCTTCATCCAAAAATTATCTAGACTACTATGGACTTCCTATCATGCAACAGATTATTATAGCAGAAAATCCTTATAGTAGTTCTTCATTAATAGCCATTACTTACATGATGCACAAGCTTAAACATTAATTACTTGACAGCTCAAAACAATTGGCAAGCATCAAATTACTCAAGACAACGATCTAAAAAGATTCATGTAAGCATTTTATACCACTACCACATGCATAGCATTTTTCTGGTCCAACCAAACACCAATCAACTTATTTGACAACTCTCCAAACAGATATAAGTGAAGCAAGAGAGTACTTTCTTCAAAAGAAACTGATAGCTCTAACAAGAGATGTATGAAAAACTGAGAGCTAACAGCAATAACAGCAACTAGACAGGAATACTCAACAAGTATAAGTGAAGCACAAGAGTATTCTAATGAAAAAGTGGAGCGTGTCTCTCTCCCAAACATGAATACTAGGATCCAACAAGTATAGCACAACAAACAAAACAAAACAAACTGAAAACAAAAACACACTGACGCTCCAAGGAAGAGTACACTAGTATGAAGCAATAAAAATATAGCACCATTAGAGATGACCTGATAATTTGTAGATGAAGAAGGGGATGCCTTGGGCATCCCCAAGCTTAGATGCTTGAGTCTTCTTGAAATATGCTGGGGAGGTACCTCCCCAAGCTTAAGCTCTTCACTCTTCTTGATCATGTAGTATCATTCTCCTCTATCAACACTTGAAAATTCCTTCACACCAAAACTTAACAGCTTTTCTCGTTAGCAGGTTAGTGCACTAAAAGATAATACTTCAAAGTTCTAGCAAAGACAAAACTCACAAGCCAACTATTTTAAACATTAGCCACTGTTACTAGGCTCAAGTGGGCACTTTTACACGAAAAGAAACCACTTAAAAACTTGTAAAAGAGAGAATGCAAAATAAAAGACAGAATCTGTCAAACCAGAACAGTCTGTAATGACGAATTTTTTGAGGCACTTACGATGCTCAGATGAAGAACTTTTGAAATAATAAAGTTGCGTAACATCATCAGGAACATGCACAAAAAGTTTCAGCATTTTTCGATTTTTTCTGATTTTCTACTGAATTAAACGGTGACGAACAGCAATCTGTCCCAATGCAGTCCCGAAAATAAAAACCAACTTTGCATTAGTAACTCTCCTTGGCACAACAAAACAGCAAAATAAAGATACAAAGGAGTTGCTACAGAGCTAAACAACATCCTTGACTCAAGAAAAAGCAAAAATAACAGCAAATAAAAACATGGGTTATCTCCCAGAAGTGCTTTTCTTTAATTCCTTTGAGCTAGGCATGAAGAGATGCATCAAGTATTGTCAAGACCAGAAACATCAAGGTTCCCAAAAGCTTCAGATAAATCATAATTCACAACAAGAGGGGTTTTCATTTTAGCTAGTTCTTGAGAAGAAAACTTGAGAGGCCCACTGCAAGCTTTATTAGTAAATTCATAAAATCCATTATCCAGCACATCAGAAGTTGAAAGTTTTGGTTTAGGCCCCTTAGGTACATACATGAATTTCTTTCCTTTATCTAGAATATACCCTTGCTTCTTAGTTTTGAAAGAGGAAAAAGTATTACTCATGGTGTCAATGACTTCCTCTATCTCCTCAATCCTAGAGTTTTGATCATGATTTTTAAAGCAAGTTTCTAGAGCAACAATTCTTTTATTAAGATCTTCCAAGGATTTATCAAAATTTTCAGTGTTCTCAAGTAGTTTTTCAAGCTTAACATCAATACTTGGAAGATTCTCTACAACCTCAAGCTTTTTCATAACATCCTCAAGAGAGACTTCAATTTTAATTTCATTAACAGGTGGTATTCCTACTAGACTTTCAAGGATGTAGCTAGCCTCTAGAGCAGGTGTTCCTAGGAAGTTACACCCTGTCAAAGTGTCCAAAACATATCTATACCAATTGGTAATGCCAACATAAAAGTTCCTAAGAAGGATTGTAGTGGAATGTTTTTTAGCACACCTATGATGAGCATTACTAATTCTGTACCAAGCATCTTTTAAACTTTCTCCCCCTTGTTGCTTAAAAGTTCGAACCTCAACCTCAGGAGATGAAACAAAATAAGAAGAACCAGACATGATGAGCAAACCGAAATAAACTAGATGCAGGAATTTAATTTTTTTGGGTTTTTGATTTTTAACAGCAAGCAAAACAAAAATAAAACAAGACAAAAAACAAAGTAAAGAGATTGGAACTGAGAGACTCCCCTTTCCAATAGCCTCCAAGTCCCCGGCAACGGCGCCAGAAAACAGCTGGTGCCTGGTTGACGGGAGAGTATTTGAGTATGATTATGATGGCGATGATGAGTACTTCCCCGGCAACGGCGCCAGAAAACAGCTTGATGGCTACGTGTTGGTGAACCCCAAGAGGAAGGTTATGATGTAGACAGCAGAAGTTTTCCCTTGAATAATCTACCCAAGGTTATCAATCCAGTAGGACTTGACGATCAATTGGAAGGTTGTTGATGTTGACTCCCCCTGGCGCTAGGGAGATTGCACCAACGTGGAATCTGCACAGACACAAACCAGAACTTTGCCCAACACGAAACAGAGAGGTTGTCAATCTCTCCGGTCTTGCAGAAACAAAGAGTTAAACGTATGGTGTGGAAAACAGCAGGAAAAACAGCAAGTAACAGGAAACAGATGATTGCAGCAGGTTGTGTAAACAGTATAAGGAAATTGGACCAGGGTCCACAGTTCACTAGTGGTGTCTCTCTCAGAACAGATAACTAGCATGTTGGGTAAACAAATTACAGCTGGGCAATTGACAAATAGAGAGGGCATAACAATGCAATACATGCCAAGATGTCTACTATGAAATCTAGTTGGGCATTACAACAAAGTACATAGACCGTTATTCCAACAACATCTATGCCTAAATAATCCACCTTCAAGGCAGCATCCGCATCCTGTTCAGTATTAAGTTGCTAACAACAGATTATTGCATTAAGTAAAGTGTGTAATGTAATCAATACAAGTGCCCTTGGACACTGCACCAATGTTTTATCCCTAGTAGCAACAGCACATCTACCATCTTAGACCTTTCTGTCACTGATCCAGATATCTAGAGACTGAACCCACTATCGAGCATAAAAACCCCCTCTTGGAGTCACAAGCATCTACTTGGCCAAAGCATCTACTAGCAACGGAGAGCATGCAAGATCAAGAGCACATAGATAAACAATTTGAATAAACATGGTATCAATATTCATCGGATCCCAGCTGTCGGGGGAATACTCTCTGGATTAACCCGCGGCCCAGTGCGACTTAACTTACTCGCACGGATGAAGGCCCACTTGGGAACAAGCCCAATATTGAACCGCCATAAGGAGAAAGATCTAGAAGACAAATCCCAGAGGACGTGAAGACCAAGTAGTCTCCGAGTAGGCCTCTGTGGATGTATTCCTTATGGGGAAGTTTCCTTTTGTAACCTAGCGAGCCTCTGTGCATGTAAAGAGGACTCGCAGGACTTAGAGCGGGTCAAGCTATCAAGCCCCAAACCCTAGCTCATACGGCGAGTACCAGATCGGATCGCCTCCATTGTAACACCTCGATTATCATATCAATACCAATCTAGGGTAGGCAGGAAGTAGGTCTTTTACCTCACATTGAGGGGGCCGAACCTGGGTAAATCTGTGTTGATCTTTGTTCCTGCGATCCCAAGCTCAGAGATGCTTGACTCGCGTAATCCCACACCTACGAAGTCATCTATGACACCTGACGTGACAAACCCACGACAGTTGGCGCCCACCGTGGGGCCTGCGGTCAAAAGCGTCACGTTTCGCACAGGATCGAAATCAGGCTTCAAGGACATCGCCATTGGCTAAGTTGAAGACATCAATGGGGTCCCCTTCATCGACGACTCAGAGTGGGGACCCGAGGCAGATCGCATCGAGTTCGGATACATCGTTCCCATCGGATCAGTAAAAGTTTTCGTCGGATCCGTCAATCGCAGATCTATGGACGCGACTCGAGGAAGCGGATCGGTGCGGGAGCTGCGGCCGGTTAGGGTCCGCGTGTTGGAGGAGCTACAACAAGCTACGGCAAGATTGCCCGTCCCCGTCCCATCAAGACCTGTTTGGGGATCTCTACCAAATCAGGGAGGAGACCTCAAGATTGAAGAGATTGAAGCTATCAGGACGGAGCTTTGTGAAGAAGCACAAAGACTCGCGGCTGAGCGCGAAAAACTCCAAGAAGAAGAGTGGCGACTCCGTCGTTGGCAGCAAAAACATCAGATCAAGATGGACAGAGGAAAGATAAAATCACAGCTCCACGGCGACCCAGAGAGCAACGTGTACGCCGCGATAGGGATATTATCAAAGATAGCACCGGTTGGAGACACGCGAGCTGATAAGGAAGCTCGCCATGCGATCGACCTACTACAAACTGCTGCTTTACAACAAGCAAATATGTATGGAGTCACGCCCAATGAGCCGCAAAGCGAGGTATCATGGGGAGGAGGAGAGTACAGCATCGAAGAAGTGGTCAACCAGTTAGCAGGTTTGCAGGTATCATTGGAAAAAGAAAAGAAGATAGAAGGTAAGTCGCGGACGTCCGGAGCGACTCAGCCATCCCAGATTGAAACTGATTCAGATTCAGCGCCAGTAAACTCCTATTCATTATTGAAAGGACCAGCATGTTTTGGAGAAGAAATACGGCTCACTCGTTTCCCCCCGAACTTCGACGAGTCGCAGCGAGTCACCACCTATCGCAGTGACCAAGACCCTGCCTTATGGATAGAAAACTACGAGGCAAGCATGACAGGGGCTGATGTGACTCAAGAAATACGTGCAAAATACTTCCACTTGGCAATACAGGGAGAAGCTAGGGATTGGCTATTAAGGCTGCCATCAAAATCAATAAACACATGGGAAGACTTGAAGGACAAGTTCATTCGCAGATTCCAAACAGAAGATATGAAAAACCTTAGACAATGCATTCAAAAAGAGGACGAATCAAGCGGCGACTGGATCAAGAGAGTCGCGGAGATCCTTGGCTCCGCCAAAAACTTAACAGTACAAGCTGCAATACAAGCTATGAGGAAGAACTGTAGATTTGAGCCGCTGGTGCACAAATTAAGTCGCGCTGAGCACAAGATTGATAGTTTCGACCAGCTTTTGGCAACGGCTGACAAGTATGCAAAGACAGATAGAGGGACAGGCGGCTTATCACAGAACCCAACGGGGAAACTGCCAGTCGCGAAGACGCGCACACCAGATGCAAGAGCAAGGGAGTGATAAGGCCTTACCCCCTAATAACTGCAAGGGGATCTTCGACGTGCCTTGCGACTTACATCGCAGGAGAGATGGCAGGCCAGCGGGTCACACAAAGGCGCAATGTCATTATTACCGGAGGTGGAAAGAAGGCGACACGCCAGATACAGCTCAGCAGATCGATGCACCACAAGAATAAATCTAGCTCTCATCAAGAGCCTGACGTTTTACCTAGAAGAAACATAGGACAGTTTCATACAGTGGAGGTACAAACGACGGATGGAAGCCGGAAGAGCAGTCAGATTTCAACGCCAGAAAGGCATCGTCGCTGGACAGAGCAATCGGTTATTTGGAGTCGCGGCGATCACCCCCCAGAAGTAAGAGATCCAGGACAGCCAGCTCTGGTGGTCACGCCAGAAGTCGCGGGATACAAGTTAAGTAAGGTCCTAATGGACGGAGGAGGAAGAGTAAACATCCTATATCAAGACACGCTCCGAAGAATGAATATACCCGAGACAAGGCTGCGACCATCCAGGAAAGAAATTCAAGGAATAATCCCAGGAGCTGTTACGCGACCAATCGGAAAGATAACACTTGAAGTTAGCTTTGGAACAGAGCGGAACTTCCGCTCAGAGCTCCTAGACTTTGAGGTTGTAGCAGTCAAAAGCTCATATCATGCAATCTTTGGAAGAGAAGCCTATGTCAAATTTACCGCTCGCCCCTGCTACGTCTACCTACAGTTAAAGATACCAGGACCAAACGGTGTTATTACAATATATGGAGACAGACAGAGAGCATTAGAATGCGAGAACGCAGGCTCAGTACTCGCAGAAGAAGCTTGTATCGCCAACTCTTCACATGGATATCAGTCGCAGATCGGTGATCGCAGCTCAAAACGAGTCGCGTTGGAGGTACCGCGGAAGCGGCCAACAGGATGCAGCCACCGGATGGTAAATACCCACCGAGAAGTCGCGCATCAGCAAGATAATGCCCCAGAGGTCGCCTTGATACAAAAAGAAGACAAGAGATGGCGCATGTGCATAGACCCAGCCTCGATCAACAACCCCAGCCAAAGGGGCCAGTTATCGTGAGACCTTACAAAGCAAACTCAATTCAACATAAGTCGCAGCTCAGTGCGGCTGATCGCTTAACAAAGTTGCTCTCTGCTTCAACATGAGATATACATCGGAGCTATCATGCTCGACCCGAGTCGCTTTTAGCAACTCAAAATTGAACCAATCAGGTGTTCAACCCACTCCGTCAGGAGTATTAATTCGCAACTAAGTGCGATGAGTATCAAGTATGCATGGCCTGCGGGGAATAGAAAACCCGCATTAAAGGGCCTGCATCATCATGTAACACCCTGTAAAACATCGAGTGATTATGAAATAAAGCCGGCACCCTTGACATTCAAGGGTTTGTCGTTTCGCCTCAACTATCATTGAGTCGCTGAGTCTTTTGAATTTCATATATCACTGACCCTTGAGGGCTCCTTACGAGCATCGCGAGTACCAATCGCACCTCAAATTTTGCCAAACTAGTGGCAATCCTTAAGCTAGAAGCGTCTTGCATTATGCGACCAAAGTACTGGGGTGTGGCGTCAATCGAGCTTGATTGCCTATCATGGCCGCTCTCGACCCTGAACACACATGTTCCTAGGAAATACTGAGCCGCGCGAGCGTCTACTTAATGGAATTATCAAGAAAAGAACCTGCTTATAGGTCACAAAAATACAGTTTATGATACATGAATATCTTACAGACTAACGGGCATGTCCCACATTATTTATTTTTCCTCTTCCGAGCAACAGGAGTGGGAATTGGCGCGGCTTGTCTCGCAGTTGCAGTCGCAGGTGTCCTAATAATCAGGGCGCCGCCAGACGAAGCAGAAGGGCCACCAGATACTGTTGCTGGAGCGGCAGCCCGAGATGACTCAGCTCCTGAGGACTTTTCCTTCGACATCTTGCTCCCATCAAGATTGAATTTATCAAGATAAGTGCCCAAGTCTAAGTTATCAACAAACTTTGTGGCATACCCGCGCATCCCTTTCCAGATATCGAAGTACTCGCTTATTGGCAGTTCAGTATCATCTGCGCTCATCGCCAGACCGTGGCGAGCAACCTTGCCAACATCTATCTCTGGATAATATGCTCGAAGCAATGTCAAGACATGCGCGGCTCCGGCGCGAGCAGAGGATCGTTTCCAATCAGAGACATAATGTGGAGCCTTGAGCAGTTTATTAATCCAATACTCGCAAGATGTTGGGCCATCAGTCGCAGGAGTGATTACCGTCATAACTTCCTTGGTAACCTTTAAGAAGCGCTGGCTGAGGTCAGACAGATATACCAGTTGATCCTTCAAATTGGAGCGGGACACTGGGGCCTCAGGTCCTATGTCAAAGAAAGAAAAGGCAAGAAACAAGTCAGAGACTAACGAGTGGTTACCCAAAATATGTATGATTAAAGGAATACAAGACCAACCAGCAAGCTGCAGGACGGCTGATTTGACCATGGAGCCAAAACCCTCAAAGGCTTTGAGCAGCGAGTTATATTTTTCATCTCGCGCGGCGAGTTCCTTTGCGTGGTCCCCTTCAGGCGATCAATCAATTCAGTTTTAAGAGCCAGTCCTTCTCGCAAAGATTAATGACCTCGTCTTTCTCCATGAGTCGTTGCTGCATATCAGCTTCAAGTTCTTTAAATTGCTCTTCGCAGGAGTCGAGTTGACCTTTGAGAGATTTTATTTCCTGATCTTGGTCCCTAATGACCTCATTATGCTGCTCCAGGCGAGACTGCATCATTTCAGGATGGTCTATGGAAATGCCTTTACCCTTTATTGAGCCAGAAGCATCAAGCAAGGACAGTTCACGCTGAAAACAAAC
Organism: Poa pratensis; assembly: GCA_947311845.1. Taxonomy (NCBI): domain Eukaryota; kingdom Viridiplantae; phylum Streptophyta; class Magnoliopsida; order Poales; family Poaceae; genus Poa; species Poa pratensis. Next base: position 2,502,043 of record CAMZMU010000088.1, read on the forward strand.
AGAGCAAAACGAACAAGGTAAATTATCTAGGAATTTGGGGGCTCGAGATTTGAAGCAGGAAAAGAATCAACACCCCGTGCGATGACACAAGGTTTTGATCCTTGGGGGCTACGGTATATATACCTGGCGACTTGAAGAAAATTGCTCAACTAAGCCGCGCAGCAGAGCAGCATGCTTGTCTCCAGCAGAAATTATGGCATCTGCGATTGATTTAGAACTATTTCCTGGAGCTGGAATTCTATTTTCAGTAGATATCCTACCAGCAGCAGGAGTTGTGGATGGAGCTGCGGCTGGAGTCGCGGCAGGAGCCGCGTCTGCAATACCTTCCTCCAGGGAGGGCCTTGGTTGAGTCGCACCATTACTGTTTCCCATTTTCATCAGCAGCATCATCCTCGCTCATAGCTGCAGAGAAGAAGTGGGATGGGAATTAGACTTGGGAGCCTCTTCAGACATAGCCCTGCAAAACATTGATGGGTTAGTAAGCTGACCTAGCAGAGCCGCAACATTAAAAGGAAGGCGAACCATACCCAGAGGCGACACGGATACTCTTCATCAGGCAACCAGAAGAAGGAGAGATAAACCTTGCAAATCTGAACCTACAGAGTATGAAAAGAAGTAGTGGTCAGCAATTCCTTGCCAGAAATACAAAGGAGAAGAGTCGCAAACAATTACCCGAGCTTATTGAGAAGCAATCCTCTGCAGCAGTTTCGGAAGAAAAAGTAGCCTTGTTGGGATCAGCAAGTTTTAAAGATTTGGCAGCTCTTGTTTCTGCCAGTAATGCCAAGGCTTTGCGACGTTTCTCAGGCTGCGTGGGGTCTTCTGAGCTCTGGCATAAAATACGTTTCGAGGACCTGCGAGGCACCTCAGGAAGTTCCAGGAAAGGTGTATTTGGAGTCGAAGACAAAAGAGCGTCGGCCATTTGTTGTTCCTCTTCAGAAGCACTACCCTCGTGCATAACTGTATCTTCGTCAAAGGCTGCGGCTTGCCTTGACGACTCAGCCACGGATCCTTGGTTCAAGTCGACGTCCTCTGAAGGAAGAACCCAGAAATAGGGATCGATCTGAAAAGGAGCTCAGGTCAGAAATAATCAATTTTTGGGAAAGGAATTTTCAAGGAAACAAGTGACAAGTGAACATTACCACAAAAGGCTTGTGCTCAGCCCAGAAGGGAGCAAGTCCGACGTTGTCATACGAGTCAATATCCTCGTCCGTCACTCGGCGAATGAAATTTATCCACTCCCCTTTGTCCCAATCTTCAGGGCAAGTGCGATCGACGTCATTTGCATGACAAGTGAAATCCATCATAAGCCGCGAGCGGCGACTCACAGGCTGAATTCGCCATTTAGTCCAGCAAGATATGAGATCTAATCCAGTGAGACCATGGAGTGTCAGCGCTCTCACCTTGTCTAGAAGGGATTCGACAAAGGGTAACGAAGAAGGATCAGGTTTGGAAAACAAAGCATCGGTAGCCTCGAAGGGAAGAGGAGACCAAAGAGGGAGAGGAATTTCACCCTCAGGAGAAGTGTTTTTACAATAGAAGAATGTCCTTTGCCACTCCTTGACTTTCTTGGCGAGAGTTAGTTTTGGGAAGATACTACCCCTACGGCGTTGGAAGGAAATGGCGCCGCATTGGAGAAAAGGACCATCTGTGGTTTCCCTTTGACTATTGCAATTGAAAAGAGCAAGCCAGAAATCTATTGAAGGCGGAACGCCCAGATAATCTTCGCAGAGGACGTGGAAGTTGCTCACTTGCAACATCGAATTAGGGCCAATATCATGGAAGCGGAGACCTAACCGCTGCATCAAGGAGCGGAAGAAGAGAGAGCCTGGGGGTTTGAACCCGCGCTCAACGTGCTCCGCAAAAATCACTATTTCTCCTGGTTGAGGATTGGGGATTACCTCCTCGCCAGCCGCCCGCCATTCGCATTGATCTTTTGGCGGAAGAAGGCCCCGTGCAGATAGGGATTCCAGGAAATCTTCGTCGACCCACGAGCCTTCCCAGTTGCACTTGCGGCGAGACATTTTTCTCGGATCAACGGAGATATCCACCGAAGGATTGTGAGTACGAGAAGCGAGCGGAGGCGGCGGAAAGGAGTAGCGGATGCGTAATACAGGACTTGATGCGGAACGCTGGGGAAAACAATGAGTCAAGATAAATAACCCAGACGTGGAAGACGTTTAGATCTGAAAGTCAACCGTCAAGAAAGGATAAGTCGCGTTCCTGAGTCGCCAAGAAGAGTTATAAGCCGCAGATTGGAAACAAGGAAAAGCACGGCCTAAGCATTCAAGATCAAGAAGTACTATGAAGTTCAGGCCATGCTTGGGGGCTAATGTCGGGGGAATACTCTGGATTAACCCGCGGCCCAGTGCGACTTAACTTACTCGCACGGATGAAGGCCCACTTGGGAACAAGCCCAATATTGAACCGCCATAAGGAGAAAGATCTAGAAGACAAATCCCGGAGGACGTGAAGACCAAGTAGTCTCCGAGTAGGCCTCTGTGGATGTATTCCTTATGGGGAAGTTTCCTTTTGTAACCTAGCGAGCCTCTGTGCATATAAAGAGGACTCGCAGGACTTAGAGCGGGTCAAGCTATCAAGCCCCAAACCCTAGCTCATACGGCGAGTACCAGATCGGATCGCCTCCATTGTAACACCTCGATTATCATATCAATACCAATCTAGGGTAGGCAGGAAGTAGGTCTTTTACCTCACATTGAGGGGGCCGAACCTGGGTAAATCTGTGTTGATCTTTGTTCCTGCGATCCCAAGCTCGGAGATGCTTGACTCGCGTAATCCCACACCTACGAAGTCATCTATGACACCTGACGTGACAAACCCACGACACCAGCAAACACAACATCTAGCATTACAATAAGATGATCTTGATCATGTTAGGCAGCTCACAAGATCTAAACATGGAGGCACAAGGTAGAGAGACAACCATCTAGCTACTGCTATGGACCCGTAGTCCAGGGGTGGACTACTCACGCATCACTCCGGAGTCAGGCATGGTGATGTAGAGCCCTCCGGTGATGATCTCCCCTCCGGCAGGGTGCCGGGAAGAGCTTCAGAACTCCTCCGATCTGAGATTGACGATGACGGCCGCGACGGAACTTTCGTGGAATATGATCGACCGTAATAGGGTTTTCGCGTCGCGGAGAATATATAGGCGAAGAGTGTAATGCCCGGGTTTTCCCCAATTAGTTTTGTTTGTTTTTCTTTTTGCATCATCATGGCATCATGCATCTTGTTATCACCTTGCATGTTTTGCTAAAGAACTAAAAGTATTATTTTTGCAAACCTTATTTTGTTTTGCAAATAATAAATCCTTCTCCCTCTTTTCTATTTTAAATAACCTAAAATAATATATTGGGAATAATTGCAAAAACTATGTCAAATAAAAATTAAAGTTTTGTAAAATATTTTGTAAAAGCCTTGCCCTCTTTCATTCCTCTCTTTTCTTTTCCTTTTCCCTTTTGTCTAAATCTTTTATCTATTTTCTTTTTTCTCTCTCTCTCTCTCTTCCTCTATTTTGCTTTTCTGCAAATTGAGAAACTCCTGAAACAAAAAAAAAGGAGCAGCCAGGTCAAAGAGGCCCAACAGGCCCGTCCATCTCTCCTTCCAGCCCATCTTCTCCCTTACCTGTTTATCATCTTCTCCTTGTACGGAGACACGCACATGGCCACGGTGGCCATGGCGCCCACCCGCAGCGACCAGCGCCTCCACCTCTCCCCTCCTTTTCCCCTCCTACTTAACCTGCCCAACGCCTCTCCCAAAACCCTAGCTCTCCTCCTTCCCTCCCAGCGCCGCCACCATCTCTCTCCCTCTCCTCTGTTCTCCCCACCGAAGCCACAAGCTTTCCACCATGGCCGCGCGAAGAGCTCGACCAGGACGTCGCCATGGATGACCTCGCACACCTCTGAGCTCGGGAACCGGACCAGAGCGTCGTCCGCGCCAAGATCGTCGAAGGGACCCGGAGCTGGAGCCGCCGGGAACGCCTCCGCTGAGCACGTCTTCCTCGTCGTCAAGTTCGTCGTCGACTTCCTCCCTTCCCGGAGCCCGTCGTCCTCGCCTACGACCCTCCCAAGGTGAGCCGCACCTCTGGGACGCCTTTCCCCTTCCTCTCCCTTGCTCTGGGTGCCGCCTTCGTGTGGTCACCGCGGTCCGATCTTCGTCACCGTCGTCGTCTCGTTCTGAAAGTCTGAACCTTTCGTGTTCAAATTCAGTTAACGTTCCATCGATACTTCATCTGCACTCGCCTTCTAATCCTGTCACCAAGGCACCGTAGTCCAGTGGCTCGGTTCCTTCTGCTCCTCCGTGGAGATCAAGGGTTCGAGTCCCACCCGACGCAATCCCCTTTTTTTTCCTTCTTTTCCGATCCAGCGCCGTAGTTGGGCCGTAGCCCAGCAACTTTTCTCCAGCGTCGCCCCGCGCGGCAGTTAGTCTCCCGCCGCTCAGTTCGGCCCACCTCTCCCTGCTAACCTTCTTCTTTTGTAAATCTTGCTAAAATTATATCTTTTGTTGTATAACTCTAAATAATACAAGTTATATATGTATTTTGATCAGAAAAATGCAAGGAATATTAATATGTCATCCATACTCTTGTTTGCATCATATAGCTTGTTGCTTAGTTGTCTTTTGCATTATCACCTAAAATAATTAATATGGAATGTGTTGGGTATTTAATTAATTAATGCCCTATTCCATTTAATTTTGAGTAGATCACCCATGCCATGTCTCACATGTTAATCAACATTTAACTTTGATGGTTAGCTAAATAACTTGAACCTTATATTAATTGTCGGAATCCCGGTTCCGCTTAATTTGGCTTAAGTTGCATCTTTGCCATGTCATGCATATCATCTCTGAACATGCTGGATCTTTGCCGTAGTTGTAAGATGCATCTTTTGCGCTTTCCAGTGTTTGTTGCTTCTTCGCGGTTAAGACATTGAGATGATGTGAGCAACGACAAGTTCTTCTTCCTTGCAGGATTCCAGGCAAGCTTTGCTCACTTGCTACCATTACATTGTCTTCCATTCTTGCCGTTGATCTATGCTACCCTTATGTTACGATGCTTGTGTCTCGATCCTATATACATGTTTACCATGCAGCCACATACAGCCTTATCCCCACATCCTATTACCTTGTTGCTTGTTTACCTGTTGGCCTTGCGAGTCGTAGCTGCATGCTTAGGTTTGTTGTTGCGAGTCGGTCTTTCTTTTGTATCACCTGCTTAGTATGATAGCCTGGTTCACTTTACTTAAAATAATGATAATGTTTGTGGGAAATGAACTAAATGATAAGGCACCCGGTGGAAGGCCAATGTGTTGGTGTTTTGTTCTGCTGAGTGTCGCCCTAGGAACTCAGTTCTTGTCCTCTTATCCAAGTACGAGCGCACTATCCACATGTGGGGCCAACGGGAACCCCCTCGACTTAGTACCGGATCTACCAACTTGTCCAGGAGCTGCAACTAGTTCGGGCTTTCCATTTGCTCATATGCATGTGCATGTTACTGATGATGAGAGGTTCGATGATATGGGGGGACATATAGGTGCGGTACGACGCGAAGCGGACTTTCCTACTGTGGTCTGTTCCGCCTAGTGCGTAGTCGCAAACGATTGAGTCCGCTATGGAGGTATCGGCCGGACTCTGGACGCGGGTAACAACTCAGATGGGTGGCTCCCTGGACTTGTTGGTAGTGAAGGGAAAACGTCTTGTCGCGACATCCTGCCGACACACCGACGGAAGTGTGTTACTCATGGGCATTAAGGGTTGAACGTGCGTGTGGCTTAACAGTAGTGCACCCCTGCAGGGTTCAAATCTTTTCGAGAAGCCGAGTCCGCGGTTATGGACAACTTGGATCGGATGCTGGCTAACAAGATCATAAACAACTTACACCTAAAGATTCTAATTAATTTGACTAGTAAGTTATAATTACTTTCACAATAAGATGTAAACTAAAATTTGACAACTGTGTGAGTTTCCCTCGATTGCTTCCTCATACTTGGTTGAGGGGGTGAATCTGGGAAGTGTTATGTTTGGTGTTAGAAACTAGTTGGTTCCGATACGCTCTCTTATCCCTCTCCAGTAGACGGAAGTTGTAGAGTGTCTCTATAGGTTGTTTAGTGCTGCTGCTGCCGCCTCAGTCCACCTTCCTTTATATTTTGGCAGTCTTTGTGTTGGTATCAATTGAGCATTGCTTGCCAGGCGGTTGTGCCTGACCCATCTTTGGGTTGTACTCTTTTGTTCAGTCAACAGGTTTGAAGTCTAACGACGTTAGCTTGGGAATCCCTCCGGCTCGGCCTGGGCAGGGATTGGACGCCATCGTTTATCTTCAGGACTCTTAGTCCAATTTGTATCTTATCCGTAGTCGGATACTAATTTGCTTTCGCTGTGATTTGAATCTTTGTAATGTATCCGTTGTATCTTGACTCGTTTGAGTCGTTCTTGTATATATATCTCCTTCTGTTGTTGTTGCGGATTCTTTTCGTGAACTGGTGTAATGTTATCACAATTCCACCCACATAACGCGCATGTTTCGGCGTGCACGTTATGTCTGGTGGGCGACCTAAGATCGTTATTATGCGGATTTTGGCGGGATCGCTTAAATCTGCGTAGTACCGATTTTGGGGCGTCACAAAGAGGCGGCGTCGGTGGCCGAGGGGGGCCACCACGCCATAGGGGGGCGTGGGCCCACCCTGGGCCGCGCCCTAGTGTGGCGTGGCCCCCTGGTGGGTCTGCTCCGACTCCCCTTTGGACTCCGTGATCTCCTCGTGATATTATTGACGATGTCTTTTGTTTCGTCCAATTCAGAGAATATTTCCTTAATAGATTTTCTGAAACCAAAAACAGCAGAAAACAGGGAACTGGCACTGTGGCATCTTGTTAATAGGTTAGTCCCAGAAAATGCACAAAAATGATATAAAGTATAACCAAAATATGTAGCAATTGATATAATAACAGCATGGAACATCAAAAATTATAGATACGTTTGAGACGTATCACGCTCTACCACAAGCACAGCGTTGATCACCTGGTTGGTGGCAGCAATGTACAGTAGTAGGGGCTCCTTTTCTTCTGGTGCCACGAGGATTGGCGGCGAGGCGAGGTAGCGCTTGAGGGACTGCAGGGCTTCCTCGGCCTCGGGGGTCCACTCCACGGGGCCTGACTTCTTGAGCAGCCTGAAGAACGGTAAGGCCCGCTCCCCAAGCCTTGAGATGAAGCGCCCGAGTGCAGTGATGCACCCGTTGAGGCGCTGTACGTCCTTGACCCGCCGGGGCGCCTCCATGCGCTCGATTGCCTTGATTTTGTCCGGATTCGCCTCGATCCCTCGGTGAGAGACCAGGAAACCCAGCAGCTTGCCGGAGGGGACCCCGAACACGCACTTGTCGGGGTTGAGCTTGAAGTTGACCCGGCGGAGGTTCTCGAAGGTCTCGTGCAGGTCTTGGATGAGGGAGTCCTTGTACCGGGTCTTGACCACGATGTCGTCGATGTACGCTTCAACGTTGCGGCCCAGCTGCGGCCCAAGGCATGCTTGCATTGCGCGCTGGAAGGTAGCGCCGGCGTTCCGGAGGCCAAAAGGCATCCGGGTGTAGCAGTAGCAGCCCTTGGGAGTGATGAAGGCCGTCTTCTCTTGGTCCTCGAGCGACATCATGATCTGGTGGTACCCGGAGAAGGCGTCCAAGAAACACAGCAGCTCGCACCCGGCCGTGGAGTCCACGATCATGTCGATCCGCGGCAGGGGGAATGGGTCCTTGGGACAGGCCTTATTCAGGTCTGTGAAGTCGATGCAGAGTCTCCACTTGAAGGTCATGGGTTTCGGTACCACCACGGGGTTGGCCACCCAGGTTGGATGGGGAACCGACCGGATGACACCAGCTTCTATCAACTTGTCCACCTCGGCGATGATGAATTCCAGCTTTTCCTTGCTTTGGTTCCGGAGAACCTGCTTCACGGGGCGAGCCCCCGGATTGACCGCCAGTTTGTGCTCGATCACCTCCCTTGGAACACCGGGTAAACCTGACGCCTCCCACGCGAAGACATCAGAGTTTTCCCGAAGGAAGGCGACGAGCGCGCTTTCCTATTTGTCGGTGAGGCGGGCGCCGATGGTGATGGAGCGAACTCCGTCGCTGGTTAGCGCCACCTTCTTGGTCAGCTGCGGATCGCCATGGAATGGCGCCTTCTTGGGGGGTGTAGATGTGGAGCCCCAGGGTGCCCTTCGCCCCCGGGGAGAGCCCCATCATCATCCTCCTGTACACCTTGAGGGCATCCGCCATGATTGCCACCGTCTGGTTCAGCTGGTGAACGCAGTAGATAGCATCGTCGATGTCGGCCTTGACTTTGATCACGCCCCACGGCGCCGGAATCTTCAGCATGTTGTAGGCGAAGTGGGAGACGGCCATGAACTTGGCCAGAGCAGGTCTGCCAAGTATGCCGTTGTACGGAGCGGAGTGTCGGCGATGTCGAAGACGATTTCCTCGGTGCGGAAGTTCTTGGAGTCGCCGAAGGTGACCGGAAGGGTGATCTTCCCGAGGGGTCGAGTAACACTTCCGTTCACGCCTTGGAACACTCCGGTGTCTTGCAGGCGAGACAGGGGAATTTGAAGGATAGCCAGGACCTTCGCCGTCAGCAAGTTGAGGCTGGAGCCTCCGTCGACCAGCATCTTGGTGACCTTGTAGTTGTGGATGACGGGCGACACGATCAGCGGCAGGGTCCCACCCCGGCAGTGTTGCAGGGTGGTCTTCTGGGTCGAAGGTGATGACTTGACTGGACCAGTCCAGGGGCTTGGACGGAGCAGAAGCAACCGCGTTCAGCTCCCGGACAAGTCTCTTGCAGGCGCCGTTGGAGGGAGGCAGAGAAGACCCTCCGTGGATGCACCCGACAACTCCAGTGACTTCTTGATACTTGCCGCCGTTGCCTCCTTGGGGAGCCGGAGCTTCCCCGTTGCCGTGGGCGGCCTCCGGAGTGTTGTACCCGCGACCACCTTGACCGCCGCGTCCTCCTCCACGGCCCCGCGGCCACCGCCTCGGTTCCATCCACGGCCGCCTCCGCCTTGGCGACCCGTGGGACAGTCACGAGCGATGTGCCCGGCAGTGCCGCAGTTGTAGCAACCGTCTTGACTGACCCCGTCAGCTCGGCGTTGCTCCCGGATGGCGAGGTTCTTGAGCATGCGGCAGTCCTTGAGCAAGTGGTTGCCTTCTGGATGGATGTGGCACCAGGGATCACCTTCACCTTCTTCCTCGGAAGTCGGCGCGGGCTTGGTCTTCTTCGGAAGAGGCTCGGTGACGAAGATCCGCTTGTCGGGTCCAGGGTCCCGCTTCTTGTTCTTGGCTGGAGTGGCCTTGTCCTCGGGTTCGTACTCCCCGGGGAACTTGGCTCCTTCTTCAGCTCGAGCGCACCGATCTGCAAGCTCCCAGAGCTTACGAGCAGACTCGACGCGATGGATGCTCAGCTTCTCGCGCATCTTGGGGTTGCGGACGTTGGCGTGGAAGGACTGGATCACCAACTCCTCCTTGATGCACGGGATGGTGTTCATCTTCTGGGTGAAGCGCTGGATGAACTTGCGGAGAGTTTCACCCGGCAGCTGCTTGAAGTCGTGGAGATCACTGGGAGCCCCCGAGCGCTCGTACCCGCCTTGGAAAGCCCCCAGAAACTGCTCCTTCAGTGCCCGCCAGGAACGGATGGAGCACTTGGGAAGGTTGAGAAGCCAAGTCTGGGCATCTCCCTTCAGGGCCAAGGGAACCAGTTGGCCATCATGACCTCGTCGGCCCCGGCAACCATTGCAGCAAGAGAGTAGATCTGCAGAAAGTCCCGGGGGTTCGTGGTGCCGTCGTAGCGGAGAACGTCGATCTTGAATTTCTTGGGCCAGTTGAAGTGGCGGAACTCGGGGGCGAGGGCGAGGCAGCCTTCGGCGAGGTCGATGCCCCGATCTTCCCGGCGGTGACGTTCTTGGCGGCACTCGATGCGGGTGTGCATATCCTCGTTCTGACGGCTGTTGAGCTCGTCACGAAGATCTGGGTTGCGCGAGGTAGACGACCCGATGGAGATGGCCTCGCCGTGATCGCGGTTTAGCCGATCAGCCATTGGTGGTGCGGTGCGAGGAGGTGCCGTCTTAGCTTGACGTTCACCACGAGGCTGGCCTCGCGGATCACGTGTCTTGTCTTGTGCTGCTCCGGGATCGTCGACGGTGGGAGCTTGAGTGGGTTCGACCCATAGACCACCATCGGCGAAGTCGAGGAGCCTCTCGACGCGAGTCCTCCATTCTTGGTAGACCTTGGGATTGCCGCTGCTTGGAGGAAACTGCATCAGGGCCTTGGCAGCGACTAGAGCATCATGGCGAGCCTCCGCGTCCGAAGGCGAGTGCGCGGAGGTCTTGCTCCTGGATGCTCGTGGATCCCCGCTGGGGCGAACGCCGTGGTTCCCTCCTCCAGCGGTGGGCTCCTTATTAGCGCCATTGCAGACGCTCTTCTCCCCCGAGCGAGGAGGAGGCATGGGGGCGCCTTTGGAGCCGCCGCTCCGACAGGGCCGTTGTCCTTGTCGTGACCGTCCACTTCGTCCGGCGCCACCCTCTCCATGGGAGGCGGGGGGGACGGAGAGACGCTCCGCCGCGCCAGCAGCACGGCATTCAGCTGAAGCTTGAGTGCGTGAGGGAGAAACCGGCTTGGACGCCGTAGGGTCTCCCTTCTTCTTCGGCGGCATGCTTGACGAAGAATTGCCGATGAACTTGATGAAGCTGAAACCAGCGCTTGCGCCCCCTACCTGGCGCGCCAGATGTCGTGTCTCGATGCACGGACACCGGGAGTATAGGATACCCCCTTTTAGGTTCGGCACGGGGTGCGAAAGAGGCTGAGAATCGTCTTCTCGGGCGGAGTCTAGACCAAGCTCTCCTCTCCACGATCAAAGCATGCAACCAAAGGGACACAAGGACCTACCCAGGTTCAGGCCGCCCGGAGGCTAAAAGCCCTACTCCTGCATATCTGGATTGATGGGTTCTTCATAGTGTGGCTTACAATGGAACCTCCCGGATGGGGTACCCGGAAGGGTTTTGGCTAGAGGTAGAAGAAGGACAGATCCTGACCCGGAGGAGATCACCTTCCCCTCTATCTTCGCAGTCCTAGTCTAGTCTTGCTCTGGTTGGACTTGTGCCTTCCTTTTACCTCTCCTCCTCCGTGCCTTGGTCCTCCTTTTATAGGCTAAGGGGTTGCCACAGGGTCACGTGAGGGGCACAAGGGACCTTCGGCGTGAAGGACCCTCCTCATCTAGTTTAGGGGGAGACGTGGCCTCTCCTCAGCCTAGCGTCTCCTTTGGGTTAGGTGGGAGCGTCCGCCTTGGGGTGGACAGGAGCTGACACCACCGCAGGCTATGCTTCCCGCCCGCGCTACCTTCGCCTTGCTTCCCAAGTCTTCTGAGGTCTTCTAGCGTGAGGTGGAGAGCTTATCCACAGGGACGTGGGGAAGTACCCGAGAGGGAGCCCGGCCTCCTGCCGGGAACTCGGGCTCTCGGGTCCTTCCTTGCCTTCTTGCTTGGTTCGGGGACCCGGCAGGCCCCCAGGACCGGAGCCCTTTGTCGACGTAGGCCTTGCTTGTCCTGACGGTGAACCCGCCAGCTTGACTTGAGTCTTGGTCTGGTCCATCTTCATCTTGGGCCCACATGGGGTGGACCCACTTTGGCAGCACAAGGGGAACCCAGTGTTCCACTGCTGCGACACATTGCCAACACCAATCACTTTACCATTGATAGTAGGAGGTTTGTTAACACTTGAGTTTACAGCATTTTCGGTAGTAGTAATAGTATAAACTCTAGCAATACTATTCTTTTTAGCAATTTCATCCTTTCTTGCCCACCTAGCATGTAAATCACCTAACATCCTAACATTATTATCAATTTTAACTTGAATGACATTGAGAGTTTTGATCTCTTTAACATCATGAGGCATAGTTTTAAGTTTTAACAAATCAACATCAAGAGCAAGACTATCAACTTTAGAGGCAAGAACATCAATTTTCCCAAACTTTTCCTCAATAGATTTATTGAAAGCATTTTCTGTACTAATAAAATCCTTAAGCATGACTTCAAGATCAGAGGGTACACTCTTATTATTGTTGTAGGAATTACCATAAGAATTAACATAACCATTGCCACCATTAAAAGGATAGGGCTTATAATTGTTATTACCAAAATTATTCCTATAAGCATTGTTGTTGAAGTTATTATTTTTAATGAAGTTCACATCAACATGCTCTTCTTGAGCAACCAAAGAAGCTAAAGGAACATTATTTGGATCAACATGCATTTTTCCATTTGTAAGCATAGACATAATAGTATAGATCTTATCACTCAAGGAAGAGATTTCTTCAACATAATTTACCTTCTTACCTTGTGGAGCTCTTTCGGTGTGCCATTCAGAATAATTTATCAACATATCATCAAGAAGCTTTGTTGCAACACCCAAAGTGATGGACATAAAGGTACCTCCAGAGGCCGAATCCAATAGGTTTCTTAAAGAAAAATTTAGTCCTGCATAAAAGGTTTGGATGATCATCCAAGCAGTCAGTCCATGGGTGGGACAATTCTTTACCAATGATTTCATTCTCTCCCAAGCTTGAGCAACATGCTCATTATCAAATTGTTTGAAATTCATAATGCTACTTCTCAAAGATATGATCTTAGCAGGAGGATAATATTTTCCTATGAAAGCATCTTTGCATTTAGTCCATGAATCAATACTATTTCTAGTCAAAGATAGCAACCATTCTTTAGCACGTCCTCTCAAAGAGAAAGAAAAAAGTTTCAGTTTAATAATATCACCATCTACTTCCTTATACTTTTGCATCTCACAAAGTTCAACAAAATTATTAAGGTAAGCAGCAGCATCATCAGTACTAACACCAGAGAATTACACTTTCATAACAAGATTTAAAAGTGCAGGTTTAATTTCATAGAATTCTGCTTTAGAAGCAGGTGGAGCAATAGGTGTACTAATGAAATCATTGTTGTTCGTGCTAGTGAAATCACACAACTTAGTGTTCTCAGGGGTACTCATTTTAGCAAAATTAAAACAAAACAGAAAAATAACAATTCAAATTAAGCAACTAATTTTTTTTTTTTTTGATAAATAAAGCAAACAAGACTAGATAAAAATAAACTAAGCAAGACAATAACAAAGTAAAGAGAATGGAAGCGTGAAACTCCCCTTGCAGAAATCCTCTTGCTCCCCGGCAACGGCGCCAGAAAATTTGCTTGATGACGTGGATCACACGTTCGTTGGTAGACCCCAAGAGGAAGGTATGAAGCAGTGTAGCAGCAGTTTCTCTCAGTATGAAACCAAGGTTTAATCGAACCAGTAGGAGCAAGAAATCACTTCTGAAGGTTATCAGTGGCGCGCTGACGTGGAACCTGCACACAATACAATCAAACTACTTTGCCCCAACGAAACAGTGAGGTTGTTAATCTCACCGGCTTGCTGAAAACAAAAGATTAAACGTATGGTGTGGAAAACAGTAGTAAATTACAGAGAATGAAAAAGAACAATGTTGGCAGTTGATTGTATTATCAGTGTAAAAGAATGGACCGGGGTCCACAGTTCACTAGTGGTGTCTCTCCATAAAAGATAACTAACATGCTAGGTGAACAAATTACAGCTGGGCAATTGACAAAATATTGAGCGCATGACAATGCATATATATGACATGATGATTACTATGATATTCATGTGGGCATTACGACAAAATACATAGACCGATATCCAACAGCGTCTATGACTAATAATCCACCTCCAGGTTGTCATCCGAGTTCCCCGTTGGTATTAAGTTGCAAACAACGGATAATCGCATTAAGTAATGTGCGTAATGTAAACAAATGCATTAGACCTAACGGCGCACCCTTAAGCTAAGCATCGGTTATTTTATCCCTAGTGGCAACAGCACATCCACAATCTTAGAAGTTGTTGTCACTCTCCCAGATTACCGGAGGCATGAACCCACTATCGAGCATAAATACTCACTCTTGGAGTTACAAGCATCTACTTGACCAAAGCATCTACTAGTAATGGAAAGCATGCAAGATCATAAATAACATATAAGATAGATTGATAATCAACTTGACATAGTATTCAATATTCATCGGATCCCAGCAAACACAATATGTAACATTACAATAAGATGATCTTGATCATGATAGGCAGCTCACAAGATCTAAACATGATAGCATAAAGTGGAGAGACAATCATCTAGCTACTGCCATGGACCCGTAGTCCAAGGATGAACTACTCACGCATCACTCCGGAGGCAGGCACGGTGATGTAGAGCCCTCCGGTGATGATTCCCCTCTCCGACAGGGTGCCAGGAAGAGCTTCTGAACCCTCCCGAGCTAGGGTTGACGGCGGCGGCGTCTCTGGAACTTTCCGTGGATAATGGCTCGGGTATCTAGGGTTTTCCCGTGAAGATTAATAAATAGGCGAAAGGGCGGCGGCTGGAGACGCCCGTGGGGCCCACACCACCCCACGGCACGACAGAGGGGGGCCCGCGCCGCCCCATGGTGTGGCTGGCTCGTGGCTCCCCTCCGTCTCTCCTTTGGACTCCGTGTACGTGTTGGAAAAATAGGAGGTTCTGTCCAAGTTTCTTCCGATTCCGAGAATATTTCCAGACTAGCTTTTCTGGAATACAAAAACAGCAGAAAACAGGAACTGGCACTGTGGCATCTTGTTAATAGGTTTGTCCCAGAAAATGCATAAAAATGCTATGAAGTGTATATAAAACATGTAACAATTGGTATAATATCAACATGGAACATCAGAAATTATAGATACGTTTGAGACGTATCACCGGGCTCCTCTGTATTTACTAGGTCTAGCTCTTCTCGCCGTAGTTGTACGACTAGGGTTAGATGTGTTTGCCTCCGTGGCAAATGGCGAGATGTCGTCGAGCTTTTCCCTTCCTGTGCTGCTTCCTGGCGCTGGTTGGTCGTCCATGACGCTCTCCGGCGAGCTCTTGAGGTGGCACGTTGGGTACGTTGGTGGTGAAAATGTTGAGGCTGAAAGCCCCTTGAATAAGGGCAGATCTGGACATCTCCTGGTATTGTGATGCGAGGCTACAAAGCTTTCCTCTGGCCGGCCTTGGAGGCGTGGGGGAGGGAACAGACTGGAGCCAATATCTATGGATCTGGAGCTAAGGTTGACGCTGGGTTCTTCGGGTCAAACCTCGTCTTCGCCGGAGTGGACCTTTCTCGTTGTGGAGCTCATCGGAGCCGAGGAAGACTTATCAAAGTTGCTGTTGGCACCTCTGTCAATAAGGCCTTAGTGTTCTGCAGGTACGCCGCTGGTGCTCAACACCCGAATCTTCCCTCTATTGGTCATGGTGATAGAGAAGAGGGAGATTCGTTGTTGTGGTTGCTGTGTGGCTTGTCTGCATCAAGGAGCTATGGTCCTTCTCGTGGCAGTGCATCCACGACAGCTGCGTTCTGGCTGCCTTCCAACATGGTCGAAGGGCGACCACTCCCGCCTCCGTGTTGGCTTGGTGGCTTCTCCCAGCCAACGACAAATGGTCCTTTTCAACCTCTAGATGTTGCTGCCAAGTTGGAGACCCCTTTGGCTCTAGTGCCGCGTGATCCTGCCGCCCCGTCCCAAGTGATTTCGCCCCCATCGACGGTGTGGCGGCTATGTTGTCGAGCTCCGCAACATGCGCGCAGGAGACGGAGCAGTACCAGATTGCTTTTCCATTTTCTTGCCTAGATATTTTAATGCAAAAATGTGAGGACCTACCTGCAATTTCCTACTTTTGTTGTCCTTTCCACCGATGAAATTAAATGAAGCTCTCGGTCCCTGATAAAAAAAGACATCCTTTTGGTTTGGTTGTTGTTGCATCTCACGCTTATCGGATACTAGGTGCAACCTTTGTCTAACAAAAAAAATGATGTATACAATCACTCTCGATGCGATTAATTATTATGCTACCAATTAAATATGCAAGTTCTCTAAGTGGCAAAGTGAGCACTAATGGTTAAACTAGAGTGGCACTTATCCATTATCCTCGTAAAAGTAGGGGCGTGTACATGGACTTTCTTTGTAGAGGCGTGCCTAAAAGTTGTTTAAAGGTCTTGTAGCTGCGCGCTCCACTGGGTTCTCTCCATTTCCACGTTTGTGCTTAAGAGCATCTCTAAGAGAGCCCTCAAACCACGGAATCTTAAAATCATTTTAAGGTTCGCGAACGTCCTTTTTTTTTGGGCCAAAACGACGCGTGACATAGCAGAAACGGTAAAGAAGAACCTTAAAACAGATATATGACCTGCAAACCTAAAAC
Source organism: Poa pratensis (assembly GCA_947311845.1). Classification (NCBI taxonomy): domain Eukaryota; kingdom Viridiplantae; phylum Streptophyta; class Magnoliopsida; order Poales; family Poaceae; genus Poa; species Poa pratensis. The sequence goes on from CAMZMU010000088.1 coordinate 2,518,338, forward strand.
ATATACTACTCAAATTCATCATAAATATGTCGGGCGTTAGTTTAGCAAATAACATAGTTTTAGGAATCTAAAACGGCAAATAACATAGTTCTAAATCCGTATGGCCAAAAACTTGCATCCCAAAGCCCACCCGCATCATCTTAAATGACCTAGACCTAGACATCACCTCCATGAACACCACCACCATCACCACCACCACCACCACCACCGTGACCACCACCACCATCACCACCACCATGAACACCACTACCACCACCACCGCTTGAATTGATCAATGCTTGCTTCCTTCGATGCATGATCTCTCTCCTAGCGATGTCATGCCACTCCAATGTGAGTGCATCCATGTCACCTCGGTTCATCATCATGATCTTGTTCTCCTCGGCAAGGAGCTTGGCCACAGACTTGTTCTCCTCCGCAATGACTCTTCTTTGCTCAATTTCGGCCTTGCGCATCCCCTCCTCCCGGAGTAGTTGCCACCTCTCTTTCTTCTCTTGAGATTTCTTTTCGGCCATTAATTGCTTTGCCTCCATTGTTTTAGCCACCATGCTCTCATTCGACTTCACCATTTGGTCAAGCTTCTCCCTCAAGCTTGTAGCCTCGGTTTCCCTCAAGACTCTTTGCTTGGCTTTCTTGTTTCCTTCGAGCTTGTTCTTGTTCCTCTCTCCATCTTCATCTTCATCATCGTCGATATGTATTTCACCCCTTTTAGGTTCTTGGAGACTCAACTTCCATTTCTCACTATGTTGGAGAATTTTCCAACAATGGTCAAGCATAAATGGCTTGTTCTTCGATGCCGGCATGTCCTTGTATCGCTCTCTTGCAATGCGTTCCTACAAAAATGATACAATGTCCACGATGAACAATAGCAAACAAGGCAACATAGTGACACAATGGTAAAGTTGTAATGTAGCTCACCCAATCGCCCTCCACGGTACCACTCGGAGGAGCATTGATCACTTTTTGCAAGCATCCACTCCACCTGATACACGTTGTTTTGATCACGTCCCAACGGACTTGGAGTGATCGAAACGTTCGAGGCACCCTTTTAACATTGCACGGCAAAAGTTGAAAATACTTGTCCTCCACTCGTTGCCAATACCTTGACTTGGCTTGATCAGTGCCGTGAATAGCACCGAGAGACATACTCTCCCAAGCACGGATCAATGTCTCATCTTCCACAATCGTGTAGTTCACACCGCGTTGTTTAACCGACGATGCATCGACCTCCTCAACCTCATCATCGTCGCCGGCACCACCTTCAACGCCTCCGTCGACGTCGTCGTAGCGGAAATTACCGAGAGGCGGGTTATCAATGTCAACCGACGCGGCATTCATCATGTCAACGAATGAATGGGAGGCATCAACGGGTGGGATGCTACAAATTGGAGCAAGAATTTCATTCACAAACTAGAGTTCGCGGGTGAGACGCGCCGGAAATGAGTGGACAGTTCCATACCTCGAGATGTCGGCGTCGTTCGCGGGTGTTGCAGACGGCGGAGGCCGGAGAAGCCGAGGCCCTAATCTTCCGCACGGGCGCTCTCTTCTTCCCTGTCCTGGAGGGCGCGGATGGGGAATCGGCCGTCGGGCCCGTAGCAGCGGCAGCGGCGGCGGCAGCGGCTAAGGCTTGGGCCGCGCCGACGGTACCGAGTCGCCTGCGCTTCTTGACGGTCGAATCGGCTGCCGACGCGGGAGCGGCGGCGGCGGCGGAGCGAGTCCAAGGCCAACTAGATCTGCCGAATCGGCCACCGCAACAGGGACGGTGACCAGGGACGGATCGGCGGTGCTCATGGCGGCGCTTGGGCCACGAACGCAGTTGGCCGGAGTAGGGGAAGAGGATTCGGCGGCGGCGGAAGGAGAGGGGTGGTTTGGCGGGCTGAATGTTCCCTCCCGCCAACGCAATGAAGGGATAGGGTTTGCCCTACGGGCCGGCGGCCAAAACCCAACTTTCGCGGTTCCGCGGGCCGAATTGCCGGGCGTCCTCAAAAACGTTTACGGGTCCACGGATTTTAAGGGGACTGCTATGTCCGTTTTTAAGGTTCCAAAACCGTTTTTGGCGGTTATTTTAAGGTTCCACGACTTTTGAGGGCTCTAACAGATTCTCTTAGGGGCCGCCCTGCCGTGCCAGGTGATATTTGGCGTGTCATCCTCTCACTGTCGTGTGCGAAAGAAGTAGGAGGCTGTAACACGCGTTTGTGTATATCTATACTACTATTAAAAAAGCAAACTTGTGTTGATACATTAAATTTGCTCCGTTCAATATTTGATCGACGGCCCAGATCGCTGCAATGTTTGATAACTCAACACACCTTTTGGTTTTCATGATAATTACAAATATTGCCACCACCAAAAGAAAGAAACTGTTCGTGGCCAGGTCTACATGTAAACATTGATCGCTGGATGCAGGCCTTACTGCTACGTCGCCGGTCGCCCCCGATTGATCGCTGGGAGTGGGCAGGTGCAGTCAAGAGCTATCGCTGCGCACACGAATCCTCTCGATATGGACCCCGATTGATCGCTCCGAGGGGCATATTTTTAACTTCGTCATACATCGTCCGGCTGGACGTTGTACGGGGAGGCGTCCTCTCAGACGTGGACCACGGTGATGCTGCCACGGCCGGACGACCACCTTTCTGCGGTTGTACATCAGTCTCACCATCAGCCCGCAGGCGAGGTGGCCGTCGTCGCCTCGCGGCGGTGACACCGTTGTGATCTGATGCGACACGGCGAGGAAAGCCATACACCATCTCCAAGTCGAGGGAAAGCTGCAAGGAGCCGAAGCACGGCAAGTTCTTCAAGGCGCTGCATCTCCAAGTTTAGCGCAAAGAACTGCCGAGGCAAGAGGAAATCACGTCCGGGACCGACGACGCTCTTTTTTCTGTGTGCTTTTTTTGGGGATATGATGTGCCCGATTTGGTTGTTCAGCTTCAGCAGGGCTTGGCTCTTCCGCAGAGATCACGGCCTCGAACGGGGACACACTGGGGGCCGCTCTTCACACGATGGATGAAGAACTTTGTGTCGGTGGCGCTGCAGGTGCTGAAGTCTATAAAAGGAGGACGTCGACGGGGCGGAGCGTGTCGAGGAGAGCACGGAAGCAGGCGCGGCGAGGTCGCCGACGCGCTTGAGGACCGGCGTGAGCCCGGCCGGGAGACGCTTCGTGGTGTGCAGCGCGAGCGAGAGGCCAGCAAGCACCGGGAGGTGGAGCTCCACGAGCTTGATCCTGTCCGTCTGGTGGCGCGCGAGGGGCGTGAGGTAGGCCGGCGTGGAGACGAGGTGGCCGGCGTCCTCCGCCCACGATCCCCATCGCTACGCCCGTACGTCGCCGACTCCAGGATGTACAACTCGCTTTGTAAACCCGGCCGATGTACAACTCTGGTCTCACCTCAATTTATGCAGCCGCATCCATGATTCACTACGAGACTTAAATGGACGTCTGCGTGAATAGCGTGATGGATGGCCAAACCTGCCGTTGAAGCTCATGTGCATTGTTCTTCGACATCTGTCGTCCCATTGCCGACCTCATCGCCTCGACGCAGTCTACAGATCTTTGTATGGTTTTTTTCTACTTGTAAATTGTCTCATTTTAATGTGCACGTACATGTCAACTAGTAGAAGGAAAAAGAGCGAGATAACGGTGCGCCGCGCGCGCCCACACATTTATCCCAGCCCCACTATGAGCATATATACTGCCCATGACCTCACAGAATCCAGTACTTTAGAGATCGATAGACAGAGAGACAGGGGCACGGCACATGCTGTAGAGTAGAGTGTAGAAAGACAGAGGTCCTCCAAGGTCGTCAATGTCGGCAACACTCCTGGGCGGCAGGGCAGTATGGTTCGCCCTGGTGCTGGCGGTGGTGGCGATAATGGCGCTGGCGCTGACGCCGGCCAGCTCGGCGGCCGGGTTCAGGTGCCGGCCCGGCGCCCGGCCGGTGGTGTTCAACTTCGGGGACTCCAACTCCGACACGGGCGGCATGGCGGCGGCCAAGGGGTGGCACATCACGCCGCCGGAGGGCCGCGCCTTTTTCCACCACCCCACCGGCCGCTTCTGCGACGGCCGGCTCATCATCGACTTCCTCTGTGAGTCCCGCTCCAAACCAGAGTATTCTATCACCAAGATTCTGTTTTTCTTGTCTCTTCTTTCGTCGAAATGAATCTGTGTTTGTCACTGTGCATGGATAGATTTGTGCGTAGCGTACGGTAGAAAAATATAGCTACCGTAGCCGTAGTATAAACTTCTCTTGAAAACACAGCGCTCGCCGACACCGACACTGACAGATTGGTCGTCAGCTGACTCCTCCCATGCCATGAGCGTGAAGCCAGAACTTATCCTTTAGCCTTTAGGGAGTGTATTTGAAAATTGTAAGATCCCGATATTCCGTATGAAACGGTGCCCTTTGTCTCATTTTTCAGTGAATATGTCCTTCATAGTTCATTCCAAACGGACTTACCATTGTACTAGCAAACGCTGAAGTACCGGAGCACTTCGCTTAGCAACAATTAGTAAAGATACAACTAGTACGCCGAGCAAACTGAATTGGTCCCTCGCTCCATCTGTTGGGTCAATCCCCTGTCCTTCAGAACACAGGGAAATCTCTCCCATGATCAAAGCCGAGCTGTTCTCTTTAATTTTCGACACGGGAGACCCGCACACCTCTCCCTCGCATTCAATGCGTGTGCTTTCATCTTGTTATGAATGGGGGCAGCTTGAGCTCCAACGGGTAGCATTCATGGCTTCAGTGCAAGTACGACCACCGGACAAGACGCGTACTGCATCGTTGATAGATAGGGATAACATTTTGTTTCTGATACTTAATAAAAACTCCCTTTATCGAAAAAGATATATACAACCCGTAGCAGGGTAATGTGCCCTGCCCACCATTGGATCTGTGCAACCTGTAATGGATCTGTACTGTTTACCTGAAATTCAACGGTTGTGGACGAGGATATATATGAACCTGTTATAAAAAATCCTAAAAAAGAAGAATTTTACACATCGCAACTAGTCGTGAAACTAGTTCAGCTTCTACAATTGCATTTGGCCAATTATAAGAACGCCATTCGTTTCTTTAATTTCCTTGAGAGAACTCCATATTATGTATTCTCCTGTATGACGGCTGGAGTTAAGACCTGACGTTCAACCTGGTTTAAAGTATTCAAAAGCCAATGAAAACATCACCTCTCTCTCCTAACCTGTTTGGAATTCGAAAATGTCCATTTGTTTTTTAATATTTCAGAAAAATAGATGTAATTCAGTGACTAGTCCTGAAAAAGTTGAGCTCATTTTGACAAGTTATTTATTATAAAATCACACATTAAGATTCCTCCTCAAACTTTTGTTCGAAAATTGGAACCTATAATTTGAAGAACTTCTAATAAAATCAATCTTAATTCATTGAGTACACATATAAAATTTGAGCTCATTCTGACTCTAGTTTAGAAGAAAAGCCACTAATTAAAATTCTCCCTCAAATTTCCATCTGGAACTTGAAAGTAACCAAAACAATTGCAAAAATATCGATAAAATCACACATAATAGTCGGTAAACATGTAAAATTCGACCTCATTTTGACATAAAGTTTGGCAGAGAGCTACATTTTGTTTCTCACGTGTACATCCAAGCATGGACTATAAATACGCCATTTTTTGTCAAACATTTTTGCAATTTCTGGATTGCACTAACATGCATCTTGGCCCGAAGCTAACACTAATTCTACCATTTGCTTTTTTTCTACAATGACCACAGATTGAACTGAACCACATGAAAGTACTAAATGTCTTAAATTTTTTCCTATAGGAGTAAAATGCCTTCATGTGTAGCTTATTCGAAAATATTCATAGGTGTGTTATAAGTTTGAAAAAAATGTTTTTTCATCAAATGAGCCCCTCTTCCACGTAAGGGACGAGCCCTGCCGTTGGATTGAAGAGGAGTGCCCTATCTCCGTTCTTCAGACCATTATCCTAACAAATTTTGGGTTGTGGAAGGTCCATAACAATTTGATATCACAATGAAATGCTGCTCTTCCATCCATGGCATGTTCCTCGGTTACAATGAAAGGAAAACTAACTAATCTCTATCCTATGTCTTCCTCAATGGACATTGGACAAGCATGCATGTCGCCTCCTTGGACATTCCAGCTAGTGAAAGAACCTAGGCATATGACCATAAAATTGCTCGATCAAAAAATCAAGTTTGAAGCAATATTCAACATGAAATTTTGACAAGTTATTTGGGCCACATTAATTTTGTAAATATATACGCTCCTTATATATAAAACCAGCTATGCTTTTCTTTATGGTTCAATTTGTTTCTACTTCCTTTTAGTTTAATGATACTACCGCCAATTGAAAATATAAGTCAACTTTTTAAATTTTGTAGAGTATAACATTACTATGTTTGAATTTCTAGCATCCAAAACATCATATCGGTATTCCAATAATTTAGTTATTTTCAGTCTCTAAATTGACTTAGGATCATTATCGTAGGTACTACTTTGGAACCTGGCAAATTCGCACCTCTGTCCGACGTTATGTCTTGATGAGAAGCGTTAATTTATTGTTGGATATAGTTGGTATGGCCTTACTAATAGTCGGTTTGACTGACGAAAATGCATCCAGGTGAAAGCTTGAACATAAGCTATTTGAGCCCTTACTTGAAGGCGATAGGTTCCAATTACAGTAACGGGGTAAATTTTGCCATTGGAGGTTCAACGACATTACCACGCGACGTTCTTTTTTCGCTGCATGTACAAGTGCAGGAGTTCATGTTCTTCAAAGCCAGATCCTTGGAACTCATCAATCGAGGTTTGTTTGTCGTTTCTTTTTCCTTCTCATGCAAACGAAACGAATAGCCCAAGAGCTATACAGTTGACGGTAGATGAAAAAACTTGTTACTATATACAGGCCAGGAAGCTCCAATTGATGCCGAAGGTTTTGGAAATGCTCTATATACTATAGATATAGGACAGAATGATGTTAACGCTCTTCTGTCCAACTTGCCTTACGACCAAGTAGTCGCGAAATTCCCTCCAATACTGGCCGAGATTAAGGATGCTGTTCAGGTAATCTTTGTTTTTGCCCTTTGTGATTTTAAGATACTGTACCCTTTTTCACTTGCAGCCAAGACAGACCACCGCAACTTTGTAGTTCGTGTAAAATTTGCAGATTCTGTATGCCAATGGGAGCCGGAACTTCTGGATACACGGAACAGGGGCTCTTGGTTGCCTGCCTCAGAAGCTTTCTATTCCGCGTAAAAACGACAGCGATCTTGATCAAAATGGGTGCCTCAAGACATACAACAGAGCTGCAGTCGCGTTCAATGCAGCGTTGGGCAGCCTCTGCAACGATTTGAACTTGCAGATGAAAGATGCGACCGTCGTGTACACCGATCTTTTCGCTATCAAGTATGACCTTGTGGCCAACCACACGAAATACGGTGAGATGATCAATTGCACCAGTTCTCTGATTCACATGGATGCTATTTGTTGAGATAGCTAAGACCATTGCTTCTCTTCAGGTTTCGACAGTCCGCTGATGACGTGCTGTGGGTACGGAGGGCCACCTTACAATTATGATATTAGCAGAAGCTGCCAGTCCCCGAATGCGACTGTCTGCACTGACGGCTCAAAGTTTGTCAGCTGGGACGGCGTGCACCTCACCGAGGCTGCCAACGCCGTTGCGGCTGCGGCCATACTGAGCTCTGCATACTCAATACCCAAGCTAAAGTTTGATCAGTTCTGCAAAGTCTGATTGTTCATACTTCATACTTTACTCTCTGAACTACTCGCTTTCATAAGTCTATGTCCAATTTTTTTGCCCCAATTAACGGGAGTGGATTTTTGGAGGCCGAGCTACATGAAGCTCGTTTTTTCAAAAATTCGAAATTCACATTTTTAAGTTTCCAAAAATCGCGAAAAAATCCCGGATGTAGATATTGTCTAGATCTATAATCGTGTAAATTTTCAACTCCAAAATAGTTTTATTTTGGCCTATACAAAAAAGATAAATTGGGCAGAATTTCAAAAATTTGAAACACCACCCAGATCCAATCATTTGTCTTTTTTGTGCAGCTCAAAATACAACGATTTTGGAGCTGCAAATTTGCACGATTGTGGATCTATATAATATCTACCTCTGGGAATTTCTTCGCGATTTTTAGAAACTTAAAAATGTCGATTTCAATTTTTTGGAAAAACGAGCTCCATGTAGCTCGGGCTCCATTTTAGGTATTCGCCAATTAACCTCCTATACTATCATACCCTGGAGCACCTTGTTAGAAATATGAGCAATTTTTTCCACATGATTTAATCCTAGAAACAATAGATAAAACATGACCAAGAAAATAGAAATTAAACTAGTTATAAAATCTAACAGAGAATAGGAAAACAGTAATTGTACACAGATTGTTAGAATTATTGTTTCAAACATAATCTTGAATAGAAGGTATAAATCACACACTACGGTGCAAAGGAAGACGACATGTTTGCATTGGCGGATGAAAACATGTTCCTCAAGAGTTCATCGACGTTAGGGAAAAAGTTCATTGACGTTGGGAAAAAATTCGTCGATCTCCGTATTGGAGAAGAAGCCAGTAGTCGTGTGAAGACGCTCATCAAAAATCTTATCGCCCCTCTCGTGTACAGAATCACGAGAAACGCTGCTGTCCAATTCAGGTGTGTGAAAAGGATGAGCAATCATGTGTAGTTTGTGTCAAAAGGATGAGGAGCTACCTCATACGGTAGCAGGCGAACAACTAGGTAGTATCTCAGCTCGGCTCATTTCCGATACCTGACGCGCGGCGGGTTGTTACGGGCGAGGCGGGCGGTGGGCATATGTTTCTTCCTTCATTTCATGCTCATATTCCAAGCGGAAGAGCCTCTATTATAAGGAGTCCAACATACTCTAAATTACCAATGTGGGACTAGTTCAACCTATTTGCTATATGAATGGGCTAAATTTGGGCCTTTTTTCCAAATATGATGTGCATGTTATCACAGATGGTGTAGGCAAAACTGAAATGGTTACAAGAAAATAACAATCTTGCTACTGGAAAGAAGAATTTAAGTAACACTTAAGTAAAAAATAACTTATCAATACGAAGTTTAGCACAGTAAAAATGTACTGTCATCATAGAGATCCCTCAAGCTCAGCATGCTCAACATCAAGATAAAGGACACTATTTGATTGAACCTCAAAGTTTTTGTTAAGTCGGACAAATTTACGAAATAAAATTAAGTTTTGATGTAAAACATCACACTTCATGTATTTGGGGAGGAAGAGTGTATTCTGGTGCCCAGATCCCAGTATTCGACATCACCAAGACCTGCACATGCACTGACAAGTGACAACTTGTGATTTCCGAAATAGAAAATGCAATCTACTACAAATCAGCGCACTGGCTACAGAGCCTACTACTGTAGTTCTCTTGCAATAATAACCACATGATGTTCTGGCGGAGATAAATGAGTAAGTCGCGCATGCAGAGCAGAAGTAGAAAAGTGCCCACCCCCAGCCAACATGGGACATTGGGACCGGAGACCATTTTTTTTTTTTGGATACAAGAGGCTGCGTGATCATACAGGAAAAGGAAAACACGAAAGCACACACGCACACGCTAGAACCTTCCCTGGAGCCTGCCACCGAACTGCTCGCCGTCGTCCAACACCAACACCACCGGAGCGATCCTGGAGCGGAGGAAGACGAAGCCGCCGCACACCCGAAGCTGGACGAAGCTCCATAGCAGCAAAGCTGCGTTGAAGACCGCAGTAGCCATCCGGCCCGAAGACCGGAATCTGTCTCCTATGAACGAGCATCAGCGGGGAAGCCTCCCCGAGCCAGCGCCAGCTTGTCGACGCCGCGAGACGACGACACCCCCCAACCTCCACCAACCCAGCCGAAGAAACGGCAGCGCCAAGGAGCCCAAGCGCCAACCTCCAAAGCCTTGAAAATCCCCTGTACAGCCGACGGAGCACGCCTTGACCAGACCTCCACCCCTCGCCACCACGACCGGCCGGAGGAAGTCGAAACAAGGCGATGTTGAAACAGAGCACGGCACCAGAGGCCCTCCTCCCCTCGCCACCATGGCCGGCCGGAGAAGCCTGACCGCCGCACCAAAAGCCGACGGAGGACACCGAGATCCAAGACGAAATCGAACTCCTGTACAGGCGGAGGAAGCTGCCGGCGCGAGGCACCAGCTCTCCACCGCACCGCCCCCAGCACCCCCAGAGCATGGCCAGGAGCACATATCCTCTGACGAAGACGGGGTCGAGGGACCAAAAAGCTCTCCGGTGGCCTTCACCTCCGCCACGAGGACCACCATCAGAGCACGCAACACCGGGAGCCCGCCGACTTCGCCCAAACGAGCGCCGCCGAGGAGGGGATCGAGCTCCAGGACCTTTATTCCAGGGAGACGCCGCCGCCACCACCTCGCCAGCGCCTCCAGGAACCCCTACCCTACTATCTACAAGCCTCAGGCACAGATCCGGGGTCTCCCCACTCTCCCACCGCCGCAACGGCGGCCGGAGAGGGAGGAGACCGATGGATCGGCCGTCGGCGGAGCGGTGGAGGTGAAGAAACTCCCTTTCGCCTCGCTCCCGAACAGTAACAGAGGAGGGGAAAAGAGAGAGCTATGCAACCTTGTGGCGGGAGGCAACAGTTGAGTTGCGCCCGTCATTATCTGATTATTATCATCTCCGCGCACTAGCAGAGTACTATATCTAGAAACGGCCGAGCAGTCCATGGTTACATAGACGTCGTCGTGACGTACGCGTCCATGGAACAAACACAACATCAGTCCTGACCCTGCAGCGATGTGAAAATGGACTCACTTGTTTCAGTTATACTCCATTTTATATATGGCTAATATAAGATTTTGGACCAATTTTTTTATACTAGACATGTATATAATACTCGCTCCGTCCAAAAATAAGTGTATTAGATTTGTTAAAAAGTGTATGTATCTAGACTTGAAACATATCTAGATACATTCACTTTTGTGCAACTTTAAGACACTTATTTTTGGACGGAGGGAGTACAACATAAGTGAGACAAGTGAGTCTTGTTTTTGCATCCCTAGTTGGCGTGCAGACGACGGCGACGTTCATCATATAACTGATTTTAGACCTACTTGGCGTGCAGACGACGGCGACGTTCATCATATAACTGATTTTATCTAGGTTTCACTCGATTTTCACCACTCTAACACAAAAGATAGAGTGAATTCCACCTTTTATCCTCTAGTTTACCATTGTGACATCAACTGCCCTATTTTATGAATATTCCTTGAATCTGAGATTTTCTTTTTCTCGCTTTAGCCCTTTCAAAAAAAAAAATCAATTCTATCAAGTGAGACCTGCTCATGAGGACGAGGTGCCACACTTCCGTCGCATAATTTATGCTTTTGAGTTTTTGTATAAGCAATTAATGCTTTTAGTTGAATAGATGGCGGCACACTTTCATAACAGATTATATGTATTAAGAAGTTCTGATTAAGTTATATCATTGATGCAAAAGGAAAATAGCTACAATGGGTAAAACCAGATATAACGTTGTTTATATCAGGTAATCTACATGTTTTATAAAACAAATTACCACTATGTTGATAATGTAATTACCATGTTGATTAGTGTTAATTACGTTTTACTATATGTACTTAGTACATTTTAATGTACTTATCAGTCTGCATGCTAACTAGTTACATTATATTACCTCCGTTTCTGAATGTAAGGCGTATAGTTTTTTAGGAAAGATTCAAAAATATAGGGTTTATTGCGCTTTATGGACAATTTTACCGATCCAAAAATGAATTCCATTCTCGAACGGAGGGATTTTACTGTTTGTTTTCATTTTCTGGCAATAGGGACTCCTCTCTTCCGAATTCTTTCAGAAACAAATGAGTCCACCGTGTGTCAAATATCCATGCCTTAATATTTGTATAGAAAACTATACGCCTTACATTTAAGAAATGGAGAGAGTACAAGATGATAGCTACTTGCCGCAATATCTTTGACGTGCTATCACGTATAATTGCTCTCATGGATATGATGTACCACATACCATAGGCAAGTTAAGAGTGTGGGACTGTGGGGCCACGGCTGCTCAGTCGATGCGCCCACAATCAGTTGATGCGCCCACAAGCGCACTAACCTTGTGCTTACATGCAGTGATGCAGCGCATAGTTGCACATCGTACGTGCCCTCACCTGCAATTTGTAATCTTCTCCTTTGCCTTCTATCTAGCTTACTCTATTCCAGCCTCTGCAAGTTGTAAACATTTTCTTTTCAAAAACACGCAGGAGATCTATGGGTCATTGTATTAAGCTTAGAAGGAGAGAAACATATTGAATTACACGCCTGAACGAAAGGACAAAACCACCCGACACAGCTTCTCTTTGGACTGCGGCCGCCACGAGACTACCCCTACTACTTCTACTACTTGATCTCTCTCCGCGGTCCTACAGATGAGATTTGCCTTCCACACCAAGAACATTCATAGCTCTACCAACATATGGCCAATATAGCTAATAAACTAGGGGTGTGACTAATTATCACTCGAATGAGAATAAACCTAGCTTTGTTGCTCTTAGTCGTAACCCATGTTGTAACTTATGACTAGCACAATCATGAAGCAAATCTTATGGTCCGGTGTATTTTTCTCACTAACTGCACCTACAACTTAAATATTTAAATTACAATCCAACTTGCAACTCAGAGATGCACGTTAGCGATGCAAATCCGACGGTGTAGAACTCTCGAGTGAACGGAAAGTAGCTAAGAAATAGCAATAATTCTGATAAAGAAAAGATAAACTATTGGGAGTTGCTAGGAATGAATCGAAACTATATATATATACACACCCCCGTGAAATTCAGCCATGTTCCGGTTTTCATCTTGTTAGACTTGATAGTATATCTCAGCCACATACGAGGCTTGTTCCAACGGACCTAGCGCCCTCCAGCCCGGGCGACCGCCCGGACTTGCTGATTACGCGCAGCTTGCATTTTATGATTTTTGTAGCGATTTTTCTCGAAAATTTAGCATGTTCACTACTAGAAATCCCCTTATTCCCGACGGTGAATTTTAATAACCGACGGACGGTCGGCTTTTACACTAATGGCCGACGGTGCTGTAGATTACCGACGGTTTAAGTCGAACGCTCGGATATTATCTAGTATAACTGACGGGTTTTCAGATACCCGACAATCTTGTTTGTCCGGACTTCCGGAAGTTTCTGGGTCCGCCACTGCGTCTCACCAGCGTGCGTCCCGGCCGGCGTCGCACGCCCCGCACCCGGCCACTCCACAGCTATAAATAGGCGCGCGTCTGCAAGTTAGTATTATTGTGATCACGCTTTCATATAGAGATTCATCGATTTCTTGGCTCATCTACATCTAGCCGTGTTCAAGGCTTCAAGCTAAGTAGCTGCAACGGCTCTGGAGACATGGCAGCTTCCCCGCTGTCAGCTGCTGCGCTCGCGGCGGTTACGGTACTCCTGGTTTCGGTGACGGCCGCCGACGATGAGACGCCGTGCACGCGACGGCCGGTGGTGTTCGCGTTCGGCGACTCGAACACGGACACGGGCGGCGTCGCGGCGGCGCTGGGGACCTACTTTCTGCTCCCGGAAGGCCGCGCCCACTTCCGCCGCTCCACCGGACGGCTCTGCGACGGCCGCCTCGTCATCGACTACCTCTGTAAGTGATCTCTGAGCCGTCGCTAGCTAAGTTGCGTGTGCAAATCCATGCACGTACACTACGCAGCAATAATCCTAGATACTTCCATGAAACTTTCGCCATTGCTTAGCTTAGGCTACATAGCGTCTGCAAGGATGCCGTCCTTGTATCGGGCCGGCTTCGTCTTTTCCAGAACATGCAGCTGTAGTGCTGTCATTTTCTTCCCGTATTTGTACCAGCTATAGGATCAGTGCCTTGTAGCAAAACATTATCTGGTGGCGGTTGAAATATGACGTAAGATTGCGAGTGAGTCTCTGATATGACGAGCACGCGTACGATCCATCTCAAGGAAATGACAAGTGCGCATCGACGGGCTCCCACTCAAATCCTGGCTCATCCAACTGGTTTGGCGGCTGAGTGAGTGAGTGCCTTGAGCTTTATGGATAGCCTTGAGTTGGTGCTCAAGGGCCGGCCGCATCAATCTATTCGAGCTCTGGCATGGGGCAACAGTGTGCGTCACAGATAGTAACCGGCCGGCGGCCGGTCGATGATCGTCGATCAGCGTTAGGACGACAGTCTATTCCTTCTACGTCCAGTGTAGACGATGCTAAAATGCATTAACTGACCATCTTTTTATAGAGCAACAGCATCACCATCCCCGGTTCCATGATAAACAACGAAACCTGACAACATCAATTGGCCATTAGTACAGTGTAGGTTAGTAGGTTGAGGGCCCCGCAAAAAAAAGGTTAGTAGGTTGAGGGAGAGGCGTGAGGAGTTCACTCCTCTCATGTTCTCCTCTTATTTGGTGTGCTAGTTCCTTTCTCGCCTTGCATACTCTGTATCGCGAGATGGTACTACTTTACCAGTACAGATTCAAGTATTTTCGTCCATGTTGTTTGGAGCTGAACGATTGAGTGAGCAGGTGAGAGCCTGAACATGAGCTACCTGAGCCCGTACCTGGAGCCGCTGGGCTCCGACTTCAGCAACGGCGCCAACTTCGCCATCTCCGGCTCCACCACCATGCCCCGGGACAGGCCCTTCGCGCTGCACGTCCAGGTGCAGCAGTTCATCCACTTCAAGCATCGCTCCCTCGAGCTCATCACCCACGGTTCTACTTCACTCCAACTTCAAATTGTTCAGAAAATGAAAACCTGGCTGCTTGTGTCTGATCATTTACTGACCGATTTGCTAATTTGCAGGCGAGAACGTTCCGGTGGACGCGGAGGGATTCCGGAACGCGCTCTACCTCATCGACATTGGGCAGAACGATCTCTCCGCCGCCTTCTCTAGCAGGTTGCCCTACGACGACGTCGTCCATCAGAGGATCCCGGCCATACTCTCCGAGATAAAGGATGCTATTATGGTACACTGCAATTTTGCCAAAATAAAGCCCAAATTCTTCATTTGGACAGTACTGCATTGTGCTAAATCCCTAAACCGACTTACAGCTATTTGTTTATGCATTATTGTAGACTCTGTACTACAACGGAGCTAAGAACTTTTGGGTCCATGGCACCGGCCCCCTTGGCTGCCTGCCGCAGAAACTCGCCGAGCCGAGGGCCGACGACGCCGATCTGGACTACAGCGGCTGCCTCAAAACACTCAACAACGGTTCTGAAGAATTCAACAACCAGCTCTGCTCCATCTGCGACAAACTCACCACGCAGCTCAAAGGCGCCACCATCGTCTACACCGACCTTCTCTCCATCAAGTACGATCTGGTCGCCAACCACAATGGCTACGGTGAGTCATCTCTTTCCCTGTGTACTTCCACGATCTCCACGTATTGTTAGTTTGTTACCATCATAGATATCATACTCTGATCTGAATCTGATGCACCTGTATGTTTCGACCAGGGTTTGAGGAGCCACTCATGGCGTGCTGCGGCTACGGCGGGCCGCCATATAACTACAACGTCAACGTGAGTTGCCTAGGCCCCGGCTACCGGGTGTGTGAGGACGGCTCAAAGTTCGTCAGCTGGGACGGCGTGCACTACACCGACGCCGCAAACGCTGTCGTCGCCGCCAAGATTCTGGCTGGAGAGTTCTCCACGCCCAAACTGCCCTTCGGCTACTTCTGCAAGACATGATGGATCGATGTTGTGTACCATTTGGTCGAATCGATCGAACTCCTGTGGCTATTTGAAGGGTGGACGTATCCTTGGGTATTTGAAACCAAGCCATGTCAAAAAGAACAGTTACTGTTTGATATATTAGCAATTTCCATAATGTTTAATCAAGAAAAAGATAAATCATGACCATAAAATTAGAGATTATACTAGTAATAAAATATATTAAGGAGAATGAAAACAACATGTCTATGCCGATAGACAGGAACAGAAAAGTGTCGAGCCATTGCAACAACTCGGCAGAGGCCGGTACCATCTACCTCTCCTCCGATGGCGATGATTCAATTTAGGGTACTTTAGCGTTCAAATTTCGTTCAAATTCAATATGAAATATTAATAAATGTGAATGCAATTTATAAAGCGCGTTTAAATTTTAGTGCACAAATCACTTTAAAAAAATCATGGGCTCCGGGAGCCAGCCCATTGGTCTATACTAGTGTCGGCACGCCCCAAATCTGCCTTGGAATGGCGGACACTTTTCGGAGGACGCGGATGGAGATGCCCGAGCTCCTCCCAGTTAGGATAAGATACTAGACCCATTATTACAAGAATAATATTATAAAAACAAAAAGATTCAACATCCCATGCAATTGTCACCACCATGTCTTATTTATTCATTTATTCATGCCAACACGGGTAAACTCGTGATGAAGCAGCAACTTTAAAAAAACACAAGTATGTTAAAATCTGATGATAAACAAATAATGTGATGCTAAGACGGTCGACACATGTGCTTCCTTTCCAATGTTTAATCTGTCGCAAACTTTGACATAAATCTCGTCTTGGGCCTAAGCTGGAAAAACAAGATTGCAAAAATGTACAAGTCATTTATTAAAATAAATATCATTACAGCTCAAATTCTATTATCAGCTGACAGTGATTATAGCTCAGTCAAGCATGTATTTGTTATACACAACTGATAGAACACAGTATATGGGTACACATCTAAAATAGGCATATATAACAGACAATATAAACTGAAATAGTTGCTGCAGGCCACTATCTAGATGGCAGGGGCACGCTGATAATCTGATACCAACTTATGGCAACTCAGAATAACTATCACACAAGCATTTGGATATGATCACTAATTTTTAAGACCATTTTTCGGATGATGCGAAGATGATAAAGCCGATATAACACTAACAAGAGGGGGAACTAAGGCTAACCTCATTGCTATGGCCACACTTCTTCTTACGGCAATTTGTAGCCCTAGCGGGAAGGCGTGCATAGCACCTGCAAGATTAAATAGTTCAAATCAGATGCAGGGCCAAAAAATGATATGAGGGGACGATCGAAAAAAGTCAGAGAAAAAAAAGACGGAACACTGAAGTACACAACTTTTGAGCAGGTTTCGGCTTTAAAAAAAGGGGCCCAAACAAAACAAAACAAAAATCCCTGATTCGGATATATGTTGATGATTTACTCAAACGTCAGAAAAAAAAGATGGAAGGCTAAAATGAACTATGCCTTTTTCTACCAAAGTGTTAATTACATGTTATAAAAATATGCATTCAAAAAGAACAAACCTACATAAATTCTATAGTAACAGCCAACAAATCAACCAAAAACCGAATTATACTACCTAAAAAGGCTAATGTTCCTTGAAAAATCAACTGCCAAAGCGAGCCATGCATCAACCTCCATTTAGCAGATAGCGAAAAAAGTTTAGTAGCTCATCCATAGGCATCCACAGGAAGAATGGCATATTGTTATATGATGAAGGGGAAAAAACGGGGCATTCATACTTGCGGCAGACCATCTTGTTCTCATTGTACTTTTGAGCTAGGATGCGGAGATTGGGCTCGAGGCCCTTGGGGTAGCCGCCTCTGCTGCCGCCGCGGAGGCGCAACACCAGGTGAAGCGTCGACTCTTTCTGAATGTTGTACTCGGCCAGGGTATGGCCATCCTCAAGCTGCTTTCCCGCGAAGATGAGACGCTGCTGGTCCGGAGGAATGCCTGAGATTAAACAAGTCAATGAAAATCAAAAACTTCTCTCGAGGCAGTAAGTTAATTTCATGGATGTGACTATGAGATCAAACAGGGTAATCGAATCAACTCAGTAGCTACGTACCTTCCTTGTCCTGGATCTTAGCCTTGACATTGTCGATGGTGTCACTGCTCTCGACCTCGAGAGCGATCGTCTTTCCCGTCAGCGTCTTCACGAAGATCTGCATCTTTGCGTTCCTCGATCGCTAAATCTCTGGCCGGCTGGTGGTGTAATAGAGAATGGAGAACCGTTGCGGACGTGGTGTCCTTTTATAGGGAGTGTGAGTAGTACGTAACGCAGGCCCTACGGAAACACCAGAATGAAGCGTGGCCGCTACGATCGAGACCATATGCATGTCGGACCAAGGCGTGTTGCAACGATCCTAACTATGGCCGCATTCGTACGAGCCCATTCAAGGCCCGAAGTTTAATTATGGGCGCCAGATATTCTTCCTTGCGTGAGATGCAAAACTCACAAATTGCAAAATCTTCTTACCCCCGTAATCCTTTCGTTCCAGTATAACGTAGTGACGTTTTTGGGTTTTGTTTGTACATGGTCCTGTTTCACAGCTATTGTTTTTCTTTTTGTCCAATTTTTTATAACACGATATACCAATTGCATCCCCCCAAACGCACACGGATTGAAAAACCCCAATGCAATAGCATCATTGCACACAGTTTTTTTTCCAACCGTGTGCCATGGAGGAGGCAATTACATATGTTGATAAAATAAAAGTCGTATGCGATGTGTTTTCACACGGCTATCGGCAAACAATGGTTGTGCAATGGATGATGCAATCACATATGGTTAGAAATAAAGAAATGTATGCGATGTTTTCCACCTGGTTTTTTGCCACAACAAAAAAGGTGCATGATGGAGGAGGTAATCATAAACAGTTAAAAATAAAAAAATATGCGATAATTAGCATACCATTTTGGCAAATAAATTCTGTATGATAGAGGAGTCAATCGCACATGTTTAGAAAATAAAAGTCTATGCATGTGTTTGCATGCGATTTTCAAGTTCCACACTATTTTCATGATAATGGATTGATTTTTTGGCACAAACATGCCTTCTAGCATGACAATAACCAAAAATATGAAAGAAAATTTCCAGTATTCATGGAAATGTTTTGTTTTTTCATCTATTTTTTAGATGGCTAAAACGGTTACCTTTTGAAGCAAGTACCAAAAGTATGATGCAAATAACTATGATACATTTTTCACTCACATGCGACAATTTTTTAGGGCCTTTGTAAGAGAATTGAGAGTTTCCGAGCATTTTTGGTACTTCCAACCATTCAAATGAATTTAAGCATATTTCTCGAAAGTAAGTCAAAATTGAACTAGAGGTGTATGATGTTATGTTCACCAAAAATTATATTCATATAATGAAATATGAATGTATGGAAGATCCATAAGGGTGTTAAAAAAATCAAGATCTTGGTACGAAAAGTTACACCCGCTATTTGCACCTTACTTTGAAGCAAGTACAAAAAATATGATGCAAAATGATAAGTCATGGATGACTTTACTCCAACGGGAGTCGGTACGCTCTGCTAGTAGCCGCTACTCACTACCGGCTTGAGACAGGTTGTACATAATATCAAGGAATTTGAAATAATTCAGTGATCTATAGCGTGAACACAAGGTTAAAATTTTCAATACCGAAGTTTTTCGGAAAGCCACACATACAAGTCTGTTGGCTCCACGTAAATGAATTTTCCCACCGATAAGCTCGAAGTTCCTCCTCAAATACTCTATACCGAAGATACTCAAGATCTTGGTACGCAAAGTTACACGCGCTATTTTCAATACCGAAGATACTCAAATACTCTTGCTGTTTCAGAACAAAGCAATAAAAAATGCAGAAATCGTTACTTCAGTTCACTTGCAATGCATCCTCAGTTCTATGGCCCCTCTGTTCTACTGCACTTGCTCACACGTCCAAATTCTAAGACCACCGGTTTCACACATCCACCTTAACATGCTCAAGAAAGTTGCAGTATGTAGTAATGTGATGAGATTGATTATTTTAAAACTGTTTTTTGTTAGCTGTTAGAAGAACAAAATCTGGCATCCTATTTTGCTTTGCATGACCTTGCAAGTACTAGTATAGCAAGAAAAATCTAATCAAGTCAACAAAGCTGAACCCTGCCAACAAGAAAAGAAAACACAGATTTGTATCCAAACTAGTAAATGTACAGACCAATTTCCTCCAGTTTCTCTAGAGCTAGTCGTGGCGAAGCCACACACTAGCTGGGTAGTCAATTGACATCCCAGTTATTTGGGTATACAAGCATAAATCATGCAAACATTAGTGGAAAAAATCGTATAAATACATATATTGACTACACAGCTTCCAATTGACTACACAAGGTTATAGTGCTGGCACCGCCACGTCACTCATGAATAATTGCCCAGAGACTCTGCATTAGGAAATGAACTAATTCCAGAAAAAAAAACAAAAATCTCCTAAAAGCATGTTTATATTGCCAAAGATCATATCAATTCCCTGTAAGAAGAACAAAGATGTACGAACATCACAGCAACCAAAACATTTAGATGGAAGAGCCATATGCACCACGCAGATCAGCAACAGAACACACTACACACAGCCCATCGAGATTCGAGAGAGCTTGCTAAGCCAGGATGACAAACTGAGCAATCAAGACTTAATTGCAACAAGGTTTGCTTAACAAGCATTTGGGTTCAACATCACAAGTGGGAACTAGCACCACCATTCCTTGTCCATGAAACTATACTTTAAACCCATAGTGTTCAAAAGACTAATGAGATTCTAAATCCAGCAGTAACCTTTCAATTAGGAGAAAACATAAACTCTGATACGACTCTAAGAAAGTTGATTCAGCATATGCATGTCGTCCTTTCCAATGTTCAGAGGGAGTCCTTCCCAAACTTGGACATAAACCTTTTCTTCATCCTCAGCTGAAAAAGAACCAGTGGATAAAATATATTCAGCACAAGTCTGGTTCAGTTATCAGCAGCCACTAATTTGAATATTTGCAATCGTATTCACTGAAAATACGGTATATACAGCCCATTACACAGTAACAAACCTAATGTCGGCATAGGCCTTATGACAGATAGCAAAGAATTGGTAAACGCAGAACAATGTTATGGGGCTATTAATGACAGTGAACCAACTTATGAAGTTATGATCAACATGCATCACCGAAAAACAACGGTGATATTTTCCTCCAACAAAAAATGGGGATATGATAACTACACTAAGATGACAAAGCAAAAAAAACATGGACAGTTTACTTTTAACTGCTTGGAGAACTAAGTGTCTTAAGTCCAATAAGATGGCCATTGCTAATAGGATTAATTGAGGCAATGAATAAGGTAATCCTAACACAACAGAGACCTAGCACATGGACAATAATAGCCTATATTGTCAAAGAGCACTTAGTCGGGTGGGATAAATAGCTCACCTCATTGGTGTGGCCACACTTCTTCTTACGGCAGATGGTAGCCCTGAGGGGAAGGCGAGCATAACACCTAGAAGATTAAAAAGAGGATAGTGAAACAGTTAGGATATAGCGTCACATGCATTACCAGAACAAAAATGCTTGTAAATGACTTATCTACTCAAGAAAGAGAAAAGGAGATAGAACATGCAGGAATTTGGAGGTTGAAAGTGTGGATCCACAAGCTTTACTAACGATGTAAATGATTGTTCCATGAAAAACAATCTAACTGATCTGTATCAGCAAGAATAACAATTAAAATGGCATGTACATGCACTAAACATACTGAATTGGTCAACGACTAAACAAATAGATTGGCATGCATCTCATGAATGTTCTTATCTAGCTTATCAAATAAAATCATCATTACTGCCTATTACCCACGCATTTAGTCAATTAGTTCCATCATTCCTGCCTATCAACCACGCAATCCAAGCAATCTAGTAGTAGTGTAGTGCACAAAGGGAAAATTAAAGAAACAACTTTAACGCAAAGAATGCAGATAACATATTAAAGGCGAGACATGCAGAAATCACTTTCACAATTGAATTCAAGTTTTACAGTGACAAGTGATCATTAATTAGCTAACCAAGTTTACTCTAACATAATTATCTTTGGCATGTATTGAAGCACACTAAACACATACATCGCCGAACTAATTCATACTGCTGCATTATTATCTAAATATAATTCATAAGTTTGCATCCACAGATAGGAACAAGGACATGTAGGTAAAGTGATAGAAATGGTTGCATACTTGCGGCAGACCATCTTGTTCTCATTGTACTTTTGTGCGAGGATGCGGAGATTGGGCTCAAGATTCTTGGGGTATTCCCCTCTGCTGCCACCACGGAGGCGGAGCACCAGGTGGAGCGTGGACTCCTTCTGGATGTTGTAGTCGGCCAGTGTGCGGCCATCTTCCAGCTGTTTGCCTGCGAAGATGAGACGCTGCTGGTCCGGAGGGATTCCTATAATTAGGCAAGGCAAAGCAAACCAAAAAACTCGCACAGTTAGTTCATCAGTACATATAGCGAGCATGAAGTAAATAAATAAAAGCCTCAGTTTGATTTGATGAAGGCAGTGGTGAAAACTAGACCAGAAATCGAATTGATTTACCGAAGTGGGGATCTGCTGTTTTACATCTAGGTTGACTGCCTAGCAAGTCGCCAAGCAAGAGGGAAATCTATTCCTACCGCATGACAAACAAGCCAATTTCAGACTACCCAACCCTCAGATCAAGAACCAAAAATTTCGATTTAAAGCTGCTCAAAATCAAGGACCTACCACCCTGGTAAATCTGCTCTTTTTTGGACCGGGGAGATCAAACACTTGAACATGGAGGATGCTAGGAACTGCAATTGACAGATCAAGCTCACATGGACAACATTAGCGGGTAAAATCGAACGAGTACAAGAAAAAGGGCAACCATTTGCGCGTTTGCACTTTCGAGCAAGAACACCGGGATGCAAGAACCAAGCCGACGCGGCCACGGTAGTGAAGATGATCGGGCGGCGAGTAAACAGCGAAGCCTGGTTTTGGTCGGAGAAGAGGATTACGTACCTTCCTTGTCCTGGATCTTGGCCTTGACGTTGTCGATGGTGTCGCTGCTCTCGACCTCGAGCGTGATCGTCTTCCCCGTCAGCGTCTTGACGAAGATCTGCATCTTGCCTGCCTCGATCGCTCGCTCTCGCTGCGTCGCTTGCTCTCGCCGGGTGGTGGTGGTGTGGTCTGTGGTGGTGGGTAGTGAGCAGCGCCGCGGACGTGAAGCCTCTTTTATAGGGAGTGGGGTAGCGCAAGCGCTACGAAACCGCAAAGAACCCTAGGGCGTCGCCGCTAAGATCGGGCCTTGGTAAGAAACGCAAGGGCTTTTGTTTTCCTTTTTCAGCGTGTTGTGCAATAAATCCAGAGCTGTGGACGTTTTCGTTAGCCCATTGAGGCCCAATGGACATGAGGCGTTTACCACTTTTTAATTATGGGTTCCCATATATCCCCAAACTTTATTCTCAAAAAAAATATATATCCCCAAACTTAGGTGGGACCATAGCTTCTTTATTACATCTCTCCATCTTAAAAAAAACATCATCAACTATATAGGATCCAAAACCTGCTTGATTACAATTAGTGATCACTAGCAACTCTTCGCAAGACCAAGATTAATTCATTCAAGCTACATTTATCAAGTTTAAGTAGAGAATCAATAGTTATATCACTAAGCATTTCAATTTCCTCTACACTTGTGTGGCTTTTTCATTTTCCTTTTCATCTACTACTATAGTTTGGAGAGTGTACGTGAGACTTCTTTTTGGGGATAGTTTTAAATGATCCAACGGTTTTAAGAATGGCAAACATAGAGTTTAGCCTGTCTTGAACATCGGATATAGGTTTATCACTAGTTTTAATTCATTTTCAAATATATCAAGTTTTTGCGTAATGGCTGAAATATCATTTTCCATTTTGGCAAGCTTATCATTAGCAAACGGCTAAAGGTGATCAAGATTCCTCTTATTGGGCAATCTCTCATTTGGGATATGATTAATTCATGGATGTTTTCTATTTCTTCATGTTTGTTAACGCTAGCACCAAGAAGATTCTTAATGACCAAAGAGACGTAGTTAGGGGGCAAAAAACTACACCCGGTGCAAAATCAAGAGCATTTTTGCTCCAAGAGTCCAAACCAAATATAACTACATGTTCAACCTAGCTTCACTACAAGGATTATAATCTTTAGCATGTATTTCATGAAGCCTATGCCAAACATCTTATACAAAGTTAGAAGTATCACTTTCAGCGCGGGTATCAGTTCTAAATTTAACAAGAAGACATACAGAGTTCCCCTTTTTTTATCCCTCATACGTGCGAACAAAAAGTAAACTCTATATTGTTTTATGTGCTTTTTAATATAAGATGAATGCAAATGCAAAACTGAAAGTAACCTACATATAGAAACTAAAAAAAATACTACTAAAAATGCTTTGCAAAATCTATAGGAAAAAAGAAAGCTCGTAACCAAGTCAAGTTAGAGTGGTGAACCGCCCCAAACTTAGGTGATTGCAAAAAAATTAGCACTTCCCCGACAACAACTTAGAAAAACAGCGTAGAAAAGTGTTTTGATGACAACAAACTACGTGTACACCAACTCGTTGGACTCGAAGCACAGAGCATTGTAGCAAGAGTAACTTGTCCCCACATGGGTGAGTCAGGTTTATTATCGAACTCTCAGGGGAATGCTAGTTCCATCTCTTTTTTCCTCTTCTTTCAACCTACAAAATAATGCTAATTCTCACTCCTTTTCTCTCCTTGGCAAGTTTTGTATAACTCGTTCTCATTGTGTAGAACTTGCCAGCACACTGAATCAGTAAAAAGGCCATCATGGACAAGGATCCGAACAGACTCCATACGTGTTTGCTCGCCCCAAACCAAGTTTCTATAACGGTTTGTGTCTAAGAGTGTGATGCTCGGCCCACCCAGAAACCTGTGACGACAAACTCTTGAGATCTGTGACGGTTAGAAATCGTGAGTCACCCATACAGGTGCCGGACGGAGCTCATGGATTGTGAAGGAAAAAACCGAACTCATCAATCCACCAAAGAATTGTTATTTGATGGAATGAAAGCATCGTGAATCGACATAGTGTACCATAGCGTCTTTCATAAAGAGGAATGAATGGCTCGGCTAGATGAAATAACCGAGCCAGAACAGAAGCCTAAACCGTGAAAACGGGATTGTGGGATCGACAGCGCCGAGGTAGGAAGAGCTGAACTAGGATAAAATCCACCATAACCAACTCCGGACAATGCAGCCTTGATACATCAAGTCCACATGATCCTCCCTTGGACGCGAGGGAGGGGGGAACTCCTCGACTCCGGGGACAGGCACTGCACGCGTCGCCGACAACGTACCTCTCGTCGGCAGCAGGCGCAATGTTAGTTTTTTCTTCATAACAATCCACAGGTATTATTATGCCAGTACACTATGTGAAAACATTTTCTCTACACTATTTTGAAATCGATTGATCCCATTTTTCGTACAGGTGTGCACTTTTTGTACTCCAAGATATCTTTCCTCTGCTGCAAAAACTAGTGCCCTGACGCGCTCAAATTCTCCGGTCTGAGCTCTCCCTTGACCTCGTGGACTGCTCGCTCCCAATGAGGAAGTGTTCCGGCGTGATCCTCATCGTCTCCCTCGCCGCTCTGCTCTTCCTCCTCTCGCCGTCTCCCTTCACCACCCAGCAGCCCGCCACCCGGGCCGCCGGCCCAGTCGCCCCCCTCCTCCCCTCTCTCCCAGGACTCTCGGGCCTTTACCCACCACCCGCCAACTCCACCGCACACCTCTCCTGGCGCCTCCTCCGCCCCATTCTTTCGCGCTCTGATGCGATCCCCGGCACTGCCGCGGGCGTCCTCGAGGCTGCCGCCGCCTGGCGCAACCTCACCGTCGCCGTTGCGGCGGCGGCAGCAACTCGCAGCAGTCAAGAGACCCTCGACGCGGATTGCCGGGCGTCTGTGGTTGGGGATTCGCGCACTCGCGGGGTCAAGATCCCGTGCGGGCTCGCGGAGGGCGCCGCGGTGACGGTGGTGGGGGTGCCCAAGCATGGAGCGGCCGGGTTCCGGGTGGAGATGGTGGGAGGAGCCGGCGAGGTGGTGGCGTGCTTCAATGTGAGCCTGGGGGCTGCCGGGATGGTGGTGGAGCAGAGTTCTTGGACGCCTGAGGGCGGGTGGGGTGGGTGGGAGCGGTGCCCGCCGCTTGGTGACATTGGAAGCAATAGCAGTTGGCAACTAAGGTGATACTTTTTGTTAGTGTTGCTGGGATCTGCAAGTTAGAACTCTTGAGACACCTCTTTACCTATCACTCCATCCGTTCCGAATTATAAGATGTTCTAGCAGGCAAGTTTCGGATTTTAGAGAGTCATCAGGATCTGTTCGTATATTGACAGTGTTGGTGTTTGATCTAGGAATAGTCCTGGTGCCATGGTTGAGATAGCTGCATGCCTCTCTTAACAGACAAGGTTCCTAAGCTAAATTCTTAACATAGGGATAACCTAATGCATATGCATATTGTCCCATGTGGCGTTGTGTCTGCTCATGCAGTTACTGTTGCTTTGCAGCCAACTCAATTCCGCGGTTATCATGTTAAACACTGCACAGTCTGTACTATTATTGGATAGTGTTGTTAGCAGATGTTTAAGCTCAGGTTGTTGTTGAATATTGCCTAAAAGACTGGTATATTACATCAGTGCATATTACTGATTAGACTTCGATAGAGTAAGCAAGGTGATCATGCAGTATTTCTCCATCGTATCATCCTGCAGTATGTGGGCGCCACTTTTTATATGAATTGCAAATTGCTGCATTTAGGGTCATTGATTTGAACATCGTGTCGATCATCATAATACACAGTACATAAGTATGCTAACAATGAGAGCAACTAACAACTGGGTGCCATTGCATCCTTCCCATAGTAGGTCGATTGCATGCCGAATTGTGTCCTCAGAAAATTTATCATGGCCAGCCTCTTATGGTGGTTGCCTGTCATGTGAACAGCCAGTAGGTCACAATATTCTACTGCCAGCCTCTAAGTGGACGGATTTAGCAATTTAACGTTTATTGGGAAGTTGTTACCAGGTTAGCAGCGACCATTCTTTTGTTTTGTTTGAGTCTTGGTTTTTAGCTATTGATGGTGGTTGTCTGGTTGAGTATTTCCATATCCTAGAATTTCTGTAATAATAATATCTTAGTTCCGCTTAGAATGTTTTGTGTACTATTTGAGTAGTTGCAGTGGTGATGAAGAAAAGCTGCAGCGATCATATATTGATATGATGCCCAATTTACGTTCTGATTTTGTTCTAGCGTCCTTTATGGCTCTGTGATGTGTCTTATTATTAAAAAAACTGTCAATAAGTATGTGAACTAAATTACGAAATGTTTCTCTCGTTCTTAAAGTTTCTGGTGGTTATGATTGAAAAAAAATCTTTTGCTGCGAGTTTGATCAGTCTGGTCGATGGCCTTGTTCGTTGCAATCAGCAAGTGGGTACGAATGTTATCCAGGGGAGTAATAATACCACACAGAATGCTACTGCGAACCAGCCTGAAGATGAGAAGAGACCAAAAGGACGTGCACGTTTCAGTGGCAGCTTCTCATTTGTCAACGGAGAGCCTTTTACAGCAACAGTGTGGGCTGGTGCTGAAGGGTTCCATATGACCATAAACGGGAGGCACGAGACATCGTTTACATACAGAGAGGTGAGCTTGAGCTATGTGCTCAGACCACATTCATAAATGTACGTGAGTATTGGGTAATTATGAAAGCTGTTAGGTTTTTGATAGAGGTTGGAGCCATGGTCAGTAGCAGAAGTCAAGGTCTCTGGGGATTTAGAGCTCCTATCAATCTTGGCTAATGGATTGCCAGTTTCAGAAGATGTAGACATGGCAAGTGTTGAGCTTCTAAAGGCTCCACCTCTTCCAAAGAAGCGGATTTTTCTTCTTGTTGGTGTTTTCTCTACTGGAAACAACTTCAAGCGTCGGATGACTTTGAGGCGAACATGGATGCAATATGAGTCTGTCCGCTCAGGCGAAGTAGCTGTGCGGTTTTTCACTGGCCTTGTAAGCTTACTTTATTCTCCTTGAGTGTGGTTACAACGTTCATGTTGTTTCTTTCCCATCAATATATCTGTTCAATTGAAGGATCAGGTCTTTGTAAGCTGCATATATATTTCATCCATGACAAATAAGCTGCTCCAGTATTCACTATAATCTAGTACCCAGAAATGTGAGCCCATTTATTCGCATTACAAATGTTATGTGCATGGTTGAAGCATTCTCCTTCGTCTGTATTACCATATTTCTTATATTTCTTCCTTTACAACAACATTTTGCAAGTTATAAGATTGTTCAATGCTGCTTGGATTTGACGATTGTAGCTCACACATTCATTTTTTTAAATGCAACTCTTCTTTCCTTACATATAACCTGAGACTTTTGTCTAATCTGCTTTCCATGTTTGATTTATTTAGATGTGCATTATTCTAATTTCATCCGATGTAACCATCACATCTTTCGCCTAAAATGCAGCATAAGAATGAGCAAGTCAATATGGAATTATGGAAAGAAGCTCAGATGTATGGCGATATCCAGTTTATGCCATTTGTTGACTACTATACCTTGATCACTCTAAAGACCGTTGCAATTTGTACATTTGGGGTATGTATTCTCTTTCAGGTTTGCAGCTTATAAGAACTTTCTTTTCCTTGCTCTATGCAGACCATAAGTAGAAAGTCAAATTTTGGTCATAAACAATGCTCTTGTAACTTGAAAGCAAGAGATAGTCTTTTAACATGATTAGAACTTAATGATTAGCCTGTCATTCTTACACAGTGACATGTTATTCTGTCACTTGCTTGCTCTGGGTGTCTGACTTGAGAATGATTGAGATGAAGAGAAGTTGATGGAACACTTCTCTTTTCTCTTAGATTATGTGAACTTAGAGCAGATTTGCAATATCGTTGTAGGAATATTCAATGCTGTAAGACTAACGAGTAGGTTGTTAGAAACATAATTAGTGATTTGACATTTTGTTACTCCATATTTTACTTATGTTACTATGTCGCATTTGTTTGTACAAAGTGCATTTCCCTTTTTTTGTATACATGCATTTCGTAGATTCCCTGGCTCCTCTGGCAAAAGCTTCATCCGTTACGTCCATTGAGTAAGTCCAATTGCTATGCTGCAACAATTGTCCCAAGAAGTGCACTGTGTCATCACTAAATTAATTTATCCAACTCAATTAATGCTTTTTTTCTTGCTGACAGACATAATTCTTTTCAGTCACTGTACAATAGTAAGGCTCCGAATTCTGATTTTAAGATATATCCTTAGAGGATATATTTATTATTGCAAAATATTTTTTTCTTCAAATTGGGCTATTCCTAGATTCAACTAGAAATTGGGCTCCGAATTCTGATTTTAAGATATATCCTTAGAGGATATATTTATTATTGCGAAATATTTTTTTCTTCAAATTGGGCTATTTCTAGATTCAACTATAGTGTGGCATCATCAGAAGGAATAGTCAAACTATAACTTATAAGCACCTTCTATTGTGTTATTGCATATACTATTATGCTGACAAAACATGAGACTGAAAACATGAAACTGAGAAAGTTGAGGCACAAAGCATCACTTCTTCTATTTGATGGGGAAATGATATAAACTTCCTTTGTCATGGTTTGATTGTTATACATGTTCTTTTATACGCCAAGTAAACCTGAAATCTTCAACAGTGTAACACATTTTCAAACTGACATATGGGCATAGCCTATAGTAATACATGCACATCTTGGCAACACAAACTTACATTTGATTTACAAATTTACAGAGTAAAATTATGCCTTCAAAGTACATCATGAAAACAGATGATGATGCTTTTGTTAGGATTGATGAAGTCATCTCTAGCCTGAAGAAGAGCGACCCCCATGGGCTTTTGTATGGTCTTATTTCTTTCCAGTCTTCACCACACAGAGACAAGGATAGCAAATGGTTTATCAGTCCAAAGGTACTGGATCTTTCCAATTACCTGAATGAAGATATTATTCATTTAGGCTGCTTTTCTTACCCTTGAGAAACACAGGAATGGCCTAATGAATGTATCCACCGTGGGCTCATGGTCCTGGTTACATAATTTCAAGGGACATCGCAAAATTTGTCGTTCGAGGTCATCAAGAACGAACACTTCAGGTTGAAAGATGAACTTGCAGTACATTCACAAACTTCTTGTGTATTATCCTGTTACGCAGTGATGCAGCTCTTGATTGATCTTGTTGCTTCCTCAGCTATTCAAACTCGAAGACGTGGCGATGGGCATATGGATCCAGCAATATAAAGACAGCGGTCATACGGTGAACTATGCAAGCGATGAACGCTTCTACAATGAAGGGTGTGATACTGATTATGTCCTTGCCCACTATCAGAGCCCGAGGCTCATGATGTGCTTGTGGGAGAAGCTTCAGAAGGAATCTCAACCAGTATGCTGTGACTGACTTATGCATCAGTACTACCAAGTAGGGGGTGGGCTGCGAGGATGTCATATATTAATCTCCTTCGTTGTACAATATATTACCAACTACTGAGGCTCAGGTGTAACAGTTGTAACATTAGGCGCTCATCATTTTTTTGTTCCGATCAACAGTTTCGGTTCCACAAAAGAAAACGGTGGTCCATGTATATGGATTTCATTTCGAGTGAAAATTGTATTGCAAGTTAGAAGAGATCTCCAGTTTTCCATCTTTTTCCAGTTACACCATTTCCGAGTTAGTGGTAAATAAACCATGGAGACCCCAAGTTTTGAACTATTTTTTATACTGTAACCAAGTTTTGAACTTGAGCACGACAAAGTTACGAACTCAATCAGAAGAGAAAATGTTTTTGAAATAGATTGAATGAGAAGCATACTGTGGTTTTGAGTGGTCCTGAAAGAGAAGTACAGATAACAAAATTGACTCATGAGGGCAGAGTCTCCCCAGGATCCCAGTGGTCTACAAGGACTTGAAGCAACAGCATATCCTCTCCAGGATTGGGTGTCAACTGTGAGCCAGCAACTGCACTCTCGTCCCTCAGCTCAACGTCGGAAAGGGCTACCGTGCCACGTCCGATAGAGAACATATTTTATATCGAGTAAATGTCACAGCACTAGACGTTATTTTGATGACAAAATGCATTGAAAAAACATTTACTTCAAACAAGTTCTATTTAAATTTATTTTTCTGGTGATAAATGGGTTGTTCACCGAAAACGTTCGTCGAAGCTTCTCCTGCGGAAGTAAGTCATTGATCGTTAATTTCCGCAAAATTGCATTGCTCTTTTCGAAATCATAAGCTACTAGGAGCCGAAGAGGACTGTTCCGAAGTATCGTGGAAACTGCAAGTAGCAAACACTTAAGCGAAAATCGGTAGTGGCTCCCGACCAGTGTGCCCATTTTTTGAAAAAATTAAAAACCAAACTTTTAGGTTTCCAAAAGAAACTTATATTTTGGGTTACACAAAAAAAGAGAAATTTCTGAGAGATCAATGTACTATTGTCCTTTTTTTGTGCCCAAAATTTTGTTATTTTTATATAGATCAGAATACAACTTTTTTGCACGAAAATTGGCACATATATAGAAAACATGCATATGTATCATAGGAATTGTTTTTGGATTTTTTTCAAACTAGAATTCAAAATTTTCAAAAAAAACAAAGGCACACTCGTGCTCGGGTGCACCAAGTTTGCACTCACACTTATGTTAGTATCGTATGGCCCAAGATGCGTATAAGTATATCTCTACTCACTCTGATTCATATTACTTATCGTTGAATCATGTATCTAGTCATGTCTTAGTGCTAGAACATCTGATTCAACCACAATTAATATTAACCGGAGGGGCATATAAAATATGTAGTGTTTCGTTTTGAGATATGTTTCGCTCCACCCTGCCTAATGTCCCTCCTCCCACATAATTTATGTTTTTTATAAGTCATCATCATAATATACATTTATTGTTTCAGACAACCAATCAAGCACCACAAACGTTCTTTATTCATCAGCGGTCAATCAAAATAATTTAGCTTTCATTTTCCACACTACTAATGAATCACCATAGTTTACATTCATTTTTTTTCACCCTACCATTAATCTACTTATGTTTAGTCCTCTGCCTGAATAAAAACAGACACTCCTAATAAAAAAACCAACAAAACAGATCAGCCAGTGGAAAATGCACACACACGGGCATGTGGGGAGGCTCACTCGTATGAACACTCGAGCAATTCGAAACATATAAGCACGCTTTAATCAAAATCTAAGGTTTATTGGAGCATTCTAGGGCTTCTCAGAACGCTCGCCTCGTGCCCATCTGATCTCCTCGTCTTACCGCGAACAATAAAATCCACGCATTGAAACCCTAGTCACGCTTTCGCTCATATTCCTTTTGCATGCTTCGCCTTCTCTCTCATCACACCCTCCACCCTCATCCCCAAACCCCAACTCTGCCGACCCTCCTCCACCCCAACCCTACTCACCACGAGAATTGGCATATCTGAGGGGTTCCTTAAGCAGCGTGCCTAGACAAAACCCGTGTACATGCAACCAAATGTACGATATATGCATCTGGCGGGCCTAGATGCCCCTCCTGCACGCTAGTAAAGACACCGAACCGAACCTGATTTTCCAAGTAATGAACATATTTCATCGTAGATAGCGGTGAAGAGACTCACCGAGGAAGAATATCGACCTTCAAGCAGGAAGAAATTCTAGTTTTGCGGAAAATGATTGCTATTTTGGGTTGGTCACTAGATCATTTTTCAAAAGCAAATGACAACATTTTTTCAACATTATTTTAGTAAATAACATGCGATTTGTTTTCATTCTCAACCTCGGCGGCTACCATCTTCTAACGGGCAAAGCATTTGACCTTTTTCAATTTATATATGATCTCACACAAAGAAAAACACGATTAGGTTTTGTTATTATTTTGACATATCGAGATTAGGTTTGATTTGATTTGTATAGTGGGAAGCAGGTTTTGGTGGCATCGTAGGGCCAGGAGCGAGGGACGCCCTATCTCTGGTCGGGTCCCACAGGAAGCCGCGATAGGCGCTTTGCCATTTCTCTTCTTCCTTCGACCTTCCCCTTCTCCACCCCCCTCTCCTCCTGTCTAGGCGAAAACAAAAGAGAAAGCCGAAGCGAAGCGGGAGGAGAGAGAGAGAGAGAGAGAGAGAGAGAGAGCAGATGGCGTTGGCGATCCTGGCGAGGCGTAGGGCGGCGGAGGCCGTGCTTAGGCGTCCGCACGCCCCCGGGGCGGCGGCGCTGTCCGCGTGGAGGTCGTACGCGGCGGCGGCGGCGGGAGGAGAGCGACGTCGTGGTGCTTGGCGGCGGACCCGGAGGATACGTGGCGGCGATCAAGGCGGCGCAGCTGGGGCTCAAGACCACCTGCATCGAGAAGAGGGGCACCCTCGGCGGGACCTGCCTCAACGTCGGGTGCATCCCCTCCAAGGTGATGATGCGATGCCTCTCGATTCGTTCCGTTCGCCGTGCCATGCGAGATGACGCTGAGTGTTAGATCTGTTGCGTCTCTTAGGTTCTTTTCGTTGTAGCTCGCGTGTTATTTCTTTGGTTGGCACGAGCACGATGCGTTCGTTTGTGATGCTTATACTCTGGTTTCGCAGCGGGTAGGCTGACAGACCCAGGTAAAATTTTGGACTATGCAGTTAGTTAGGGTTTTCTTCCAGTTCGTGTAATATTGGACTGTAGTTTGTTTGAAATAAAGGGTCGCTGTCATGATATTTTTTCTGCTGGTCTCATGGCATTTCCAGTTAATAATTTGTGATTTTTTTCCTGGTGACTCTATTCTTGACTGCTCGCTGTGATGTTGACATGTGCGACAATATCCCATGTAGACCCAATAAGCTGTGCTACTTTTTTTTTTTTACTTTGGTAGGTTATTTATTTCTTAGTGTCATGTCTTGATCCATCATTTACCATCTACGGACTATTATGCTTTGTGCCCTATAAATTTTGTATTCTCTACTCAGGTTAAACGGATGTAGTTTTTGTACATTGCTAACAATTTAGAATTAATAATGGTAAAATGAGCAAAGGGCTTTGTCTAGATTTTCCCCAGCAGTTGAACATAATACTGTTCCTTCTAAAAAATTAAGTCTCATCTTTTTTTATGTGGGAGCTAAACGTCTTATTTACATGTCTATTTTTCCTATAGCTCCAATGTATGTTTAGAATATGTGATTCTCTTGGATCATAGAGATGCAAGTTCAATATATGGATCTATAAGCTAAACTTATTTTCGAGATAAACATCTTTCTTACTGGCCTATCCTTGGGATAGCTGCAACATAAGATTATGCTGTAGCTTAGGACTTTCTTAGTATAAGATGAGCATCTTTATCTGGGATCTAAGCATGTTGATGTTGTTCTGTTATGTGATGTAGTGCAACTAGACAATTATCTACTTCAGTGATATATCCTTGCAGATGTGCTTTACTGGAAACATTTCTAACTTCTTTCCGTGCTTCTGATCTCCAGGCTCTGTTGCACTCTTCTCATATGTACCATGAAGCAAGGACTTCATTTGCACACCATGGAGTAAAAATCTCTAATCTGGAAGTCGATCTCCCAGCCATGATGGCGCAGAAAGACAAGGCTGTGACTGGACTAACAAAAGGAATTGAAGGCCTCTTTAAGAAGAACAAAGTGACCTATGTTAAGGGCTTCGGGAAACTTGCTTCCCCCTCAGAAGTATCCGTTGATTTGATTGATGGTGGTAACACTGTTGTCAAAGGGAAAAACATAATCATTGCCACTGGATCTGACGTAAAATCACTACCTGGAATTACAATTGATGAGAAGAAGATTGTCTCATCTACTGGTGCCCTGTGCTTGTCAGGTATCCCGAAGAAAATGGTTGTTATTGGAGCTGGTTACATTGGCCTGGAAATGGGTTCAGTCTGGAATCGGCTTGGATCAGAGGTCACTGTTGTCGAATTTGCGGCGGACATAGTCCCGTCAATGGATGGTGAAATTAGGAAGCAGTTCCAACGCATGTTGGAGAAGCAGAAATGAAGTTTATGCTCAAGACAAAGGTAGTCGGAGTTGATAGCAGTGGAGATGGTGTAAAGCTAACACTTGAGCCTGCAGCTGGAGGTGAGCAGAGCATCCTTGAAGCAGATATTGTTCTTGTCTCTGCTGGGAGAACCCCATATACTGCTGGCCTTGGGTTGGAGGCTATTGGGGTTGAGACAGATAAGGGTGGCAGGATCCTCGTTGATAAGCGCTTCAAGACCAATGTGGATGGAGTATATGCAATCGGTGATGCCATCCCTGGGCCCATGCTTGCTCACAAAGCTGAAGAGGATGGTGTGGCATGTGTTGAATTCCTTGCTGGCAAGGAAGGCCACGTTGACTATGATTTGGTGCCTGGTGTGGTCTACACACATCCAGAGGTTGCATCTGTTGGGAAGACAGAAGAACAAGTGAAGGCCTCAGGAATTGCCTACCGGGTTGGCAAATTCCCGCTGTTGGCGAACAGCCGTGCAAAGGCTATTGATGAGGCCGAGGGGTTGGTTAAGGTCGTGGCTGACAAAGAAACTGACAAGATTCTTGGTGTGCACATAATGGCGCAGAATGCTGGAGAAATCATCCACGAAGCTGTCCTTGCCATGCAATATGGAGCATCCAGCGAGGACGTCGCCCGAACATGCCATGCACACCCCACTGTGAGCGAAGCTCTCAAGGAGGCTTGCTTGCAGACATTCTCCAAGGCCATCCACATATGATTCTCTTCTTTTGTATTAATCGTCCAAATTGCTTGTCTCAGCAAGTTCCAAAATTTTGTAATAATTTTGGATGCACGGGAACAAAAATGATATACCTGTCATTTTACCCTGTCAGATATACTGTGAATTATTGACGATTGCTGGTCCCACGGGCTTACTGCGCATGCCACTGAATTTCATTTCCTTAGGTTCTGCATCTGCCGCTAATAATATCTTAAAAAACATACATGGATGTGCTTCTGGTCAATTGTGTGATACATTGAAGAGAATGCACGATTTTTGTTTCTTTCCTCGGTCTCAAGATGTACATTTTGTGATGTCGTTATTCCTTTGTTATCATCCATTACTGCATTTGACTCTACGGAACTGCCCAGCATCTTGGCTTCTGGGCCAAAATGGCGAATACAGGACAAGTTTTGGCTGGGATCTCATCTTACTGCAAAGTCATGGGTAATATGCATTTTGACTTGGCATGCTAGTACAAGGCTTAATGATCAAACAAGACTTTGCAATGTTTTTCAAAGAAGGCAAAGTCATGGGTCTTGTATTTCAAACAATGCTGACAAGAACCATATTTCCAATATGTTTTTGCTAGCAGTCACTCTTGTATTTCTCTTAGGACAGGGTTATTCGCGTATCACATCTAGTGATATGCAAATTTTACATCAACTGTGGATGGAACTGAAAATCTTAGTGTCGAGTACAGATGATCTCATCAAGACTGAAGGGTCTTGACATACCGCTCCTTCGCGAACGCCACAAAACGTTCTAGCCCATTGAGAAGTAACCCTTCTAAAAATGGTTTTAGTGCCTGATGAAGGAAAGTTGAATCACTTATTGGCAACAACGAAATCTTAAAACACGGAAGCACTGTAAAATAAATATATGAGTGTGTTTGCCAGTTACCGATGCTACTGGGGTCAGAATTTCAGGAACTTCATAGGCCACTGTTAGCTGCACACAGAAATGAGGGAAGCTCAAGTTGTGAACAAGTAATTCATTACAATTACAAGAATTATCAAATTCATAGGGCGGAATGCTCACTTGTACTCTACAAGAGGATTCACTTTTAGGGAAGAATCGGACAGCACCCCTGCAATAAGTGAAATTCGTTGCGCTAAACGTCCAAATAATTCAAAAGGTGTCTTCCTCCATGGATCGAACACTAACTTCTGTATTTGACCTAACCAAGTGGGACAAAACTATAGACTGAAATAAGAGAATTGATGTATCTAGGTCAGGATTTTTCAATAATTACCTGTTAGGAGACCTTCAAGAGATCGCCAATGGATCTTTTGATTTTTAGTAGGCTGATACAGAGCAAAGTTTTATTACTAATATTCACTTTCAGAATGGTAGCAAGTTTGACATAGCACACACTTACTGTCATGTTTCGGGCAAGCCAAGAAAATTCTACATTCTGACCGAGTATCGCATACTTCAAGTTCAACGTGAAAGTTCTGGTTTATCTTCAAGGACCTGTAAATTGTCATGTGCATAATTATGTGTGCTGAAACGGAAAGACAAAGCTTAGTTTTTAGAAACCAAGCTAACGAAAAGAGAACAACACAGAAGAGCCATATCAGCTATCCCCTTTCCGGGAAAAGTAACATCACTAGGGTTCTAGCTATAGCGAATGCTCACGGTTGATGATGGACATATAGAAAAATGAAAAAAAAATCTATTGGAGCCAAATAATATGATCATTGCAGCTTCTATGCATCTACGGGAATGTAGATATAAATACGTGACTGAAAAGTGCTGTATTCGTAGATATGCCACTGCAAAGTACCCCTTTTTTATGAAAAATGGCATTGATAACTCGCTGTAAATTATTTAAAAGACAGTGTGAGCCATGAAAAGTAAACATATCCATATAAATGAGGGAATGTAGACGACACGCAGGTTGGTGTATGTTTGAGAAAGGAAAGATGGAATGCAGGTTATGGAATCTACATGACTACACTGTAATGTAGATTAAAATTAAGAGGGAAAATTACTACACTGGAATCTACATGACTACACCAGAATCTACATGACTACACTGGAATGTATAGTAGTATTAAGAGGGAAAATCATTAATTGTAAGTTGCAAGCTCATACACTGTTAAAGCGAATGGGACATTCCTTTATGAGCCTAAAAGTGGGACAAAGACAAAAGTGAACTAAGAAAGTCATGAGATTTATCTGTTTGTTCTGGTTTTATGAATGAAAGCTTATGTGTGCTTGGTTATCCTATTTTTCTGCATTATTTTTATTCTTTAACATATTCACGAGTAACAAAAAAAGAGTATCATTGTCCCTCACAATGTATTGGTAAAACGTTTACTCCTACCTAGTCAAGGTATGAAAAATCCGGCCTCCAAGCATGGGATTATAAAATAAATAAAAATGTCCTAGAAGAGAGCTTAACAAGCACCTTGACAGTTGATATGAATGGCATCCATTGAGGAATAGTCTCTCTTTCCGAGTAACACTGGTAGGCCACTGAACATGGAACATCAACTTCGATCTCGGTGCTGTATCCAAGACAACGTTCAGTCACAAAGGGGAGAGATCAAATGAAAGAAAATATGCATTGCAGGCAAGCTGACACGTATGATGGTACTCGTTTCTCCGAAGCGAGAATGTCTCTACAACGGCGCAATCATCATCTTATGGAGCGCAGTTGGAATCATCACATACAAAAATAAGGTCAAACTGATCTCTTGAGTGCAATCAAGGTTGTTTGAAATGGAGGCCAGGCTTATGTATGGTTAGGAATTATATCTAGGAACCCACCCTAGTGTACTCTGTCAACATTAGATTTACTGAAAGATTATACTCCACTTCAAGTGAACTTGGCCTCTCCTTACTCCACTAATTAGCAAATACTGAATAGGCCCAATCCAATCAGGAACCAGAAATATGCTACTCCACAATTATGAGCTAAAATTCCAAGCTCAGTGGTTCCTCCAATTGGTAATACAATCCGAAAGGCAATATTGAATCCCTGTCTGGCTGGCAGGCATCACTGGCATGGAATTGGAGTGGTAGGGTACTAGGGTTACCTGCACTCCTGCCACTCCATGGCCACAGGAGAGAACACGGCAGGCCTCGCTCTTGTCCAGCTGCTGCTGATGCTGCCGCGGCTCGTCATCCCTCCCCTCTCCTCCTCCTCATCCACCACCGGCTGCCGCCGCCGCTGCTGATGAAGAACACCTTGCTCTGTGAAGGCCTGAGGCCCAGAGATGGCGAGGAGGGGCTCCCCCTAACTGCGGCGGGGCGGTAGTAGCAGGAAGCTCCCGTGGCCATGGCCGCTCCTCGTCCGTGACGGTAGTGTCTGGTTCGATGTATGGTTCTGTAACTGTTGTTTTTTTGGTGACCATAGAAGCTTTTCCCGTTTCCACACTAGCGTGCTGTGGTTGCTCAGGCTGAGCTTTCCATTGTCCAGTCAGAGCACAGCACATCGTTTCCAAGTGCCAAGTGTAAAGGAAAATCGAAATTGTCCAACTACTCTTTATCTTCTTTTTACCATTGTGGTAGTCATATATATTTGCAACCAAATTATATGAAAATCATTCTACTACCTAAAAAACTTTCTCAAAATCCAAACCAGATATACGAAAATACATATCCTGAAACTTCTCGATTCTGACACGACTTGGTCCTGTTGCATTTTCATATAAAAAATGGATTGACGAATATATCTGTGTCTTCTTCATTCACATTGCGCAACACAGTACCATTATCTCGAAAGAATGTCTACAAGTACACCCAAAGGCAAAGATGATGCATGTTTTAACCAATGCCTACGCGTCATCATCCTGCATACCCTCGCTCTTCCGCTTCGCCAGCAACGACAATCGTGCGTCTCTCTCACGCTCAAACTCTCTATAATCGCTCTCTGCAAGAATGACTGCCTATCAAGGTACTGGTTCGAGCTCTTCTTGTAAGCCCCCAGCTCCTCCTCCACCTTGTTCTCTACCTTATACTCTCCCCAGTCTTTCTTCGTCTTGTCCAGGACGCTCAGCTTCTGTTTCTTCTTATCTGCTCCAGGATATTGTCGACGGCAGATGGGGAGGCACCCGCTGCCTTGGCCTTCTCAACCGCTTCCTTTGAATCCGCATCTACAAGTTTCTTGATCTCAATATCCTTGCCAGCAAAGTCCCTTACCTCAGTTATCTGTTGGGATCATAAAAAACTACAATATTAGCATATCACATGATTTTTTTAGATGCACAAAGTATCACAAGTTTGTCATCTGCATCCACAGTTATCCATGTTGTTCCAGACTATTACGCCAGTTGGACTTACACTAGTCTACAAGAATGAACACAGAAAAATAGCAACAATGTAAGAAAAAACAACGGTTAAATATTTGGTATGCGCTGGCACATATATTTAGCTGAAAGCTCTACTTGAACATTGGTCAATAATAATAAAAATAATGGCGTGATGCAGACAGGACGGCTTTACCTCCACTTTCCCTCTTCCAGATGCAGCGGCAGCGGCATCTCTGACAGCTGCAAGAGCATTTGCCGCAAGTTTTTTGGCATCCTCACTTGTTTCGTGTTCTGTCTGTTGTTGCCCATTTTTTGGAACTTGAGCATTTGTAGAAGCCTTACTTGGTGAAATGCCCAGAACACTCATCCAATTCTACAAGAAATTTTCAAAATAAAATAATTAGGTCATAAGGCTACCGAAAATATTAACATAATACATAACATTTTGAGCATCAGCTTGCCAATACGGTTAACCACAAAGATTACTCACATTTGTCACCTTACTTTTCTTTTCTTTTGCGGCGGTATTGAGCTTATTCATCGCAGGTTTGGGCAGCTTCGCAGGAACACCGCTGTTCATTTTCTTCCAAATATCTTCCACACGTGATTTTGTGTCTGCCAAAAAATGAAGCTTCACGCCATGTGCTTACATCTACAGAAGCATTTGTCGAATAAAAATGACAAATATGCATAAGGACCAAACAGGCATGAGATGTTACGCTATGCTGT
The DNA here is from genome assembly GCA_947311845.1 of Poa pratensis. NCBI lineage: Eukaryota > Viridiplantae > Streptophyta > Magnoliopsida > Poales > Poaceae > Poa > Poa pratensis. Next base: position 2,558,922 of record CAMZMU010000088.1, read on the forward strand.
CAAAAGCTCAACACAGACCATGCAGCTGAGAACTTCTCATTCACATATCATAAGTCTAATTCTGCGAATCAGGTGGCCTACACAAGTTCATGTTCACAGTCAAACATTATTGAAACAAAAATAGTTCATCTCTTTGAATGGTGTCCTCACATCAATGCCTGTTTGTCAGACCAAATTGAGGGTCCACTTATTAATACGAGAATACTACCTCCATCCAAAACTAAATGACGCCCTAGAATGTGTGCAGTCTAACTTCTCTAACTTTGCCTCATATTATATAGAAATTATTACTCCTATTTAGTTTGGTCATGTGAAACTAATACAATCAGATTTTCATGAAAAATATTTAATAATATCACATATTCATAAACTTTTACAGCTTTACTAGGACACTCATATAAGAAAAAATGGTCAAAGTTGCATATGGGATACAATGTCCATGTCACGAACAGAGGGAGTGTGAGACGAGGAAAAATTCCAAGGCCAATTGGTTCATATATCTAAAGGGGTTGATTCTGATCAGTGTGCAAAATCACCAACTTTATTTTGCAACTCAGAGAAGAGAAAATCAAGCATGGAGATGAATTAATAGTACACACCAGTATCACGAAGCTGTTGCTCTGAGTTATCAGCATTTCCAGAGGCTGGTAGTACTTCTTCTGCAACCATAGCTTTGGACCCTGGCATTAACAAAAGCAAGATGAGAATTACTTTAGTACATAACTGTTGACTGTTAAAGAAGGTCCCTGCTTGCAATATTGTTTGTGATCTGATTAGCTTTGGTTGCACTGGATCACAAAATGCTGAATTTTACAACAGAAGTTATACTTTATTTTGTTCAAAGTTTGCGACATGCTTTCAATTCATATAGCATATGCCAGAGTAGTGCCCATAAACAGAAACACATTTGGTTGAAATATGATAAAGTACAATAATTATTTAGAAATATACTCAACACATGTAAATTGCTCCTCAATTCAACGAAGCAGCATTAGAGGGCACCTATAGCTGTGGTTCTGAGGGCTTGCATGGTTGCAGCTGGCAGCCGTGTCATGTTTGGGGCTGATGGTTCAGAGGTGGACGGGTATGAATTATCGGAGGTGGAGGCGGGAGGGAGATGAAAACAGACTGTGTAGATTCGAGAGAGTGCACGTCTCAAAATATACAAAAGCTCTAGAACTGCAAAACTAATTATTAAGCTAACCTCTCACTCATCAGTCAGTCAATAATCAAAATCTGTTTTACATATGACTTGGCAAAACTGCAAAACTATCGTAGAACTATTCCTCTATCTGCATCCTAGTTCAAGTACCAAATGTAAGATTAGCACTAGGAAATTGCCAAATTGGGATGTAATGTGCTAGTACAGATCCAGCATGAATGGTTATCGCGAATTCGCGATGATAAAATTGCTCTTGTCAAATGCTCGCGGGTAGATTATCCAATGCGCAGCAGCCCAAGAAAATCTTACACAAGTAACCTTCGCCACAGCACAGTTGACAGATGCATCTTTCGAACTACAGTCGAAAACTCATACGCAGTCACAATAATCTAGATCTGCAACTCGAAGGGTGAACAGGAAGCACACAAAGACCAGGCTATTCTCTCGTTGGTTTTAATCGCCATCTAAGGAAGAAAAGCGTAACACGGTGTCCAAAATTCGGAGTTGCTGCCTGGAAGTACGTACCTGAACCGCCCTCTTCGCCGGAGGTACTGCTGGACGCCATAATCAGCGTGGTCTCTAGAGACCTCGCCGGCGCTGCTGCGGCGGCGGTAGTTGGCGCTGGCTTCGGCTCGGCGGCGGAACTGGAGGAAGGCGTCGGCTTAGCGAGAGAGAACAAAGAACAAGAAGGTAAACGCGAATTGGGGGTGTAAATTGCAAGCGGCCCAACTAAAAGGCCTATAAGCCCAATAACTACACACAGGCCCAGTCAGTCAGCCCGTCCGATCAAAATCCAACGAGATCAACGGCGCAAGCCACCTCACCCTACCTATATAACACCTCTCTCTCTCCATCTCCTAAACCCTACCCGCCTCCACCCCGCCGCCACCGTGAACCACCACCCTCGACCCAGGTAGGTAGGCAGCCGCTGCCGCGGCCGCCGGAGGGTACCGCCAGCCAAGATGCAGATCTTCGTGAAGACCCTGACGGGTAAGACCATCACCTTGGAGGTGGAGTCCTCGGACACCATCGACAACGTGAAGGCCAAGATCCAGGATAAGGAGGGCATCCCCCCGGACCAGCAGCGGCTCATCTTCGCCGGTAAGCAGCTGGAGGACGGCCGCACCCTTGCCGACTACAACATCCAGAAGGAGTCGACGCTGCACCTGGTGCTCCGTCTGAGGGGAGGTGCCAAGAAGCGCAAGAAGAAGACCTACACCAAGCCCAAGAAGCAAAAACACAAAGCACAAGAAGGTGAAGCTCGCCCTGCTGCAGTTCTACAAGGTTGACGACTCCACCGGCAAGGTAACCCGTCTCCGCAAGGAGTGCCCTAACGCCGAGTGCGGCGCCGGCACCTTCATGGCCAACCACTTTGACCGCCACTACTGTGGTAAGTGTGGCCTCACCTACGTCTACAACCAGAAGGCGTAGTTTGCTTCGCTGTCTTCTCCGGGGAAGAAGAAAAAAAAGAAGGTTCTCGTTAGCTGTCAATTTCTGTCTGTCAATCGTATTGAAGTAGAATTTTGGAACAGAACACCTGCACCTTTACTGGTGTGCTACCTTTCGTTTTGATTTCGTATCATGATGGATATTATCAAGTGCTGTTGAATTTGAACTATGTTTTGAGTTATTCGTTCTGTTCTGTACTTTATATTGATGTGATCCTGTCATCTGAGTAATTTATTTACTGCATGGTTATAGTTATCGGGCTTTATGTTTTGAAATGGTTATATTTGTTAGATGATGATGATTGTTTACCTGGGCGATGTGCTATATGAAGCTTACTAACATGTAAGGTGGTTCTCGGTTAGTAATCTTTTGATTGAATATGACGTTTGGGTGTGAGATAGGGCTATGTTCTTTTGCCATTGCGAAATATGATGTGTAGTTTAGTTTCAGGCCGTGGCAAATATGCACCAGCTCCAATTATGTACAATATCCTGTGATATGATTGTGCTGTAAATCATAACATTATGCCGGTTAGTTAGCATAACATTCAGTCGGCTGATCACTATATAAGGTTGACACCGACTTATGTTTGTTATTTTGTCATGTCATATCAATGTGATTTTGTTTATTTGTCATTTGTTTATTATTGATGATTGCAAACAGACCGTTTAACTTTTTCTTGAGCTTTATTGTCAACTTACCAAAGATACATTGGTTGTTTATTATAGCATGATGATCCTGGTCAGACTACATGTGAAATGATTTTTGATGGCCTATCAAGCATATGAAGCTTACCTGGTTTGTTATGCCGCATTGTGCAACTAATTACATGCAAGTACTACTGTTTGTGGTGTACGAATTAGTCCTTTTAAAAATCTACAGTACCGACTTTGCCTCTGTCGTGAATGCTTTGATGCAACTTGATTAAGTGGCAATTTTGTATACCAATTGCCAGTTTAGAATGAGAAATTTGGTAGAGTACTGTAGTAAAATGCGTGAGCCGTTAGAACATGTCTATTTTTGGCACTCCAAAGTTCTCAGCTCGTTCACCAATGTCGATGCACTTAAGTGATGCTGCACCGTTGTCCCTTCTTCGAGCATCTCCACTCGGGAATATAACGACTGGCAAAGGTGCTGGAACATTCTGTTGTGTCACGCTACTGTGTATGGTGGGCGTCTACATTTATATGTTCCTAGATCATTTTGCGGTTGGCGATTGACAATTTCATCATGTGTTTTCGTAATCTGCAAACTCTTCATCATGTTTTCGTAATCTGCAAACTCTATCGTCACCTGTGACCAACATCGGCGAGAGTGCCCCGGTGATCATGCTGGGACTCGGCGCTCACTCTTGATGCTTAAGTATTCGATGATGGCCTCGTCTTTATATGGATTGGCATGGACAATCTACCCGCATTTCTTATTGCTTTATATCATCACTAACTGGGGTAGAGGCGTCCCTTCACGTAAGACCTGAACTCATTTGGGATTACAAGCATATAGAAGTCATCGTTATTCAAGTGGACATAGAATCTCTTAGGACAAATCCCAGCGTTGTGGTGTCTTCCGTTCGGTTTGTATTGTTAGCTACCGTACTGGCACTAGCTTTTGCTCTTGCTAAGAGCATCTCCATCAGGGCCTCCAAATCGGTATCCGTGTGTCCGGCCAATTAGGGTTGGGGGTGCCGCCCACAGCGGCGCATTTCATAGGCCAACTCCAAAAAAAATCATCTAACCACATCGGCGGTTGTTTTTGTATTTCAATATGAATTTCCCGATGCATGGCAAAAAATTCTGCATATTGTGTCGGCATGCCCGGCTCTGGATAGGCCATTGACCCCTGAAAATCATATACATCGCTGACCAGTTGCCTCCTCATATCACGCTCGCTCTCAATGATCATGTTGTGCATGATAACACAAGCACTCATAATCTCACACATTTCATCTAGCGACCATGAAAGACAAGGGTAGCGGACGACGGCAAACCTGGCCTGAAGCACTCCAAATGCCCGCTCCACATCTTTGCGAACATCCTCTTACTTCATTGCAAAATGGCAATCTATCTCGCCGACAGGGTTGCGGATAGTCTTCACAAATATTGACCAAGTGGGATAGATGCCGTCAACAAGGTAGTACCCCAATTGGTGTACTCATGGCTATTGATCACATAGTTGCATAGTGGAGTTAGGCCATCACAAAGTTTGTTAAACATCGGGGAGCGTTGGAGCACATTGATGTCATTGGTGGCACTGCGGTGCCGAAAAACACATGCCTCAAGTATGACACTGCACTTTCCGTGATGTCCTGAGTTATACATCTCCTGCCAAGCGAACGGCCAGTTCTTCCAGTTCCAATGCATGCAATCGATGCTTCCAAACATCTCTGGAAATCCTCTTGCTTGGCCTTGTGCCAAGAGACGAGCCATGTCTGCCTCATTTGGTGTTCTCAGATATTTTTCTCCAAACACTTTCACAACTGCCCTGCATAATCTGTAGGTGGCTTCGACGGCGGTGGACTCATACATACGGAGATGGTCATTCAACACATCGGCGGAAGCCCGTAAGCAAGGCAACCGTATGGCCGCCGTGCATTTCTGAAGAGATGAAAACCCAAGGAGGCCAGTGTAGTCTCTTTTTAGCTCAAAGTAGTCGTCGTATTCCCGAACGCTATGCACGATCTTGCTGAACACGTCCCTGCTCATCCTAAAGCGCCGGCGAAATTAATGAGATAAGTTCGTGATGTCTACGCACGCTTCTATTCTTGTAGACAGTGTTGGGCCTCCAAGTGCAGAGGTTTGTAGAACAGCAGCAAGTTTCCCTTAAGTGAATCACCCAAGGTTTATCGAACTCAGGGAGGTAGAGGTCAAAGATATCCTCTCAAGCAACCCTGCAATTAAATACAAGAAGTCTCTTGTGTCCCCAACACACCCAATACACTTGTCAGATGTATAGGTGCACTAGTTCGGCGAAAGATAGTGAAATACAAGTGATATGGATGATTAAGTAGTAATTGCAATCTGAAATAAAGATGGCAGCAAGCAAACATGTAGCAGAACTTGATGTAAACGGTGTTTCAATGCTTAGAAACAAGGCCTAGGGATCATACTTTCACTAGTGGACACTCTCAACAATGATCTCATAACTGAATAAGTAAAAGCTACTCTTAAACACTCTCTTGTTGGATAACAAACACCATTCATTGTGTAGGGCTACAAAAGCACACCTCAAGCCGGAGTAAACAAGCGCCACAACGTCATAAAGGAATCACACACGGTGCACACACTGTCACCTTTACACCGTGGAGAGTACCGGAGTTCATATTAAAGTAACCTATAGAGTGCATAATAGATAAAGAGTAACATCTACATATTCAACTAGATTAGCACAACTGAACACAAGTAAATACTGCTCGGGATTATTCTCCTTCTTGATAACACAAGAGTACTACGTGTAGGGCTGCAAAAGCACTCCTCAAAGTCTGAGTAAACAAACACCACAATTCCCAAGAATAAGCCATGATAAATGTCTAAATTATTCATAGAGTCACACAAGTACCCACACTGTCACCTTGATACCGTGTTGTCACAATGACTCCAGAAACTAGACAAAATCACTTGAGTAGCATAAACATTATTAATGTATTCAGCGATACTAGCAATACACACATCACATAAAGATCACACCATGGAGAGAGAGATGAACCACATAGCTACCGGTAGAGCCCTCAGCCTCGGGGAGAACTACTCCCTCCTCATCATGGGAGTCAGCAGCGGCGATGAAGATGGCGGTGGTGTCGATGGAGATGACTCCGGGGGCAATTCCCCGTCCCGGCAGCGTGCCGGAACAGAGACTTCTGTCCCCCGAAACTTGTCGTCGATGGCGGCGGCGCTGCGGAACTCTTCTGGAAATATGACTTGTATTTTAGGGTTTTCGCGTCTGAGGCAATATATAGGCGAAGGGGCGCGTCGGTGGAGGCTCGAGGGGCCCACACCACCTGGTGGCGCGGCAGGGGCCCACCCGCCGAGTGTGGTTTGGCCACCTCGGCGCCCCCTTCGTCTCTCCTTCGGACTCCGTGACGGTGCTGGAAAAATAGGGACGTGGCCTTTTGTTTCGTGCAATTCCGAGAATATTCGCAGAAGTACTTTTCTGAAACCAAAAACAGCAGAAAACAGGGAACTGGCACTGTGGCATCTTGTTAATAGGTTAGTCCCAGAAAATGCATAAAAGTGATATGAAGTGTATATAAAACATGTAGCAAATGGTATAATATAAGCATGGAACATCAGAAATTATGGATACGTTGGAGACGTATCAAGCATCCCCAAGCTTAGTTCTACTCGTCCTCGAGTAGGTAAAACGATAACAACAAATAATTTCTGAGGAGACATGCTTTCACACAATCTTGATCAATATATTGCAAGGCTCATGTCATGAATGAAGTGACTCAAAGCAATGATCTATAGTTTGCTAACAAATAGATAAAGAGTAAACAATGAATCATATAAGCAAAAACTTTTCATGAATAGTACTTTCAAGACAAGCATCAAAAAGTTTTGCATAAGAGGTAACTCATAAAGCAATAGATTCAAAGTAAAAGGCATTGAAGCAACACAAAGGATGATTAAGTTTCAGCATTGCTTTCAACTTGTAACATGTATATCTCATGGATAGTTGTCAACATAAAGCAATATAACAAGTGCAATAAGTAAATATGTAAGAATCAATGCACACAAAGTTGACACAAGTGTTTGCTTCTAAGATAGAAAGGAGTAGGTAAACTGACTCAACATAAAGTAAAAGATAGGCCCTTCGCAGAGGGAAGCAGGGATTAAATCATGTGCTAGAGCTTTTTAAGTTTTCGAAAGCATATAGAGAGCACAAAATAAGTATTTGAGAGGTGTTTGTTGTTGTCAACGAATGGTAGTGGGCACTCTAACCCCCTTGTCAACCAGACTTTCAAGAGCGGCTCCCATGAAGGACGTTATCTCTACCAGCAAGGTAGATCATCCCTCTTCTCTTTTGTTTACACATGTATTTTAGTTTCTTTATAGATGACACTCCTCCCAACCTTTTGCTTACACAAGCCATGGCTAACCGAATCCTCGGGTGCCTTCCAACATTCACATACCATGGAGGAGTGTCTATTTGCAAATTAAGTTGCTTACTGATAAATCAGGGCAAAACATGTGAAGAGAATTATTAATGAAAGTTGTAATTAATTGGGGCTGGGCACCCCGTTGCCAGCTCTTTTTGCAAATTATTGGATAAGCGGATGTATATGCCACTAGTCCAGGTGAAAGTCTGTCAGAAGTAAATGACAAGATTGAAAGATAAAACACCACATACTTCCTCATGAGCTATAAAACATTGACACAAATAAGGAGTAATAAAGTTTTGAATAGTTTAAAGGTAGCACATGAAATATTTACTTGGAATGGCAGGAAATACCACATAGTAGGTAGGTATGGTGGACACAAATGGCATGGGTTTTGGCTCAAGTTTTGGATGCACGAGAAGCATTCCCTCTCAGTACAGAGTTTAGGCTAGCAAGGTTGTTTGAAGCAAACACAAGTATAAACCGGTACAGCAAGAATCACATAAAAACATATTGCAAGTATTATAAGACTCTACACTGTCTTCCTTGTTGCTCAAACATTTTACCAGAAAATATCTAGACCTTAGAGAGAACAAATATGCATCCCAAGTCTCAACAAGCTCTACGGTAGTTCTCCACTACTAGGCTTTAACTACATGATGCAAGAGCTTAAACATGATCTACTTGAGAGCTCAAAACAATTGCAAAGCATCAAATCGAAACAAGACAATGATCTACAAGAATGCATATGTCTTTTCCAATACCAACTACTACATGTAGCATTTTCTTTCTTCCAAACAAACACCAATCAATTTATTTAAACATAAACTCTCCAAATGATAATATAATGCAGCAAGAGAGTATTTATAAACAAGTGCTAACAGCTCGAAGAGATGCATGAAAAACAGGAGCTAAAAGCACTGCAGTAGCTAGTTAAGAATACTCAACAAATATAAGTGAAGAACATGAGTATTCACATGAAAAAGCGGAGCGTGTCTCTCTCCCACACAAGGATTGCTAGGATCCGAATTTATTCAAACAAAAACAAAAATAAAAGCACACAGACGCTCCAAGTAAAGCGCATAAGATGTGAAAGAATTAAAATATAGTTTCACTAGAGATGACCTGATAAGTTGTTGATGAAGAAGGGGATCCGCTTAGACACTTGAGTCTCTCTGAATATGGTTGGGATGAACCACGGGGGCATCCCCAAGCTTAGGCTTTTCACTCTTCTTGATCACATAATATCACCCTTCTCGCTTGATCCTTGAAAACTTCCTTCACACCAAACTCAAGACAGTTCTCATTAGAGGGTTAGTGCATAATCAAAAATTCTCATATTCTGTAATGATACAATCAATCCCAAAGCTTCTGGACATTAGCTACAGCCACCAATGCTTTGTGGAGCAAAGAAATCCACACAAACACAGTAAAAGAGCGAATGCAAAACAAAAGGCAGAATCTGTCAAAAACAGAACAGTCTGGAATGACGAATTTTTTCGAGGCACTTAAGTTGCTCAGATGGATCTGGCCAAAATAATGAAAGTTGCGTACATATCTCAGGAATATGCGTGATTTTTCAGAATTTTTGAATTTTCTACAGGGAGAAAGCTCAAATCGTGACAGCTAAAAATCTGTCACTGCGCAGAAATCCAAATCTTGCATCAACTTTCAATATAGAACTTTACTTGGCACAACAATGCGATAAAATAAAGATACAAAGGAGTTGCTACAGAAGTAACAAACTCCTTGACTCAAAGAAAAAAAAAAAAAATAACAGAAAAAAAACATGGGTTGTCTCCCATAAGCGCTTTTCTTTAAAGCCTTTTAGCTAGGCATAGTGATTTTTATGATGCCCACATAAAGATGAGAGTTGAAACATAAAAGAGCATCAAGAAGCATATAAAACATGTTTAAATCTAACACTCTTTCTATGCATAGGAGTCTTGTAAGAAAACAAGTCAATGAAGAACAAAGTGACTAGCATAGAAATGCAAAACAAGTGTAACTTCAAAAATTTCAACATAAAGAGAGAAGACTTAATATTATTGTGATATATGAAATCGTGTCTCCCTCTCTCATAAGGACCAGTAGGTCTTAAAGTACCCAGCAAATAAAAGCAAATCAAGAGAAAGCTCAAAACTTCATCATAAAGAGAAGAAATTTAGTAACATGAAGATTTCTATAACCATACTTTCCTCTCTCAAAATAATTTTCAGCGGCATCATGAATAAACTCAACAATATAGCTATCACATAAAGCATTCTTATCATGATCCACATGCATAAAGTATCATTACTCTCCACATAAGCATAACATTTCATTAGTAATAGTGAGAGTAAAAGTATCACATCCATCATTGTAATCATCATAAATTGGAGGCATAGAATAATCATAATGAATTTTATCCTCAATAGTAGATGGACTGAAAATCATATTCATCATTGTAAACATCATATATAGGAGGCATATCATAATCAACATAAAATATCCTCAATAGTAGGTGGACTGAAAATATCACAATGATTATAATCATCATATATTGGAGGCAAAGTATCATCAAAGCAAATTTCCTCCTTAAAGCTTGGGGGACTAAAAATATCATATTCATCACAACTAGCTTCCCCAAGCTTAGACTTTTCCATAGCATTAGCAATAATGGTGTTCAAAGAATTTATAGTAATACCATTGCTACCATCATGCAAACAAGCCTCCATAGGTTTTTTAATTTTCTCTTCAAAAGCATCATGTCCTAATTCAATATAAAGTTCATAAAATCTCTAATTTTTTGTTGTTTTCCATTAAGCCTAACTAGTGAAAATAAAAACAAGAAACAAAAAGAAATAATTGCAGAATCTAAAGGAGATACCTTCCAACACTTACCTCCCCGGCAACGGCGCCAGAAAATAGCTTGATGTCTACGCACGCTTCTATTCTTGTAGACAGTGTTGGGCCTCCAAGAGCAGAGGTTTGTAGAACAGCAGCAAGTTTCCCTTAAGTGAATCACCCAAGGTTTATCGAACTCAGGGAGGTAGAGGTCAAAGATATTCTCTCAAGCAACCCTGCAATTAAGATACAAGAAGTCTCTTGTGTCCCCAACACACCCAATACACTTGTCAGATGTATAGGTGCACTAGTTCGGCGAAGAGATAGTGAAATACAAGTATATGGATGATTAAGTAGTAACTGCAATCTGAAATAAAGATGGCAGCAAGCAAACATGTAGCAGAACTTGATGTAAACGGTGTTTCAATGCTTAGAAACAAGGCCTAGGGATCATACTTTCACTAGTGGACACTCTCAACAATGATCTCATAACTGAATAAGTAAAAGCTACTCTTAAACACTCTCTTGTTGGATAACAAACACCATTCATTGTGTAGGGCTACAAAAGCACACCTCAAGCCGGAGTAAACAAGCGCCACAACGTCATAAAGGAATCACACACGGTGCACACACTGTCACCTTTACACCGTGGAGAGTACCGGAGTTCATATTAAAGTAACCTATAGAGTGCATAATAGATAAAGAGTAACATCTACATATTCAACTAGATTAGCACAACTGAACACAAGTAAATACTGCTCGGGATTATTCTCCTTCTTGATAACACAAGTACTACGTAGGGCTGCAAAAGCACTCCTCAAAGTCTGAGTAAACAAACACCACAATTCCCAAGAATAAGCCATGATAAATGTCTAAATTATTCATAGAGTCACACAAGTACCCACACTGTCACCTTGATACCGTGTTGTCACAATGACTCCAGAAACTAGACAAAATCACTTGAGTAGCATAAACATTATTAATGTATTCAGCGATACTAGCAATACACACGATCACATAAAGATCACACCATGGGAGAGAGAGATGAACCACATAGCTACCGGTAGAGCCCTCAGCCTCGGGGGAGAACTACTCCCTCCTCATCATGGGAGTCAGCAGCGGCGATGAAGATGGCGGTGTGTCGATGGAGATGACTCGGGGGCAATTCCCCGTCCCGGCAGCGTGCCGGAACAGAGACTTCTGTCCCCCGAAACTTGTCGTCGATGGCGGCGGCGCTGCGGAACTCTTCTGGAAATATGACTTCGTATTTTAGGGTTTTCGCGTCTGAGGGAATAAATAGGCGAAGGGGCGGCTCGGTGGAGGCTCGAGGGGCCCACACCACCCGGTGGCGCGGCAAGGGGGCCCACCGCGCCGAGGTGTGGTTTGGCCTCGGCGCCCTCCTTCGTCTCTCCTTCGGACTCCGTGACGGTGCTGGAAAAATAGGGACGTGGCCTTTTGTTTCGTGCAATTCCGAGAATATTCGCAGAAGTAACTTTCTGAAACCAAAAACAGCAAAAACAGGGAACTGGCACTGTGGCATCTTGTTAATAGGTTAGTCCCAGAAAATGCATAAAAGTGATACGAAGTGTATATAAAACATGTAGCAAATGGTATAATATAAGCATGTAACAGCAGAAATTATGGATACGTTGGAGACGTATCAGTTCGCCGGAATCTGGGCAAAGTAGTCGCTGTACAAGAGCATGTGCCCAGTTGCTCTGTTACGTTCCTTGTTGGCCCTCAGCCCCTTCGCTGATCCTCCAAACTTCGGCGCCGCGTTTGCCTGCGGCATCTAGAACTGCGGCCATGACCATCTCATTCTCCTCGTCGTCGGCCACAAGGGCGGCATCCTCCACCATCATTTCAAAAACATGATCTCGTCGTCGCTGTCCATTGCCTATTGGACGAAACAAAGCAATGAAACAAGGCCACGAATGACCAATCAATAAAATCATCCTATCAACCAATGGTCGAACAGGTTGCGTGCGGGGGGGGGGGGGGGGGGGAAGAGGCGTACCCGGGCTGAATTAGCTGCACCGGCGCTAGGCGAGGTCGGAGACCGGCGGCAGGCAGGCCTGCGTGAGAGCTGCGGCTTGGTCCCCGAGGTGCGAATCAAACAGGGGGCGACGAGAGCGGCGGCGATGGTGCGAATCGCCGGCGAGAGGGAAAGAAGGAGGGTATGGGGGAGCGAATGAATCAGGTCACGCGGCGCTATGTGTATGACGGGCGGGCCACCCCTGTCGGAGGGCATGTCCGCCCCATGTCCGGCACCCCCGAGGGCGGACGCGATTTCGCTCGGCCTGACCCTTTAGGGGGGTGCCGCTGTGGTGTGTTTTGGCATCCGGACCCCCAGTTGGCCTTCACCTTAACGGGGAGGGAACATTCATAGCCCGCTGGAGCAGGCCTATTGAAACTATAGTCGAATTTCTTCGTGAGAGACGAGTCTTCCGATATGAAAATTACCATTACATTAGACCTTGCAGCATGTAATTAATTCTTTGACAAATGTACCCACTGCATGATCATATATATACCAATGCACGAAGCATCATCCTCTTTACCTCTACGAGACAAATGATCATTGGAATTACCTAAACAGCACAATCGCACAATGCAACAACTTAATTACTAAACAACCAAAATGCATCTTAACCACGGAAACTCTGGTGTGGGAACACCGGAATCTCCGGACCATTGGGGTATAGGAAATTCCGGACGGGCCGGAAACTTTCGAGACTGTTCGAACGTATTCCGGCCATGTTCCGGACTAGACACCAGAGGCGCACGCCACTTGTGCAGCTCTTGGCAAAATTTAGGAAAAAAGGCCGGAATCTCCGGTGCAGGAACACTGTAATCTCTGGTCAGCACACCCCGGAATTTCCGGGCCTACGACTACTATATTTTGGGAACCCCTCACCATTTTTTATTGGAAGGTTTTACTGGGTATATATGGTTAGTGTAGGTGATTGATTTCTCCATTCTTCCATTAAGCAACCCCTCTTGATAGTACAGTTGCGCTACGACTCAATATGATTATAAAATCTACGGGCACCATCTTCAAGCTTTTATCCTTTTTAAGGGGTCAACCACCGTCTTGTGCATTTAATCAATTATACTTATGGTACTTTGGCACACGGTAAGATCCCAAAACCACTAAGGCGGGAAATGCCGCCCCCCCCCCCCCCAGTTGATGAATTCAACCCTTAGGTATGAATGGAATTCAAAAAAGTGAACACTTGCGCACAACTTCCTTTTTTGTTTAATAGTTTTAAGGAAAAATTATAAACTTGCAATGCTACGAATTTAAGAAAAAACGTCTTCACAAACAAGATTATCATGTATGAAGATCCAAGCCAAATGACTATAGTCATGGCCATATCCATGTCTAAGTTAATTATATTTATCACCAAACTTGGTACAAACATGGTTTCTAACATTGTAAACAATATTATCAAAGTGAAATTCAAGATATTTTTATAGTTTTTTTCAAAAGTTTAGCACAAAAAAGTGTTTTTTGTGAAGCAGATACCAGAAATAAGATTATAAATTAGACTTTTGCAATTTTCACACAGAGTATATCATATTAGAGGCACAATCCCTGAATTTTTGAATTTTTATTTTTTCTAGCTATAATCAATTGATTAAATGATTTTAATGTCATTTATCGCATGTAACTCAAATTTGAACTACAAGTGTGTTATAGTTTGGCGCTAAAATTTGGAAAACTCATATAATGATACTCTTGCATGGTTCTATGCAATAGCACCCCCAAAAGTTGATGAATTCACCCCCTAATTATGAATAGTCATACGGATACTTTTGACCCTATTTTGTGAAAAAACATAATGTTAGACCGATTTAACAAAAAGGAAAACCTCACGCAAATCTTCCCTTCTAGTATACTAGTCTAAAAAATTGTAAACTTGCAGTACACGAATTACTTAAAAGAAAGGTCTTCTTCACAAAATGTATTACCATCGCGGGGATGGTTTGAGGAGAGTAGCTGTGGATGTCTACGAATGAGGTTAACACGATGGATTTACACATGTTTGGCCCCTCTGTGTAGCGGTAAAGACCTACGCATACTTTATGTATTGTTTCTTGGCGAACTTGTCTCGAAGGATCGTTTTCTCTTGGTGAATCGAGAGCCATGACTTACATAGTGGCATGGCCGGGTTACACATGATCAATGTAATAAGCATCGTAATAGTCCACTATCACACCGATATTGGGAAACTAGCCCCTAATTGCGCTGGCTAGTAATGCTACATTTGATTCCTTGGTAACGCTAGTCTTTGTTGCGTGTTGGAACTGCTGGTTCTTCTGTCTCCAACGTTTGACGAGGCTGCATGTTTTTTTTTTTTTTTTGAAAGATCCAGCAATTGCTGGCGTTTCGATTAATAGCAGGTAGAATATGTACAGGCAGCCCTTAGGCAAAAGAATAAACAGAAAAGAAAAATAAGAGAAAAAATCCACGAAACAAAAAGCTACAAAACTTCTTCCGAGGCCCGCCTCGGCGCACAACCACCGTCCGGGGCCGCCGCCCCGGCATCCTCCAACCTCACCGGCGAGCTACGCTACACGGCTCCCACAAAGCAACAAGAACTTCAAGGCGGTGTCTTCAAAGATAACGACGAGGACGTCGCCACCGCCCACTCCAACGGAGTTGGGTTTTCACCCGAAGAAAACTTGGCCTTCGAGGTGTGGAGAGAGACAGGGTTCCACAACGATGCCTTCAAGAAGGGGAAGCGACGCGCAGAGGCGTCGTCATCGTCGGCACCATACTAAAACCGGTGCGAGGCTTTCGCCCGGAACACCTAGACCTCGCCACGTGAGTCGGAGCGGAACCTCGCCGTGAACCGCCAACTCCGGCAAAGCCCACATCGGCCGCGGCACCACACACCGCGGCAGACTAGAGCCACCACCGACCCGGGGCCGCCGCCCCGGCATGCCAACACAACGCCGAAGACCAACTGGGATATGGTCTGCCTCACAACCCGCTGCACCTCCGTCAGCCAGCCCGAAGCATGGACTCCAGCCAGCCGGAACCCAGCCGTGGAGCCATGGCAGCAGTCCAGCTCGCCAGATCCGGCGGACAAGGCGCTGGACCCACCGCCTCCCGAGCAGGGCCGCAACGGCCAGGCCAGCGCCACCGCCCGCGTCGCCTACGCGCAGCCGCTGCCGACAACTAGTGCCCGGGGCCGCCGCCCCTTCCGTACGCCGAAGAAGCCGTCCGAGGCTCCACTGACGACCACAACCTCCGAGACGGCGCAGCGCCGGCCACGGCACCTCATTCCGCGACGAACGTGCCACACCGGCCCGAGGGACGCAAGAACTACCAGACACCGCCGATCTGGGGCCGCCGCCCCAGCATACTGCAGTCGACGCCCAGGTCAGCCGGGATCAGGGGATCCCCGACTGACCACTCCAAGCCGGTGGCCACCACCACGGCCCGAGGACGATGCCCCGGCACCCAACTGACTCGACAGAGCCACGCCGAACGCCGCCCCGGCACCTAACTGACTCGACAGAGCGGGCCGCCGCATCACCACAAGATCTGACCGCGAGAGAAGGGCGGCCGGATCTGCGAGATGCAGCACCGCAGCGCCCGGCGCGAGACAGGCCTCCGACGCACGCCGCCGTGCACCTCGCTGAAGCCACCGAGCGCCAATCACCGGGGCCGGCCCAGATCGGGCCCTCCCAGGCCCAGAACCGCCCCGAGCTCGATGCGCTCGCACCGATGACGCCGCCGCCCGCTCAGGCCGTGGCGCTGCCCAAGCAGCCACCACGGCCGCCGACTCGCCGAAGAAACCCGGGGCCGCCGCCCCGGCGCACTAGCTCCGCCGCCAGCCACACGACGTCCAGGGCGCCGCACCGCTGCAGCCAGAGACCCCCCGCGCGCGAGGAAGGAGGGCCCGCCGCCGCCGGCTACCCGCCGGGCTTTGCCCAGCGGAGCTACGCCAGACGGCGGCGAGGAGGCGGAGGAGCAGGGTGCTTGGGTAGGCGCGTGCGCCGGGTTCGCCCGTGTCGCTCCCCTGGGAGCGACGCGGACGCCGCATGTTCGACTTCTAGTGAAATCGGCATCTCCTAGCCCGGGCCGCAAATGTAAGTCGGTTCAGTATGGCCTCATCCGCTCTAGTTGTTGGCTTCCTGTGCTTCTTGAATTTTCACCGTTTGAGTTGATCCTTTTTTTTTTTTTTTTTTTTTGAGATGCCTCTGGATCGGTACAGCTGTAGTATCTGAACTTAACACACCAACTCACACCACACACACGCACTCAACACCACACACACCCTAGTGTGCAAGCTAAGACCTACAGATCTATACAAACCCCACGCGTTTTGTGACTCCTATCGCTGTGGCTCGAACGCGTGTTGAGAGAGGCCAGCAATGAATATTACACCGTCCCTAATGAACAGCGCAGCTACAGTGTAACTATGTACAGTGTCAGCTACAGTGCGAGCACTGTTCCTAGTGAACAGTGCCCGCGGGTGAGGCGCCCGGAAATTCGCTCCAAAGGGAGTCGAACCCGGGCGGGGAAGGTGGCCACTGCCGCATCTCAACCACTGAGCTACGCTCAGTCCTCGTTTGAGTTGATCCTTGAGCTTGATGAACCTACCCAGTATTTTCCCATTGTCAGCGACTTCCTGAGCTTCTTGAGTTTTTCCGGGTAGACTTCATCTTTGAATGGGCCTGATGAGTCTGTCCAGTATTTGTCCCATCGTCAGTCAGTGCCGCTGGAGACAGGAGGAGACTCGCGTCATGAAGCGACCAAGTACGACCTCTTCTTCCTCTACTTCGACTACCTCTACGAATCTTGTGACACCGAGAAGGCGACGATGGCAGCAACTCCAGTGCTGTGGTCATGTCGCCTCCCCTCTCTGTTATAGCAATTGGGTGTTTTAGACCGCTTTCATGCATGATCTTGTGCCTCTGATGTTCACCTTTTGTTAATTAATTAACATGTTGAAGTCCAGTTAAGAGCATCTCCACCGGCTTCCCAAAAAATGGTACGCTGGTGCCCAAAAAGCTGGTTTTTAGGGCATATGGGGCAAAAAAGGCTACCCCAACAGCTGCCCAATCCCTCTCCGTGCACAATTTTTTTGGTATGCCCAAAATCTAGGGCACGCCCGGTGGCCAAAAACCATTTCGGCCGCGCACGCACGCCCAACGGCCATGCTGAACCTTCCCACCCGGCGACGCAAAACTCCCCCTCCGCTCACCACCCGTCAAAGACCGCCACCACCACCCCGATGATGTCCTTCCTCGGCCCTGACGCCCTTCCGTCGCCCGATTTGCCCTCCCGCGGCCCCGCTGCCCGCCGATGTGAAATCCGCCTCCTGTCCCTCCGCCGTCCGATTCCGGCCGTCGGTGACCACGGCCGTCTCATGGGAATCGTAGAAGCTCCCGCTAACTGTCGACGGTGACCAAGCGGCCATCACGAGCAATCTCGGCCCCATCTCGATTGGTGCTCCGCTGGGTGCGATTCGTGCACGCAAGGTTGCGGCCGGTTTCCGCACTTCTTCTCCGGCGACTAGGAGACCGTAGACGCGAAATTGGAGCAGCTCTCGCGCCAGCTCGGCACCGGCGATCAATCGGCTGACACCCTCCTCTTCGCGTGCTAGGTGTTTGACGAAACGTCTCAAAGGTAGTTTTATCGTTGATTGATTACAAATTTGTCGCTGCAATGTAGAGGTAGTAATAAAATGTGTACATTTGTTTTGTAGATGTGCTGGCTAGATGATTCTTTGTCCGGTGAGGAGGATTGGATGAATGAAGAAGAGGACATTGCTATGATTTTGATGCTTCGCAAGACAAAGAGGCCGAAGCATGGTGGCTCCGTCTTCGACCGTGAGTACATTTGGAGGACAAGGGCAGATGTGTACACAAGGTTGATGCTTAACTACTTCGCCAAGACTCGGTCTATCTGGAGCGATACTATCGCCGCCGGTTTAGTATGTTCACAGATTTGTTCGAATACATTTCCAGTTGTGTTTCCTCTAATGATCGGTTCTTCATGCAACGGAGGAATTGCACCAGATCACTTGGGCATAGCACCATCCAGAAGGTGACCGCCGCCATTCACATGATGGCATATGGTATTCCGACTGATCTAGTCGATGATCATATGGCAATGGGGGAGAGCACTTCCATCAGATCTGTCAAGCTGTTTGCGAATGCAGTGGTTCGTTATTTGGTCCAGAGTATTTGAGAGCACCCAATGCTCAGGACACTCAGAGGGTTCTGGAGATTAATGCCGCACGCTTTCCACGTATGCTCGGTTCTATTGATTGCATGCACTGAAGGTGGGAGAACTACCTGCAACATGACATGGACAATTCAAATGGCACAAAAAGGATGCCACCATCATACTTGAAGCCGTGGCCGATCATGAGACGTGGATTTGGCATGTTTTTTTTGGCATGCCCGGATCTTGCAATGACATCAATGTGCTCCAACGGTCACCACTCTTCTCCAAGTTAACCATGGGAGAAACACCACCGGTTGAGTTTTAAGCCAATAGCCACATATACAAGATTAGATACTACCTTACGGATGGGATACTACCACCGGTTAAGAAACAACTTGACTTTCACAATGCTCAAGCGGCGGATAGGAAATACACGGAGTCATCATTTGGGATCTTGCAATCTCAATTTACTATTGTGCGAGGACCGGCTAGGTTTTGGAAGAAAGAGACTCTTTGGTACATCATAACCGCTTGCATGATCATTGAGAACGAGCGTGGAAAGGATTTGAATTATGACAACTATGAACTTATGGGGCAACTAGTGCGCCCATGTGGAAGGCAAGACCAAATCCAAACCTTTCTTGAGACATACTACAACAGTCGAGATTCCGGTGCCCATGACGATCTTCAAAAAGATCTCATCGAGAAGCGGTGTGCATGGAGGTGTCGCCAAGTAGAGTTCTATCTATCTGTAGGCTATATGCTGTATGTGATGAACTATTTATTTGTTGTTATATGTTTGATGAAATAGGATATGATTTGTATGCTAAAAATTGATGAACTATGTAACAATTGATTATCTTTTGTTTTTATCTTTGTTTTGAATTTATTTGAGATTTTTTGATATTTATTAGTTCCCACATGTATATAATTATGTTAAATCATACGTCAACAGCCGCCGGTTGGTTTAAAATAGGGCATCTGAAACGGCACATCGTGCCCTATAAGCTGCAAAACACAGCTTTTGTATGCACTAAAACTACTTTAACGCAGCTTTTATATGCACTACTAAAACTACAGTACTTTTTTCCCCTATTTTGGGCAGTGCTCTAACAAAAGTGAATATACGCCCGTGAGTGTATTTTAACTCTTCTATTTTCCTATCAGAAGCATTTTTACGTTTTCTCGGTGAAAACTGGAAGTTCTGAAGGAGCTGACGGTTTGACTCACACGCAGAAGCTGGTGTCAACTGTCCAGCCGCCGCCGGCTACCCTGCGCGTGGCCCTCGACCAGAAGGAAGACTCCGCCCCCGGTCGCTCCTGTCCGTCCTAACTACGGCGAAGAGATTACCCAGTGCTCCCTCGTACAAGAAGGCCTCGCCGGCGGCGATGGCTCGCTCGCCGGAGGCGGCGGCCATGTGCCTGGAGTGCTTGGAGCGGCGCGTCCGATCCGACCTTGCCGGTTCCGGACTCTCCTTCGTCCACGGCCTCTCCGATTCCCTTCTCCCCTTCGCCTCCTCCGCTGTCGTCCAGGTCCGTCCCCCGCTCTACGTCCTCACCTCTGAATACTTCTGATAAATAGATGTTCCCTGAAATTCGCACCCAGTTCGAGCTACGTCCACTTTTCGAGACAGATTTTAGCTACCTTCATTTAGCTCTTCGCATTCAATAACACCTATCTGTGTATTTTTAGTTTACTTAAAGCCTTGTCCATGTAAACGCTTGTAGAAGAGCTAGTTATTGTAGCTAAGCATAATTCTTGCTATCTTCACCGCAGATAGCATCTGATGGACCCGAGCAATGTATTGGGAGGTACAATTACGCATTCTTGGTTTACTTTCATATCTGTTCATTTGATTTAGATACTAATCATGTTGCAAGTTCAGATTGTAGATCTTATTGAACTTGTTATAGAAACAGAACTGTGTACATAACTTAGATTGAGAGAGTAATGAAAACATACTTCTATACATTTGTAAGTATTGGGTCTTTTGACCACACAAATACAAGTAGTAACTAGTCAATTATTGAACTGTAGTGGTTTTACTTTTGATATAATCAAGCTGCTGTGAACGTTTTAGTTTTACATTGGGATTTGGTAGGAGGAGATGTTGAGAGTTTATGCCAGATACATGGAATAGTATTTGTTTGGATTTTTGTACTACAGAACCAAGTTTTGAACAGTGTTGGCAAGCATTTAGTTCTGGAAACAAGAATTATGAGAAATTAACCCATTTACTACCATGATCATAAGTTTTGAACAGTGATCATAAGTTTTGAATTATGAGAAATTCAACCGCAGCTGAACTCTTGGAGAAGAAGATTCATCTCAGATTTCGAATTATTAATTCATAGGACCAAGCCAGGGCTACACTCTTTTATTACCACTCTTGTAACCCATTTGTAACAACTCCCTCCCTTAGCTTTAACAGGATGGCTTCCTAGCCTCCATTCATGTAAATATGTAACTTTTGATCACTAATTTGTAAAATGTGGCAGTAGGAGCTTTCCCTACTGTTAGAAGGTTCAAAAAAAATTATGAGAAATTATGCTCAATGGAGTGCTGCTGCTAAACTAGCCAACTCAATCATATGTACAATATCATATTTTAACCATGTATGTTAATTACCAGTAAGCACTCGTAAACAAAACAGTAGCTACAGAAAATTAACCATTAGTGCCTCTGTGCAGTTCGTGTTTTATCGAGGTAGTGCATTCAAGGCTCACTGATCTCTGTTTTTTCTCCGTTGTTCAATTTCCTCTTTCTTCTTTATTTACTTGGTTATTTTTTTAAAAGCGACAATGTATATCTTGCAGCCAGAAGACCGGTGGTTATTTTGTATTGGTGGTACTAAATGGTGGCAAGACATTTGTGGATATTAAAAAATGGTAAAGTTTCTTATCAAGTATATTATCTTCATCTCCAAAAGGCTTCCATATCCAACATATAATATTATCCACTTTATTCTTCCTGGCAGCGAGAACAATCCATTGGAGCAACGAATCGTATGTACTGCTGATAACCAGTGTGCTGCGCAAGCAGATTCCTCTCCTGGGATTGAATATACTGAAGATATTCAAAGTTCTTCAAGCTCCGACAGTCAGCAACTAATCATAAACACAATTATTAAGTTAACTCCTGTTTATTATCTGGGCAGAGTCTCCACTTCAGAATTTAGAGATCTTATGGCAAGCTATATGAATCTTTCCATTGAACAGAATGTGATTAATTCACTAAATATGCTGTGTGGAAATAAAATTAGTGGATCAGCTGGTTTAGATTTCCTCAGTTTTGTTGGATTTTCGGCATACGATGATATACATCCTTTTGGACTTGTGAGACACCCGAACATCTTACTTACTGTGTTAGGTGTTGTAGAATCATCTGATTGTTGGTACATGTTGCAACCAAAGGCTCCGTACACTTTGGAAAACATTATGCACTACAGTCCAGAAGCATTGTGCTCAGATTGGCATATCAGATTTTTCATCTACCAGATAATATCTGCGACGACATATCTTCATGATTTTGGAGTTCATCATGGCAATCTGAAACCATCAACCATCTTGATGTCAGATTCTCTATGGCCTTATCTGAGCATAAGTGATATCTGGCATGTTAAACAGAACTGGGGTTTTCGGGGACTTGAAGGTTCAACACCTAATTCATGCTGTTCTGCGGAGGATTGTTCATCGAGATCCATTTATGCTAGTGTCAGTTTGCCATCATCCTTAGATTGGTCGTCTCACTTTAAGCGATGGTGGGCGGGTGAGTTGAGCAATTATGAGTACCTTCTTGTCTTGAACAAGTTAGCTGGTAGAAGATGGGGTGATCCATCTTTTCATCCTGTGATGCCTTGGGTAATAGATTTCACAGTGAGGCCCGATGAAAATTCTGATATTGGTTGGAGAGACCTCACCAAAAGTAAATGGCGGCTGGCAAAAGGTGATGAACAATTGGATTTTACTTACTCCTCATCTGATGTTCCACATCATGTTTCTGATGAGTGTCTCTCAGAGCTAGCAGTTTGCAGTTACAAAGCAAGAAGACTATCCAAGACCATCTTGAGGTCAGCCGTCCGCTCTGTCTATGAACCGAACGAATACCCATCTAATATGCAAAGACTTTATCAATGGACTCCTGATGAATGTATCCCGGAATTCTATAGCGACCCTTGGATTTTTGTCTCTCTTCATTCTGAAATGAGTGATTTAGCTTTGCCTTCCTGGGTGACATCTTCAGAGGAATTTATTTGTCTTCACAGGGATGCCTTAGAGAGTGATCGAGTCTCACAACAATTGCATCATTGGATTGATATAACCTTTGGTTATAAACTTGCTGGGGAAGCATCTATTAAAGCTAAGAATGTCATGTTGCCTCCTAGTGATACATCAAGGCCTAAATCGATCGGACGACGACAGCTTTTTACGAAGCCACATCCTAAGCGTTTTATTAGCACACCTCACTCAGCCTATCACAATAAAGTGCAATCTTGTGCAAGATGCCAAGGAAAAGGAGGCAACTCAACTACTGATGTAATGTTAAATGGCTGTAATCCTCCAAATATGCTTTCACAAGTTGACTATTTGGAAGAGTTTGAACAAGCAACATTATTTATGGAGCTTGAACATCATTTGAACCCAATATACAGTTATGCTGACACTTCTGCTAGTTGTTGCTCGTCAGTCAAATATCCCAAGAGCGAATTTTCAGGCCAGGAGACATCGCAACCTGATAGTGTATTATCAGTGGTGCCTGATTTTTTTTTGGCTCCTATCTTGATTGCTTCGAGTCTGATGATAGTTCTCCTATGGGATATCAAGAGCTGTTGCGCTGGAAGCAAATGTCTTATTCAGTTACTGAGCATCATGCAAATGATATATTTTCTATAGGGTGCATGTTAGCGGAAATCTATCTGAGCAGACCACTTTTTGATGCTTCCTTGCTAGCTGCATATAAAGAAACTGGCATACTGCCAGGAGCACTCCATGAATTGCCTGTTCATGTCGCTGTGATTGTTGAGTCATGCATCCAAAGGGAATGGAAAAGGTTACTTAACTAATTATATCTGCTGTTTATATATGCACTTTAACACCCATTAAATTGGTGATGTGTTTTCTTAAATTTACACGAAGAAACTGATTTTCTTTTATTTTTGTGATCTCTTTCAGGAGGCCATCATCAAAGCAACTTCTTGAGTCACCATATTTTCCTCCATCAGTTCGATCGGCGTACATGTTTCTTGCTCCACTTCAACTTCTATGTACACCTGTAGATCGCCTGAAGTATGTTGCTAAGCTTGCAAGTGAGGGAGCACTTAAAGCCATGGGAAAATTTGCTGCTAAAGTGTGCGCACCTTACTGTCTACCTTTTGTTTCATCATCTCTATCAGATGTTGACACTGAGTCTGGCTTATCTCTGCTTAAAGAATTTTTGAAGTGCTTGAGTGTCCAAGCAACAAAGGAACTTATTCTGCCCATCATTCAGAAGATCATACAGGCCGGTTAAGACATCAGTTGGAAAACATTCTCCTGTAGTTTTAATTATTTAAAGGTTCTGGTCTTTGGGATATAATGGGCCTTTGTTCTGACAAGCCATTTCTACATGTTGCTACAGGCACCGGAATACTCACACCTGAAGGTTTCTCTCCTTCAAGATTCTTTTGTTCGAGAGCTATGGAAAAAATTGGGAAAACAGATTTATATCGAGAAGGTGCATCCCTTGGTCATAGCAAACTTATACAATTCACCGAACAAGATAACTGCATCTGCTGCGTCCATTGTTTTGATCGGTTCAAGTGAGGAACTAGGAATACCAATAACTGTTCATCAGGCAAGTCTTAATCGAACACATTCTGTTGGTGTACTGCACTGATACCATCCGTACTGATTAAAGTGTTCACTTTATGCAGACAGTTTTACCAATAATCCACTGTTTCGGCAAAGGTTTATGTGCTGATGGAATTGAAACTTTGGTCAGGATAGGTATCACAGTTAACACTGTCTCTTTGTGGTTTTGTTATTTGGTCAGTGCTTGACTTTATTCATCATAGGTGGACTTCTTGGAGAAAGTTTTATTGTCAAGCAAATTCTCCCCTTGCTTAGGAATGTTATACTTTTATGTATCGACTCCTCCAAGGTGATTAAGCCAGAACCACAGCATAGTTGGAATTCTTTTGCTCTGATTGATGGCTTATCTGCTTTGGAAGGCCTTGTATCAGTTCTTCCAGTTAAGGCTGTTCTCAGGGAGCTTCTTCAGGTATCTTGGTGGAAACAATTAAGTTTGGTGAATAAATATAAATCGTTGGTGAAAATGGATATATGCTGAGTTCTGGAGCTATGCTATATTGAAATCTTTATTTTCAGCAGTGAACACAAATTGAATTCAGATATCAGTCTACTTTATGCACTATTTTGGTGACCATTAGACACCAATAATCATATCTCAGTTACGACTGCTATCCACTCGATATATTTTCTAGGAAGTAGACAACTCAGTATGATGTAAAACGAAAATTACAGCAAGAAATCAACACATTACAAATTTAACAGTTTTGCACAAGATGCCTCACCATCGGTAAAGTTCAGGTATGCAAATGCATCATTTTTTCAGGTTAGCTGAGATACGTAAATCATCTTTCACCTTATTGAAATATGTTACTAATTTGGATAGAGAATGGCCTGGCCATGAAATTCTTACATTTAAATTCGGCATATATGCCAAATGGAACTGTATACTTGTCAGTTGTCACCCTTATATGTGTATTCACTCCTACTTTGACCACATTTACAGGACCAAATCTGTCTTCATATAAAGGTTCTTATGCTGATTCATTTGGATCTTCGTGTGATTCAGGCAATAATTCTTCACTGACAAAGTGACATGATTTTTCTTGTACTAGTTCTCTCTCCCAGTAACACACCTTCAATTCATTTGACCAAGTTAATTAATTTGCTTTCTATTAATTAGGTTGCAGCTACTGCATTGCTTGACCTTTGTCTACGAATTGGACCAGATAATACTGTCATATATGTTTTGCCGCATCTAAAAGAGCTTTTTGCTGAATTGGCCTTTGCTCACGACTCTTCTGTTGTTAGCCTTCCTATGAAAGGGTTAAAAATCTCTGAGGGAAACAAAAGTGAACCTATTAAAATGGAGTCTAGAATAGATCTTGTGTAAGTAGAAACACAATTCAATGTTGATATAAGTAACACTACACACTTCATATATTTACTCAATAAAGTTAATTATTGTAGGTTTTTTCTATATCCTTTCTTGGCATCACTGGTTGGAATAGAGGAGCTCCGTGCATGCTGCTCTACATGGTTTTTATTGGAGCAATCTCTTCAAAGGTTGCACAACTGGAAGGTATATGAAGTCTGCTTTGGCTCCTATCGACCGTTGAGATTTCTGTTTTCCTTCTTCTTTGACCATCCATGTTTTTTTTCCCTTCAGTTGGAGCCTTTCAGTGACTGTTCCAGAAGTACTGAAAACATGAAACATCAAAGGTTTCAGCTTGGCAACTACACCTCATCTGATGTTCCAACAGAACTTTTTAATGGGGCAGGGTGGTCCGTGTCTCAATCTGAAATCGCTAAAACTGGTTTGAATGTGGCAGCTTCCAAGCACGGATCTAGGCTTGAGCATGGAACATCTAGTGAGAAGTTGTCTGCGTCAACTTCTGGAAATCAGCCGTGGTTTTGGTTCCCTAGTCCTGACAGTAGTTGGGGGGCACCTGATTTTCTTGGACGTAGTAGCTGTCTGAAGGATGAACTTCCATGGAAGATCAAAGCTTCAGTCCTTTACTCAGCCCGTGCACACCCTGGGGCTCTGCGGTCATTAGCAGTCCATGATGATGAGTGCACAGTTTTTACTGGAGGAGTTGGACCTGGTTTCAAAGGTAGTATACAGCGTTGGGAGTTGCCAAACATGAATTGCACATCTGGATATTACGGGCATGAAGAGGTCAGTTTGTCTCACTCCCTGCATATGTTTTTCTTCTTTCCTATTATTGCTTCATGGTTCTTATTTCTGAGCTAAATGTATTCTGTACACATCTTGTACTAATATTTAGCTTATTGTCTGAATTATGGTGCTTTGATTGTTTAATAGTTATGTCTGTTGTGATGAATACGTAGATGATTACAGTGTAGTACCACTGAGAGGACAGCTAAGCTGAATGGACACTAGTGGAGGGATATCAGACTACTCCAGTAAAAACTGAAATTTGAGTGGGGCCCTGGGATCCCACTCAACCTTCTTTGGGTCTGCCCATGTTCAGAACAGCTGTTAATCGTAATCAAATTTCAATAGAGTTCAGATTTTGCAAAGTGGGGAGGGAATAGAGCGAGGTATTCAAATTTATAAGAAGCTTTTGTAATCCTTTGCCATCTTGTACTCAAATCTTCTATTTTTCTTTTCCGATACCAAGATTTTGTAAATGTGGTATTCTTGTAGAAGTATTGGAGGACACAACAAATAATCATCTGTCCAAACGTGCATATCTTCCGCTGCAGGGGCTTCCCCTACTGCATTTCTTTCAAAAAAAAAAAAAGTGAACATCTTCGATGTTACATCATTATCAGGTCCTGGACTGATTTTGCACTAGTGATAGCCTAATTGGAGAGGATAAATAACCAAAAAGTATGTTAATAAAACGTGCAATGCACATGACTTTGATTTCCCTTGTTGCCAACTCAAACTCAACATACCCACAGATCAAAGGTTAATGTTTGAGCAAACTAATTGGCCAACCATTGCTGCACTAAGCATTAATTAATATGGCAAGGCATCATAAAATACTTCTATTGTTAAAAATTGAAGCTATACAGAACGTCAAAACATGAGATTTTGAGAGAACACAAAAAGTTTCTGTCTTGATGCATTGATAGAAAGATAATAAATAAATAAATGAAAGAGTAGGCTGACGGCTCGATTATCATCCTTGGCAGCCCCAGTATGGTCCTACAATCTGGCTTCTGCCTTGATGATTCTTAGGCTTACCACATCTGAGCACTTGGCATTGAAGACATGCACTCTATTCATTTGTGTAGTGTTCTTTCAATAAATGTTGTGGATTTGTAGCAACTTTTCTATTGTATTATATTCTATATCATATATTGGAGTGCTCGATCTCGCTTCCCTTTGTTCTGTGTTTGAACTCATTGATGTACTATTTCTAAGTTAATTCCACCCCTAGATAGAGCGCTTTTTCTTTATGTTCCAGCAGTTCATTTTCTAATATTTTATGTGCGTAGGTTGTCAATTCCATCACTATCCTGTCAATTACTGGAAAAGTAGCTTCTTGTGATGGCACGATTCATATTTGGAATGGGCAGACAGGAAAGCTCATAGCAGCTCATACCGAATCATCAACAAGCTTTCCGCTACAAACTGCATCGCTTGAACAGGCAAACATGCTTAATCAGGACGGGCTCTCAGGTGGAATATTGTCATCTGCATTTCGTGGTAGTTTGTATACGACCATGCATTACATGGCATCTGAAGATAAACTTGTTGCTGGTATGGGAAATGGATCGATCAGGTATATACCTTTGTCATCTGTTTGTTGGTTTTGGTCATTTCATTATGTTGCGAACATATGTTGAAATATGCTTCTTGCTATTCTACTGGGGTAAATGTGCGGGTGATCAGAACTACTAGCGTATGTATGTTCACAATTTCGACTATGTTTGGTTGGCCCATCTGAAACAACGTAGGGAGAAAATTTATTTCACCTAACCAGGTGCTCGCTATGTGAGCTTGGAAGCACTGTTAGACGTTAGTTAGTGTTTGTTGTAGAATTAGCAATGCAAGTTGAGAACATATTTCTTTTTCGCTGCAACTTGCAACTTTCTGTTATTGCACCCTATTTCTACCTCACTACCCAATAATTTTTCTACTAATGGTTGAATTGCACATTAATCGAGTATGCAGATTTATTGATATCTCTCGGGATCAGAAGCTGCATTTGTGGAAGAGTGATTCAGCTGAAATCTCTTTCTCATCACTTGTGTCAGCTATTTGCTCGTGTGGCTCAGACAAGCAGAGGAATGGAAGCCTAGTTGCTTCATCATCCTGGATTGCAGCAGGTCTAAGCTCTGGTTATTGTAGATTACTCGATGAGCGTAGTGGAAAAATTATTGCAGTTTGGCGAGCACATGATGGTCACATTACGAAGGTATGTCAATGCCCCTACTAGGCTGGTATCCATTATAAGGGCAAAACCATGAGCAATATTTATTCTATTATCTGATTAATTTGTTTTCTATTTGCGCACAAAGTTGGCGTCACCAGAGGATCACTTGATTGTATCAAGCTCCCTTGACAAGACTCTTCGAATTTGGGATCTAAGAAGGTATTTTTCTTTGAATGCAACAATTCATTGATTCCATTCCCTATCTTAGTATGACATGTACTTTATCCCTTATTGTATTATTTGACTGGATATTATATTAGTGCAATATCGTATACGAAAAGGGGTTTACACTATTTTTTGTACTATTTATGTTCCAAAATTGTTCTTGAGAAGTTTGGACCATAGTGACATTGATGAGATCATATTACCACACTCAATTCACAGTTCGCAGAAGTAGCAGTGTGCTATTTAACTTTGAGGATTACACCATACGTGTATATCATATTGCTTATATCTTGTTCGCAATTTGAACTTTCTTAGTTTCTTAAAGATTTTTTGTGGAAATGTGACAGGGACCTATCAACCCAGTCAAACATTTTCAGAAGCCATTCAGATGGCATCTTTAGCTTTTCTGTTTGGGGTCAAGACTTGGTATCAGTTTCAAGAAATAAAATTGCACTGACCTCCCTTTCGAGACCAACAAGTGAGGTATATATACTTTCTCCTCTTGACCTCATGCCTCACCACGCGATCTTGTAAACTTTGTTATTTGGAATAGCTGTGTAGACTTCTTTTGAATTTTTCCATATGATATGAAAAGTCCACTCTGTTCCTGCTGAAGTAACTGTTGGTATATTGTCAAATAAATTCTATGCAGATTGGACATCAGCAGCTCGTACTTCAGAACTTGTATTCAGCTGACAGAGGAGTAAAATATAAGAACATGTCTGTTCTTTCGACTATTTCTGTGCTTCCTTTGTCAAGATTGTTTGTAGTTGGAACAGAAGACGGTTTTGTCAAAATCTGCCACTAGGTGGTTCCAGTAGTGGTAATCGTCTCTCTTGTATTTTAGTTGTGTCTTTTGTCCTTTCTAAATTTTTTAGTGGTGCCTTGCTCATAGTTTTCGTTTACTTCCATTCACATCACTCACTACAGATTACAGAATACAATGTAAGCAATGCACTGTTGTTAATTTCATGGCTGAGTAATGGCTTCAAGCTTTGTCCGATCTTTTCCCTTGCAATAAACTCATCGCTATATATTACCACCTTCTAGCTTTGTTGTTGGTTATTCACAATGGAGCCAGGGAGCATGTGCTCCCGGCTAAAAAAAGGGCATTTTCAAATGTCAACAAATTTGAAAATTTTAACATATGTACTTGTCCATGTCCTATGTGCACACATAAATTTCCGGGGAAAATACATTTTTGGACCTGTGTAGAAAAACAAATTGGTGCTCCAAAATATGCTTTTTTACAAATGTCTTTTCTTCCTGTAACTCTGCAGACATGTAAAAGACACAAACATGTACTCCCTCCGTTCCTAAATATAAGATGTTTTAGCTCTTGTCCACATTCAAATATATCTAGATGTATGTGGACATGTTTTAATGTGTATGTACACTCATTTGGATTTGCACCTAGCCAACATGTGAGCAAGCTAGAACATCTTATATTGTGGAACGGAAGGAGTACCATGTAAGAAAAAAACTCTGAATATTTTTTTATTTACGAATTCACTGTTTGTTTCGGGAGAAATATACTACCGGGAGCCAAAATGCCATCCTAACTTTGTTCGTGAAGCCGAAGCCTGTAGCTCTAGTTTGGTACCTTTCAAAGACTTTACTTCCACTAATTTTTGCTTGCTCAGGTTTGGACACATCATAGCAAGCAGCGGAAATGTGTAAAATGAGTTGCAATGCTAATGCGTATAGATTCTTACCATTGGTTGGTATATATTCAAATTCTTGTTGACCAAACCTGATCAACACTAGGAAATTTTATATAATGCGTATAGATTCTTAGCATTTTCTGATCTCTGTCCGAATTGTTGTTCACCAAACCTGATCAACGCTAGGAAAACTTGTCAGCATATATCGCATACATTGTTGTACTGGAGTCTTGATCACTCTTGCAAGCTGTCATAACTGGTTGTTTCTAAGTAACAGCGAAAGATCCCAGTGCTAGAACTGTAGTCGTCTCTCCTCTATGTTGAGTTGAAATCTGTTCTGAAACCTGTCCTTTCTTGGAGAAATGTTACAGTGTTGCCTGTCGATTTCCTATTGGCTTGTACTGTCACAAAGCTGAGGATGCCTTGAATTCTGATATTTTCTGCAGACGTACCTGACATGGCTCATGGTAGCTTAAATGTGGGTTGTTGGGTAGTGTTGAGGAGAAGTAAATTGGAGCCTGCTTTCTTATACGGTGCTGATATGAATGCTCTCGTTTACTGCAGTCTGAGGCCTCATCTCTTCCTCTCCTTGCAGTCCTCGATATGTGCACTATTTACCCAGCATCATATATGTACATGTAGTAAGCCCTAGTAGGAGTATGGTCCCATGGAGTATGTCAAGTCTTGGCTCTATGATCTTCAGTTAAGCCAGAAGTAAACCAACAGAGTAAGCATGTATGGTCCCATGGAGTATTTTGGTTTGACCCTAGCCAGAAGTACACCAATGGAGCCGCTGGCGTAGTTACGTTCACTGACAGGTGGGTCCTGCTCCAAAGAAACACAGGCTAGACAACGATCAAGCACAGTGCACTACGCGACTGCTTATAAAAGAGGCTGGACAACTGGTCCTTGGCAAAACCACAAGTCCGCAAGCAAAAGCAGTAGCAACAATGGAGAGAGTAGCAGCATCAGTGCGAGCCTTGTTCTTGGTCTCCTGCTCGCCGCCACCGTTGCTTGCCATGGTGCCAGGGGCATCCCTGCAACTGAGCCCAAGCCCTACCGTCCCCAGAACGTCTTTGGGTTCGGTGGCTTCTACCCTGGCCCGTCGGTCAACTGGGTGTTTCCGGGGCCAAACGGCGTCACGCCACAGGTAGGCTTCGGCGGGATGCCGGGCTCTGGCTCCCTCCCTGGCATTGGTGGATCGCCGTTGACACCTGGTGGCGGTGGCGTGGTCGGCATTCATGGTGCCGCCAACCCCTGAGTGTCTTTGGTGTCTTAGGGTTCTGTTTGTTAGAGCTATGCAGCTACATGTTAGCCTTGTAGTGCGTAAGCTTCTGGCTTCTCTAGTTGTAGTATTGTGTTATGTAGTGCGTGTTGTTGTGTCTTGTGCTTTCTTTACAAGTGATCTGTGTGTTCCGTGTCTCTGTAGAAGACTTGGTCTTGGCTGTGTTGTTTAACATCGTGCACTTTTCTTCTTAAAGGTTGTGTTTCCGTCGTTGGATCAAGCTTCAAAGTCCCGTTGCATGTGTATCTTTGATTTCGAGAGTGAGGGTTTGAACCCGTGACCTGAGTCAGTATTTCTGTCCTTCTTCTCAGCGTGCTTTCAGTTTATTTTGTTGTTGATGAAATTCATTTCCATGTCTTATCAGAGTGAGGGTTTGAACTTGGCCTTTGGCCTTTGTGGCAGATTATTTTTCAATGCTACTTCTGTGAAAGAAAAATGCTCCCAACATTAGTTTAAATACTGCTGTTAGATCTTAGGGTTGAAATGCAAATTCAGTTGCCATTTGCTAGCTTAAATTCAAGAGGTCCAAATAGAGGGTCTCCCAAAATAAAGCTGAAAACATGGTGTGAATCCGTTCTCAGATTCACAGTAGTTCTCAAAGATCCTGAATGAACGCATGTCTGGAAATTGGATATGGTAAAGAAGAGGGCTCAAACCTAAAGAAGAGAGAGAGGTCGTAAACAAATTGGACCCCAATCATAACAAAAAATTCAGCATTAGGTGCACATATTTGTGCTCAAATTCTCGAGAGCTATGACTAAAATAGCATTACCTGGAATTGTCGGCATTGTTATTACTCTCCTTATGCCATTGCCATACTTATTAACATCAATGGTCTCTAAGTTATAGGATATTTCTATGGATTTGCAATCTTGTTTAAATCGAGGTTGACATGAAACAATCATTTTGGATGGGTAATGTGCCAAAAACTGTTGGTGAAAACTTAAAAGTAATGATCCAAAGACAAGCATTATCGTCATTTTTTAATGCGCAATGTTGGAGAAGAAACAATATAGAGTTATATTTTTGACCCCTGTAATTCAACTAATTGTTCTTGTTATGAAGCACAAAAACAGTTGTCTGGATACTCCTTCAAATGTCAGTTTTGTACTGGCTTAATTGAAATATCTGTTTTGCTGGATTTAGAATCACGTCAATTGTGATAGTCGAGAGTGCCAATCTATTATGTCGAAGTTTGTTATGAGGTTGCTGATATATCTGGAAGTAGATTTTTCCACCACCCCTTTCATTTCTTGAATTTTGAATAAGATACTATAAGAAACACAATAGCCCACTGTCACCTTGCTTAAATTCACAACACGCTATTCCGATGCACAACATTGTTCAAAAAAACTCTTAATTGTTACAACAAACACTAAGTAGCAGAGGGAACAAAACAGAAAACAGGTCAACCTTTCTTTTTTCTTCAGTTTTTCATGTTTGTTTTCTTTTTATTCTTGTCAAAGCAAACGACCTAAACTTAGGGTGTATTCAGTTACTCGAGAGCAACTACTAGCTTGTCGCTATTTCACTGAATTCACCAGAGTCCGGGCCATTGTTAAGCTCAAGACCAGTACTCCCTTTGTTTATGACCCTGCAGCTGAGCCTTATCTCTCCTTGTGTTCCCGTTAGCACTCAATGTCCCCCATCTTAACCATGGACTTGACAAACTTGCTCTTCCATGTCTTCTCGCTCTTCACAAACGCATCAACTGATGCTTTGAGAGTTGAGTTTGTGAGCAATGCCTGATCTGATGTGAAAGGCCTAGGTTGTTAGTCAGACCCACATAATACTTGTTGTCGAGCACCGTCGGGGTGATGATGTCCATATCGTTCGTCGTGTTGGGGAAGAACTGGCTGCTGTTGGCAGGGCATATGTTCTTTAGCAGGAAGGCGTAGGCAGAGCTCATCGTAGGATCAACCTGTTTAATTAGAATAACGACCATTACAGGAAGAAAGACTAGATGGCATACCATAACGTCCAAATGAACTTGTCCGAAATCTAGCTGTAGTTTTGGACACCGCTATACCTGACTGGTGTTGCTGAAGCCATATAGCCTGTTGGTAAAGGACGAGCAGTGCGAGACACCTATGGTGTGGGCACCAGAGAGGACGACCATGTCCTCAGCTGTGAGGTTCTTGAGGGTGAAGTTGCCTACTAGCTCGGACGCCGTTGAGAGCGGGGAGGTTGTTGAGGGCGTTCTGGTCAGTGGATATCCTGCCGTCGCGGCGCCCGGCAGGCACCTTGTAAGTAACATTACCTGCTAGCGCGATGCTGTCACGGGCAGCGAAGGCAAGGATGTCCGCGCATGAAACCGTCTTGGGGCATTTGGCCTCGATGGCCTTCTTTGCGGCATCAATGACCTCGAACCCGCGGAGGCTGGGCTTGTTGGGGATGGCGTCTTTCTCAGCCGTGTTGTTTGCGGTTGAGTCAATCAGGACGGATCCGTCGCAGCCCTGTCAGTTGTGTTTCATAACATTGGGTCACCTCCCAAGTATTTGTTGACTACTTACTGTATGATGCACATTTTTTCTTGGTATTAGCAGAAGAAGTATTTCAAACTAACCTTTTATAGTTCTAACTAGTGGGTGCAAAGAAGGAATCCCATCGGGTTGTTTGGATGAACTTAGAACTCAGGCTTTCCTTAATGTTGACAGTGAAGGTATAAGGAAAAAAAATACAGTGTACATACTTTGACGAAACAGTCGTGGAAATGCAACCGGATGAGGCCAGCGGCGATGCCACTGTTGTTCTTGACGGCAGCAGCCACAGCCTGCTGCACCAGGTTCTCTGCTGATGGACAGCTCTTGCTGTAGAACCCGACCTTCAGGCCTGCGCCTACAGTGGCAATGGGGAAAAGGCTAAGGATGGCCATTGCCGAGGTGAAGAGCAGGCACTTCATGGCTAGGGAGCTCATTTCAGTTGCTTGTGTTTCTCCTTGGTTCTAGTTCAGGTTCTCATGGGATTATATAGCATAATACTGGAGCGGTTTACACTAGAAATGGAAGGGCAAATTCGCCAAAGCAGGTGTAAAAGCTCATGCTGCACCACACCAGTGGTGCCATTCTGCTTGCTTTTTTCTTCTTTGTGACTATCTGCATGCTCCTTGACCTTGAGAGATGCCGCAACCATTCAGGCCCATGTGTGATGATCAGAACTTCGCTGGAACCGACGAAGATTTTTCTTTAGTTTTGTGCATGTTTATGACGGGATATTTTCAGCTTCAGTCTTGGGGTTAGTATCTATCACTACTATTTGTTTTCAACCGTGGTAGGTGGCTGCGAGATATCAAATCATGCTTACTGGTCGTTGGATTTCTTGTCAAGGGTGTTCTGAACCGAGATGTGGTGTTGTCAAGCTTGAGAGAACAAGGATTTTGTTCCTACCTTGGAATTATGATTGACTATTATCACTGCTTGTGTTAGATCTTTCTGAATCAATAAAGTAGTTGGATTCTATCGTGTACATGGAGCATGCAGCATGTGCTGAATTAATTTTGTGCGGTTGGGGTTTAATTTGGTTTCCTTTACTTTTATGATAGTACTCAATTAATCTCGATCTTCACCTCTGAACGACAGAGGTGCATTGCAGTGATTCAGTGCTACCACAAACATTGTGGATATCGTCAATTGGATGATTGCTAAATTTCCATTCCAAAACATATTTTCTTCATGTCGTGTCACTATGGAGCAGAAATGCTGATCGTGGCAGATGGAATAAGCTAGCTATGGAGCAGTTAACCTAGAGTCATGTGCGCACGTGATAATCAACCGAACCAATTGTATGTAGCAAAGTTTAGCAGCATCTACCACTTTGCTTGCACATGAACATGGTGTACCACGCCCTTCTTTCGCTTTTCAAATATGTATTTTCACTTATTACTTCCTTTTCGATTCTATAGTCTTGTTCTTGTGTGAAAAGACTAGACATGCATGTGTGTTTTGTGAAAAGCCAAAGGAGAGATCCAAATAAATGTTCCTTGCTTAACCACCTATCTCACCTCATCTCGTAAACAAAGAGAGTAGGGGGAGGCGCATCTACGACTCTCGAGTCTAGACGACTGGGAACCGTCAACTTTGGAATAACCAGACGTTTAGTCCCATCATTTTACTTTTCAGCGACATTTCTTTTTTGAAAAGGGACATTACCTGCCTGTGCACCGAACGGTGCATATGGCCCTTTTATTGGCTTACTATTAAAAACGTTTACATGAGTTACAGGTTAAGGATCGTAAAAGTCGATACATGAACCAACCATTAAAAAAAGATGGCAACATGAAATGCCTTTGCATTAACATGATATTATGTTATCAAAGCTGCCAGCCGCACCGGCCGTGAAATCTTAGTTTTTAGTGATGCCTTTGTTTTCCAAATAAGTAGTGTCCTCATTCATGAAGTCTATATACATAGATTTAACCGTAAAGTTCCTGGATGTGGTTAAACCCCATATGAACACATCCAGACTATGAGCCAAAACAATATCCATTAACCGATGAAATGAAACCATCTTGACCATTTATTCATAGTTAAAGCCCTCCTAAACCCTATACTAAGAGGAGCTACCGGTATGACATTGGCCGCCGAAATTTGTTTTCGTTGTGCAATAGAGATGGATTAATCCTTTCCAAAAGGAGGTTAGCTGGTTTAGGTTGCGCTTGCGATAATGTTTAGAATGAAGGTATTTATCTTGTAGCAACTCTTGCCACACTCCATCCTCATTAAAAGTTTAAACAACCACTTGCTGGGTAAGCATTTATTTTTTATATCTAGAATCTCTACACCAGACAATCTTGATCCTTTGGTCTACAAATTATTACTTAGGTAATCTATATTTTCGGTTATGTCCGTCGCTCTGCCAAAGAGAAGAGATATAAAAAAAAGTCTAATCTCTTTCCTAACCCTTTCGGTATTTACAAGAAAGGCAACATGAACATTGACAAACTTGTTAGAATCAAATTAAATAAAAACAAACTAACGATCTCCGTAAGATAGTAATTTACTCATCCAACATGCCAACTTTGTCAAAACGATCTTCAACATGATTCCACTCAATACTCTTAAGCTTCCTAAAGTGAATTGGAATTCCCAGATATTTAAAAGAGAAGGATGACTCTGATTCACAACCAAACATTCTTTGTATTGGTTTTCTTCTTCTTTTGATTTGCCAAAGCAAAATATTTTGCTCTGATGAAAATAAATGCTTAGACCCAAAAGTTGTTTGAAAAATACAAAGAGTTAGTTTATATTTAGAGCATTTTAGATACCATGATCCATGAATATGATCATTTCATCAACATAATGGAGAACTAATTAGGGATTTTTAGATGTCCTGATCCATGAAGATGGTCGTATAATCAACTAGATGAGGGATGAGATCTTCCACTTGATCATCCTCTCTTGCTCTACAAATAGAATTGGCTACTTATCTGCACTACAAAACGTTAAACAAAATAGGGGATAGGCGGATCTCCTTGGCGTAAATAGTTTTTGTTTGGATACCTACATTACCTTTATAAACAAACTGATTAATCCAGTCGCATCACTTTGGATCAAAATCTTTCATACGTAACACGTGTTCAAGGAAAGGTCATTTAACCTTGTCATATGTTTTTAAAATATATTGAGAAGAATACCATCCATCTTCTTTCTAAGAAGTTCATGGATCGTTTCATGAAGAACAACTACCTTTAAATTCAGAATATGGCAATCAGGCATACAAGCTGTTTGAGTTGGGCTGATTGCTTTAT
>CAMZMU010000088.1:2596715-2691407 GCA_947311845.1 Poa pratensis
GGAGGTAGAGGTCAAAGATATCCTCTCAAGCAACCCTGCAATTAAGATACAAGAAGTCTCTTGTGTCCCCAACACACCCAATACACTTGTCAGATGTATAGGTGCACTAGTTCGGCGAAGAGATAGTGAAATACAAGTAATATGGATGATTATAAGTAGTAACTGCAATCTGAAATAAAGATGGCAGCAAGCAAACATGTAGCAGAACTTGATGTAAACGGTGTTTCAATGCTTAGAAACAAGGCCTAGGGATCATACTTTCACTAGTGGACACTCTCAACAATGATCTCATAACTGAATAAGTAAAAGCTACTCTTAAACACTCTCTTGTTGGATAACAAACACCATTCATTGTGTAGGGCTACAAAAGCACACCTCAAGCCGGAGTAAACAAGCGCCACAACGTCATAAAGGAATCACACACGGTGCACACACTGTCACCTTTACACCGTGGAGAGTACCGGAGTTCATATTAAAGTAACCTATAGAGTGCATAATAGATAAAGAGTAACATCTACATATTCAACTAGATTAGCACAACTGAACACAAGTAAATACTGCTCGGGATTATTCTCCTTCTTGATAAACAAGAGTACTATGTGTAGGGCTGCAAAAGCACTCCTCAAAGTCTGAGTAAACAAACACCACATTCCCAAGAATAAGCCATGATAAATGTCTAAATTATTCATAGAGTCACACAAGTACCCACACTGTCACCTTGATACCGTGTTGTCACAATGACTCCAGAAACTAGACAAAATCACTTGAGTAGCATAAACATTATTAATGTATTCAGCGATACTAGCAATACACATGATCACATAAAGATCACACCATGGGAGAGAGAGATGAACCACATAGCTACCGGTAGAGCCCTCAGCCTCGGGGGAGAACTACTCCCTCCTCATCATGGGAGTCAGCAGCGGCGATGAAGATGGCGGTGGTGTCGATGGAGATGACTCCGGGGGCAATTCCCCGTCCCGGCGTGCCGGAACAGAGACTTCTGTCCCCCGAAACTTGTCGTCGATGGCGGCGGCGCTGCGGAACTCTTCTGGAAATATGACTTGGTATTTTAGGGTTTTCGCGTCTGAGGCAATATATAGGCGAAGGGGCGGCGTCGGTGGAGGCTCGAGGGGCCCACCACCGGTGGCGCGGCAGGGGGCCCACCGCGCCGGTGTGGTTTGGCCACCTCGGCGCCCTCCTTCGTCTCTCCTTCGGACTCCGTGACGGTGCTGGAAAAATAGGGACGTGGCCTTTTGTTTCGTGCAATTCCGAGAATATTCGCAGAAGTAACTTTTCTGAAACCAAAAACAGCAGAAAACAGGGAACTGGCACTGTGGCATCTTGTTAATAGGTTAGTCCCAGAAAATGCATAAAAGTGATACGAAGTGTATATAAAACATGTAGCAAATGGTATAATATAAGCATGAACAGCAGAAATTATGGATACGTTGGAGACGTATCAGTTCGCCGGAATCTGGGCAAAGTAGTCGCTGTACAAGAGCATGTGCCCAGTTGCTCTGTTACGTTCCTTGTTGGCCCTCAGCCCCTTCGCTGATCCTCCAAACTTCGGCGCCGCGTTTGCCTGCGGCATCTAGAACTGCGGCCATGACCATCTCATTCTCCTCGTCGTCGGCCACAAGGGCGGCATCCTCCACCATCATTTCAAAAAACATGATCTCGTCGTCGCTGTCCATTGCCTATTGGACGAAACAAAGCAATGAAACAAGGCCACGAATGACCAATCAATAAAATCATCCTATCAACCAATGGTCGAACAGGTTGCGTGCGGGGGGGGGGGGGGGGGAAGAGGCGTACCCGGGCTGAATTAGCTGCACCGGCGCTAGGCGAGGTCGGAGACCGGCGGCAGGCAGGCCTGCGTGAGAGCTGCGGCTTGGTCCCCGAGGTGCGAATCAAACAGGGGGCGACGAGAGCGGCGGCGATGGTGCGAATCGCCGGCGAGAGGGAAAAGAAGGAGGGTATGGGGGAGCGAATGAATCAGGTCACGCCGGCGCTATGTGTATGACGGGCGGGCCACCCCTGTCGGAGGGCATGTCCGCCCCATGTCCGGCACCCCCGAGGGCGGACGCGATTTCGCTCGGCCTGACCCTTTAGGGGGGTGCCGCTGGTGGTGTGTTTTGGCATCCGGACCCCCAGTTGGCCTTCACCTTAACGGGGAGGGAACATTCATAGCCCGCTGGAGCAGGCCTATTGAAACTATAGTCGAATTTCTTCGTGAGAGACGAGTCTTCCGATATGAAAATTACCATTACATTAGACCTTGCAGCATGTAATTAATTCTTTGACAAATGTACCCACTGCATGATCATATATATACCAATGCACGAAGCATCATCCTCTTTACCTCTACGAGACAAATGATCATTGGAATTACCTAAACAGCACAATCGCACAATGCAACAACTTAATTACTAAACAACCAAAATGCATCTTAACCACGGAAACTCTGGTGTGGGAACACCGGAATCTCCGGACCATTGGGGTATAGGAAATTCCGGACGGGCCGGAAACTTTCGAGACTGTTCGAACGTATTCCGGCCATGTTCCGGACTAGACACCAGAGGCGCACGCACTTGTGCAGCTCTTGGCAAAATTTAGGAAAATAAGAGGCCGGAATCTCCGGTGCAGGAACACTGTAATCTCTGGTCAGCACACCCCGGAATTCCGGGCCTACGACTACTATATTTTGGGAACCCTCTCACCATTTTTTATTGGAAGGTTTTACTGGGTATATATGGTTAGTGTA
Organism: Poa pratensis; assembly: GCA_947311845.1. NCBI lineage: Eukaryota > Viridiplantae > Streptophyta > Magnoliopsida > Poales > Poaceae > Poa > Poa pratensis. Next base: position 2,599,483 of record CAMZMU010000088.1, read on the forward strand.
GGTGATTGATTTCTCCATTCCTTCCATTAAGCAACCCCTCTTGATAGTACAGTTGCGCTACGACTCAATATGATTATAAAATCTACGGGCACCATCTTCAAGCTTTTATCCTTTTTAAGGGGTCAACCACCGTCTTGTGCATTTAATCAATTATACTTATGGTACTTTGGCACACGGTAAGATCCCAAAACCACTAAGGCGGGAAATGCCGCCCCCCCCCCCCCCAGTTGATGAATTCAACCCTTAGGTATGAATGGAATTCAAAAAAAGTGAACACTTGCGCACAACTTCCTTTTTTGTTTAATAGTTTTAAGGAAAAATTATAAACTTGCAATGCTACGAATTTAAGAAAAAACGTCTTCACAAACAAGATTATCATGTATGAAGATCCAAGCCAAATGACTATAGTCATGGCCATATCCATGTCTAAGTTAATTATATTTATCACCAAACTTGGTACAAACATGGTTTCTAACATTGTAAACAATATTATCAAAGTGAAATTCCAAGATATTTTTATAGTTTTTTTCAAAAGTTTAGCACAAAAAAGTGTTTTTTGTGAAGCAGATACCAGAAATAAGATTATAAATTAGACTTTTGCAATTTTCACACAGAGTATATCATATTAGAGGCACAATCCCTGAATTTTTGAATTTTTATTTTTTCTAGCTATAATCAATTGATTAAATGATTTTAATGTCATTTATCGCATGTAACTCAAATTTGAACTACAAGTGTGTTATAGTTTGGCGCTAAAATTTGGAAAACTCATATAATGATACTCTTGCATGGTTCTATGCAATAGCACCCCAAAAGTTGATGAATTCACCCCCTAATTATGAATAGTCATACGGATACTTTTGACCCTATTTTGTGAAAAAACATAATGTTAGACCGATTTAACAAAAAGGAAAACCTCACGCAAATCTTCCCTTCTAGTATACTAGTCTAAAAAAATTGTAAACTTGCAGTACCACGAATTACTTAAAAGAAAGGTCTTCTTCACAAAATGTATTACCATCGCGGGGATGGTTTGAGGAGAGTAGCTGTGGATGTCTACGAATGAGGTTAACACGATGGATTTACACATGTTTGGCCCCTCTGTGTAGCGGTAAAGACCTACGCATACTTTATGTATTGTTTCTTGGCGAACTTGTCTCGAAGGATCGTTTTCTCTTGGTGAATCGAGAGCCATGACTTACATAGTGGCATGGCCGGGTTACACATGATCAATGTAATAATGCATCGTAATAGTCCACTATCACACCGATATTGGGAAACTAGCCCCTAATTGCGCTGGCTAGTAATGCTACATTTGATTCCTTGGTAACGCTAGTCTTTGTTGCGTGTTGGAACTGCTGGTCTTCTGTCTCCAACGTTTGACGAGGCTGCATGTTTTTTTTTTTTTTTTGAAAGATCCAGCAATTGCTGGCGTTTCGATTAATAGCAGGTAGAATATGTACAGGCAGCCCTTAGGCAAAAGAATAAACAGAAAAGAAAAATAAGAGAAAAAATCCACGAAACAAAAAGCTACAAAACTTCTTCCGAGGCCGCCGCCTCGGCGCACAACCACCGTCCGGGGCCGCCGCCCCGGCATCCTCCAACCTCACCGGCGAGCTACGCTACACGGCTCCCACAAAGCAACAAGAACTTCAAGGCGGTGTCTTCAAGAAGATAACGACGAGGACGTCGCCACCGCCCACTCCAACGGAGTTGGGTTTTCACCCGAAGAAAACTTGGCCTTCGAGGTGTGGAGAGAGACAGGGTTCCACAACGATGCCTTCAAGAAGGGGAAGCGACGCGCAGAGGCGTCGTCATCGTCGGCACCATACTAAAACCGGTGCGAGGCTTTCGCCCGGAACACCTAGACCTCGCCACGTGAGTCGGAGCGGAACCTCGCCGGTGAACCGCCAACTCCGGCAAAGCCCACATCGGCCGCGGCACCACACACCGCGGCAGACTAGAGCCACCACCGACCCGGGGCCGCCGCCCCGGCATGCCAACACAACGCCGAAGACCAACTGGGATATGGTCTGCCTCACAACCCGCTGCACCTCCGGTCAGCCAGCCCGAAGCATGGACTCCAGCCAGCCGGAACCCAGCCGTGGAGCCATGGCAGCAGTCCAGCTCGCCAGATCCGGCGGACAAGGCGCTGGACCCACCGCCTCCCGAGCAGGGCCGCAACGGCCAGGCCACGCCACCGCCGCGCGTCGCCTACGCGCAGCCGCTGCCGACAACTAGTGCCCGGGGCCGCCGCCCCGGCTTCCGTACGCCGAAGAAGCCGTCCGAGGCTCCACTGACGACCACCAACCTCCGAGACGGCGCAGCGCCGGCCACGGCACCTCATTCCGCGACGAACGTGCCACACCGGCCCGAGGGACGCAAGAACTACCAGACACCGCCGATCTGGGGCCGCCGCCCCAGCATACTGCAGTCGACGCCCAGGTCAGCCGGGATCAGGGGATCCCCGACTGACCACTCCAAGCCGGTGGCCACCACCACGGCCCGAGGACGATGCCCCGGCACCCAACTGACTCGACAGAGCCACGCCGAACGCCGCCCCGGCACCTAACTGACTCGACAGAGCGGGGCCGCCGCATCACCACAAGATCTGACCGCGAGAGAAGGGCGGCCGGATCTGCGAGATGCAGCACCGCAGCGCCCGGCGCGAGACAGGCCTCCGACGCACGCCGCCGTGCACCTCGCTGAAGCCACCGAGCGCCAATCACCGGGGCCGGCCCAGATCGGGCCCTCCCAGGCCCAGAACCGCCCCGAGCTCGATGCGCTCGCACCGATGACGCCGCCGCCCGCTCAGGCCGTGGCGCTGCCCAAGCAGCCACCACGGCCGCCGACTCGCCGAAGAAACCCGGGGCCGCCGCCCCGGCGCACTAGCTCCGCCGCCAGCCACACGACGTCCAGGGCGCCGCACCGCTGCAGCCAGAGACCCCCGCGCGCGAGGAAGGAGGGCCCGCCGCCGCCGGCTACCCGCCGGGCTTTGCCCAGCGGAGCTACGCCAGACGGCGGCGAGGAGGCGGAGGAGCAGGGTGCTTGGGTAGGCGGTGGCGCGCGGGTTCGCCCGTGTCGCTCCCCTGGGAGCGACGCGGACGCCGCATGTTCGACTTCTAGTGAAATCGGCATCTCCTAGCCCGGGCCGCAAATGTAAGTCGGTTCAGTATGGCCTCATCCGCTCTAGTTGTTGGCTTCCTGTGCTTCTTGAATTTTCACCGTTTGAGTTGATCCTTTTTTTTTTTTTTTTTTTTGAGATGCCTCTGGATCGGTACAGCTGTAGTATCTGAACTTAACACACCAACTCACACCACACACACGCACTCAACACCACACACACCCTAGTGTGCAAGCTAAGACCTACAGATCTATACAAACCCCACGCGTTTTGTGACTCCTATCGCTGTGGCTCGAACGCGTGTTGAGAGAGGCCAGCAATGAATATTACACCGTCCCTAATGAACAGCGCAGCTACAGTGTAACTATGTACAGTGTCAGCTACAGTGCGAGCACTGTTCCTAGTGAACAGTGCCCGGGGTGAGGCGCCCGGAAATTCGCTCCAAAGGGAGTCGAACCCGGGCGGGGAAGGTGGCCACTGCCGCATCTCAACCACTGAGCTACGCTCAGTCCTCGTTTGAGTTGATCCTTGAGCTTGATGAACCTACCCAGTATTTTCCCATTGTCAGCGACTTCCTGAGCTTCTTGAGTTTTTCCGGGTAGACTTCATCTTTGAATGGGCCTGATGAGTCTGTCCAGTATTTGTCCCATCGTCAGTCAGTGCCGCTGGAGACAGGAGGAGACTCGCGTCATGAAGCGACCAAGTACGACCTCTTCTTCCTCTACTTCGACTACCTCTACGAATCTTGTGACACCGAGAAGGCGACGATGGCAGCAACTCCAGTGCTGTGGTCATGTCGCCTCCCCTCTCTGTTATAGCAATTGGGTGTTTTAGACCGCTTTCATGCATGATCTTGTGCCTCTGATGTTCACCTTTTGTTAATTAATTAACATGTTGAAGTCCAGTTAAGAGCATCTCCACCGGCTTCCCAAAAAATGGTACGCTGGTGCCCAAAAAGCTGGTTTTTAGGGCATATGGGGCAAAAAAGGCTACCCCAACAGCTGCCCAATCCCTCTCCGTGCACAATTTTTTTGGTATGCCCAAAATCTAGGGCACGCCCGGTGGCCAAAAACCATTTCGGCCGCGCACGCACGCCCAACGGCCATGCTGAACCTTCCCACCCGGCGACGCAAAACTCCCCCTCCGCTCACCACCCGTCAAAGACCGCCACCACCACCCCGATGATGTCCTTCCTCGGCCCTGACGCCCTTCCGTCGCCCGATTTGCCCTCCCGCGGCCCCGCTGCCCGCCGATGTGAAATCCGCCTCCTGTCCCTCCGCCGTCCGATTCCGGCCGTCGGTGACCACGGTGCCGTCTCATGGGAATCGTAGAAGCTCCCGCTAACTGTCGACGGTGACCAAGCGGCCATCACGAGCAATCTCGGCCCCATCTCGATTGGTGCTCCGCTGGGTGCGATTCGTGCACGCAAGGTTGCGGCCGGTTTCCGCACTTCTTCTCCGGCGACTAGGAGACCGTAGACGCGAAATTGGAGCAGCTCTCGCGCCAGCTCGGCACCGGCGATCAATCGGCTGACACCCTCCTCTTCGCGTGCTAGGTGTTTGACGAAACGTCTCAAAGGTAGTTTTATCGTTGATTGATTACAAATTTGTCGCTGCAATGTAGAGGTAGTAATAAAATGTGTACATTTGTTTTGTAGATGTGCTGGCTAGATGATTCTTTGTCCGGTGAGGAGGATTGGATGAATGAAGAAGAGGACATTGCTATGATTTTGATGCTTCGCAAGACAAAGAGGCCGAAGCATGGTGGCTCCGTCTTCGACCGTGAGTACATTTGGAGGACAAGGGCAGATGTGTACACAAGGTTGATGCTTAACTACTTCGCCAAGACTCGGTCTATCTGGAGCGATACTATCGCCGCCGGTTTAGTATGTTCACAGATTTGTTCGAATACATTTCCAGTTGTGTTTCCTCTAATGATCGGTTCTTCATGCAACGGAGGAATTGCACCAGATCACTTGGGCATAGCACCATCCAGAAGGTGACCGCCGCCATTCACATGATGGCATATGGTATTCCGACTGATCTAGTCGATGATCATATGGCAATGGGGGAGAGCACTTCCATCAGATCTGTCAAGCTGTTTGCGAATGCAGTGGTTCGTTATTTGGTCCAGAGTATTTGAGAGCACCCAATGCTCAGGACACTCAGAGGGTTCTGGAGATTAATGCCGCACGCTTTCCACGTATGCTCGGTTCTATTGATTGCATGCACTGAAGGTGGGAGAACTACCTGCAACATGACATGGACAATTCAAATGGCACAAAAAGGATGCCACCATCATACTTGAAGCCGTGGCCGATCATGAGACGTGGATTTGGCATGTTTTTTTTGGCATGCCCGGATCTTGCAATGACATCAATGTGCTCCAACGGTCACCACTCTTCTCCAAGTTAACCATGGGAGAAACACCACCGGTTGAGTTTTAAGCCAATAGCCACATATACAAGATTAGATACTACCTTACGGATGGGATACTACCACCGGTTAAGAAACAACTTGACTTTCACAATGCTCAAGCGGCGGATAGGAAATACACGGAGTCATCATTTGGGATCTTGCAATCTCAATTTACTATTGTGCGAGGACCGGCTAGGTTTTGGAAGAAAGAGACTCTTTGGTACATCATAACCGCTTGCATGATCATTGAGAACGAGCGTGGAAAGGATTTGAATTATGACAACTATGAACTTATGGGGCAACTAGTGCGCCCATGTGGAAGGCAAGACCAAATCCAAACATTTCTTGAGACATACTACAACAGTCGAGATTCCGGTGCCCATGACGATCTTCAAAAAGATCTCATCGAGAAGCGGTGTGCATGGAGGTGTCGCCAAGTAGAGTTCTATCTATCTGTAGGCTATATGCTGTATGTGATGAACTATTTATTTGTTGTTATATGTTTGATGAAATAGGATATGATTTGTATGCTAAAAATTGATGAACTATGTAACAATTGATTATCTTTTGTTTTTATCTTTGTTTTGAATTTATTTGAGATTTTTTGATATTTATTAGTTCCACATGTATATAATTATGTTAAATCATACGTCAACAGCCGCCGGTTGGTTTAAAATAGGGCATCTGAAACGGCACATCGTGCCCTATAAGCTGCAAAACACAGCTTTTGTATGCACTAAAACTACTTTAACGCAGCTTTTATATGCACTACTAAAACTACAGTACTTTTTTCCCCTATTTTGGGCAGTGCTCTAACAAAAGTGAATATACGCCCGTGAGTGTATTTTAACTCTTCTATTTTCCTATCAGAAGCATTTTTACGTTTTCTCGGTGAAAACTGGAAGTTCTGAAGGAGCTGACGGTTTGACTCACACGCAGAAGCTGGTGTCAACTGTCCAGCCGCCGCCGGCTACCCTGCGCGTGGCCCTCGACCAGAAGGAAGACTCCGCCCCCGGTCGCTCCTGTCCGTCCTAACTACGGCGAAGAGATTACCCAGTGCTCCCTCGTACAAGAAGGCCTCGCCGGCGGCGATGGCTCGCTCGCCGGAGGCGGCGGCCATGTGCCTGGAGTGCTTGGAGCGGCGCGTCCGATCCGACCTTGCCGGTTCCGGACTCTCCTTCGTCCACGGCCTCTCCGATTCCCTTCTCCCCTTCGCCTCCTCCGCTGTCGTCCAGGTCCGTCCCCCGCTCTACGTCCTCACCTCTGAATACTTCTGATAAATAGATGTTCCCTGAAATTCGCACCCAGTTCGAGCTACGTCCACTTTTCGAGACAGATTTTAGCTACCTTCATTTAGCTCTTCGCATTCAATAACACCTATCTGTGTATTTTTAGTTTACTTAAAGCCTTGTCCATGTAAACGCTTGTAGAAGAGCTAGTTATTGTAGCTAAGCATAATTCTTGCTATCTTCACCGCAGATAGCATCTGATGGACCCGAGCAATGTATTGGGAGGTACAATTACGCATTCTTGGTTTACTTTCATATCTGTTCATTTGATTTAGATACTAATCATGTTGCAAGTTCAGATTGTAGATCTTATTGAACTTGTTATAGAAACAGAACTGTGTACATAACTTAGATTGAGAGAGTAATGAAAACATACTTCTATACATTTGTAAGTATTGGGTCTTTTGACCACACAAATACAAGTAGTAACTAGTCAATTATTGAACTGTAGTGGTTTTACTTTTGATATAATCAAGCTGCTGTGAACGTTTTAGTTTTACATTGGGATTTGGTAGGAGGAGATGTTGAGAGTTTATGCCAGATACATGGAATAGTATTTGTTTGGATTTTTGTACTACAGAACCAAGTTTTGAACAGTGTTGGCAAGCATTTAGTTCTGGAAACAAGAATTATGAGAAATTAACCCATTTACTACCATGATCATAAGTTTTGAACAGTGATCATAAGTTTTGAATTATGAGAAATTCAACCGCAGCTGAACTCTTGGAGAAGAAGATTCATCTCAGATTTCGAATTATTAATTCATAGGACCAAGCCAGAGCTACACTCTTTTATTACCACTCTTGTAACCCATTTGTAACAACTCCCTCCTTAGCTTTAACAGGATGGCTTCCTAGCCTCCATTCATGTAAATATGTAACTTTTGATCACTAATTTGTAAAATGTGGCAGTAGGAGCTTTCCCTACTGTTAGAAGGTTAAAAAAAAATTATGAGAAATTATGCTCAATGGAGTGCTGCTGCTAAACTAGCCAACTCAATCATATGTACAATATCATATTTTAACCATGTATGTTAATTACCAGTAAACACTCGTAAACAAAACAGTAGCTACAGAAAATTAACCATTAGTGCCTCTGTGCAGTTCGTGTTTTATCGGAGGTAGTGCATTCAAGGCTCACTGATCTCTGTTTTTTCTCCGTTGTTCAATTTCCTCTTTCTTCTTTATTTACTTGGTTATTTTTTTAAAAGCGACAATGTATATCTTGCAGCCAGAAGACCGGTGGTTATTTTGTATTGGTGGTACTAAATGGTGGCAAGACATTTGTGGATATTAAAAAATGGTAAAGTTTCTTATCAAGTATATTATCTTCATCTCCAAAAGGCTTCCATATCCAACATATAATATTATCCACTTTATTCTTCCTGGCAGCGAGAACAATCCATTGGAGCAACGAATCGTATGTACTGCTGATAACCAGTGTGCTGCGCAAGCAGATTCCTCTCCTGGGATTGAATATACTGAAGATCTTCAAAGTTCTTCAAGCTCCGACAGTCAGCAACTAATCATAAACACAATTATTAAGTTAACTCCTGTTTATTATCTGGGCAGAGTCTCCACTTCAGAATTTAGAGATCTTATGGCAAGCTATATGAATCTTTCCATTGAACAGAATGTGATTAATTCACTAAATATGCTGTGTGGAAATAAAATTAGTGGATCAGCTGGTTTAGATTTCCTCAGTTTTGTTGGATTTTCGGCATACGATGATATACATCCTTCTGGACTTGTGAGGCACCCGAACATCTTACCTGTGTTAGGTGTTGTAGAATCATCTGATTGTTGGTACATGTTGCAACCAAAGGCTCCGTACACTTTGGAAAACATTATGCACTACAGTCCAGAAGCATTGTGCTCAGATTGGCATATCAGATTTTTCATCTACCAGATAATATCTGCGACGACATATCTTCATGATTTTGGAGTTCATCATGGCAATCTGAAACCATCAACCATCTTGATGTCAGATTCTCTATGGCCTTATCTGAGCATAAGTGATATCTGGCATGTTAAACAGAACTGGGGTTTTCGGGGACTTGAAGGTTCAACACCTAATTCATGCTGTTCTGCGGAGGATTGTTCATCGAGATCCATTTATGCTAGTGTCAGTTTGCCATCATCCTTAGATTGGTCGTCTCACTTTAAGCGATGGTGGGCGGGTGAGTTGAGCAATTATGAGTACCTTCTTGTCTTGAACAAGTTAGCTGGTAGAAGATGGGGTGATCCATCTTTTCATCCTGTGATGCCTTGGGTAATAGATTTCACAGTGAGGCCCGATGAAAATTCTGATATTGGTTGGAGAGACCTCACCAAAAGTAAATGGCGGCTGGCAAAAGGTGATGAACAATTGGATTTTACTTACTCCTCATCTGATGTTCCACATCATGTTTCTGATGAGTGTCTCTCAGAGCTAGCAGTTTGCAGTTACAAAGCAAGAAGACTATCCAAGACCATCTTGAGGTCAGCCGTCCGCTCTGTCTATGAGCCGAACGAATACCCATCTAATATGCAAAGACTTTATCAATGGACTCCTGATGAATGTATCCCGGAATTCTATAGCGACCCTTGGATTTTTGTCTCTCTTCATTCTGAAATGAGTGATTTAGCTTTGCCTTCCTGGGTGACATCTTCAGAGGAATTTATTTGTCTTCACAGGGATGCCTTAGAGAGTGATCGAGTCTCACAACAATTGCATCATTGGATTGATATAACCTTTGGTTATAAACTTGCTGGGGAAGCATCTATTAAAGCTAAGAATGTCATGTTGCCTCCTAGTGATACATCAAGGCCTAAATCGATCGGACGACGACAGCTTTTTACGAAGCCACATCCTAAGCGTTTTATTAGCACACCTCACTCAGCCTATCACAATAAAGTGCAATCTTGTGCAAGATGCCAAGGAAAAGGAGGCAACTCAACTACTGATGTAATGTTAAATGGCTGTAATCCTCCAAATATGCTTTCACAAGTTGACTATTTGGAAGAGTTTGAACAAGCAACATTATTTATGGAGCTTGAACATCATTTGAACCCAATATACAGTTATGCTGACACTTCTGCTAGTTGTTGCTCGTCAGTCAAATATCCCAAGAGCGAATTTTCAGGCCAGGAGACATCGCAACCTGATAGTGTATTATCAGTGGTGCCTGATTTTTTTTTGGCTCCTATCTTGATTGCTTCGAGTCTGATGATAGTTCTCCTATGGGATATCAAGAGCTGTTGCGCTGGAAGCAAATGTCTTATTCAGTTACTGAGCATCATGCAAATGATATATTTTCTATAGGGTGCATGTTAGCGGAAATCTATCTGAGCAGACCACTTTTTGATGCTTCCTTGCTAGCTGCATATAAAGAAACTGGCATGCTGCCAGGAGCACTCCATGAATTGCCTGTTCATGTCGCTGTGATTGTTGAGTCATGCATCCAAAGGGAATGGAAAAGGTTACTTAACTAATTATATCTGCTGTTTATATATGCACTTTAACACCCCATTAAATTGGTGATGTGTTTTCTTAAATTTACACGAAGAAACTGATTTTCTTTTATTTTTGTGATCTCTTTCAGGAGGCCATCATCAAAGCAACTTCTTGAGTCACCATATTTTCCTCCATCAGTTCGATCGGCGTACATGTTTCTTGCTCCACTTCAACTTCTATGTACACCTGTAGATCGCCTGAAGTATGTTGCTAAGCTTGCAAGTGAGGGAGCACTTAAAGCCATGGGAAAATTTGCTGCTAAAGTGTGCGCACCTTACTGTCTACCTTTTGTTTCATCATCTCTATCAGATGTTGACACTGAGTCTGGCTTATCTCTGCTTAAAGAATTTTTGAAGTGCTTGAGTGTCCAAGCAACAAAGGAACTTATTCTGCCCATCATTCAGAAGATCATACAGGCCGGTTAAGACATCAGTTGGAAAACATTCTCCTGTAGTTTTAATTATTTAAAGGTTCTGGTCTTTGGGATATAATGGGCCTTTGTTCTGACAAGCCATTTCTACATGTTGCTACAGGCACCGGAATACTCACACCTGAAGGTTTCTCTCCTTCAAGATTCTTTTGTTCGAGAGCTATGGAAAAAATTGGGAAAACAGACTTATATCGAGAAGGTGCATCCCTTGGTCATAGCAAACTTATACAATTCACCGAACAAGATAACTGCATCTGCTGCGTCCATTGTTTTGATCGGTTCAAGTGAGGAACTAGGAATACCAATAACTGTTCATCAGGCAAGTCTTAATCGAACACATTCTGTTGGTGTACTGCACTGATACCATCCGTACTGATTAACGTGTTCACTTTATGCAGACAGTTTTACCAATAATCCACTGTTTCGGCAAAGGTTTATGTGCTGATGGAATTGAAACTTTGGTCAGGATAGGTATCACAGTTAACACTGTCTCTTTGTGGTTTTGTTATTTGGTCAGTGCTTGACTTTATTCTTCATAGGTGGACTTCTTGGAGAAAGTTTTATTGTCAAGCAAATTCTCCCCTTGCTTAGGAATGTTATACTTTTATGTATCGACTCCTCCAAGGTGATTAAGCCAGAACCACAGCATAGTTGGAATTCTTTTGCTCTGATTGATGGCTTATCTGCTTTGGAAGGCCTTGTATCAGTTCTTCCAGTTAAGGCTGTTCTCAGGGAGCTTCTTCAGGTATCTTGGTGGAAACAATTAAGTTTGGTGAATAAATATAAATCGTTGGTGAAAATGGATATATGCTGAGTTCTGGAGCTATGCTATATTGAAATCTTTATTTTCAGCAGTGAACACAAATTGAATTCAGATATCAGTCTACTTTATGCACTATTTTGGTGACCATTAGACACCAATAATCATATCTCAGTTACGACTGCTATCCACTCGATATATTTTCTAGGAAGTAGACAACTCAGTATGATGTAAAACGAAAATTACAGCAAGAAATCAACACATTACAAATTTAACAGTTTTGCACAAGATGCCTCACCATCGGTAAAGTTCAGGTATGCAAATGCATCATTTTTTCAGGTTAGCTGAGATACGTAAATCATCTTTCACCTTATTGAAATATGTTACTAATTTGGATAGAGAATGGCCTGGCCATGAAATTCTTACATTTAAATTCGGCATATATGCCAAATGGAACTGTATACTTGTCAGTTGTCACCCTTATATGTGTATTCACTCCTACTTTGACCACATTTACAGGACCAAATCTGTCTTCATATAAAGGTTCTTATGCTGATTCATTTGGATCTTCGTGTGATTCAGGCAATAATTCTTCACTGACAAAGTGACATGATTTTTCTTGTACTAGTTCTCTCTCCCAGTAACACACCTTCAATTCATTTGACCAAGTTAATTAATTTGCTTTCTATTAATTAGGTTGCAGCTACTGCATTGCTTGACCTTTGTCTACGAATTGGACCAGATAATACTGTCATATATGTTTTGCCGCATCTAAAAGAGCTTTTTGCTGAATTGGCCTTTGCTCACGACTCTTCTGTTGTTAGCCTTCCTATGAAAGGGTTAAAAATCTCTGAGGGAAACAAAAGTGAACCTATTAAAATGGAGTCTAGAATAGATCTTGTGTAAGTAGAAACACAATTCAATGTTCGATATAAGTAACACTACACACTTCATATATTTACTCACTAAAGTTAATTATTGTAGGTTTTTTCTATATCCTTTCTTGGCATCACTGGTTGGAATAGAGGAGCTCCGTGCATGCTGCTCTACATGGTTTTTATTGGAGCAATCTCTTCAAAGGTTGCACAACTGGAAGGTATATGAAGTCTGCTTTGGCTCCTATCGACCGTTGAGATTTCTATTTTCCTTCTTCTTTGACCATCCATGTTTTTTTTCCCTTCAGTTGGAGCCTTTCAGTGACTGTTCCAGAAGTACTGAAAACATGAAACATCAAAGGTTTCAGCTTGGCAACTACACCTCATCTGATGTTCCAACAGAACTTTTTAATGGGGCAGGGTGGTCCGTGTCTCAATCTGAAATCGCTAAAACTGGTTTGAATGTGGCAGCTTCCAAGCACGGATCTAGGCTTGAGCATGGAACATCTAGTGAGAAGTTGTCTGCGTCAACTTCTGGAAATCAGCCGTGGTTTTGGTTCCCTAGTCCTGACAGTAGTTGGGGGGCACCTGATTTTCTTGGACGTAGTAGCTGTCTGAAGGATGAACTTCCATGGAAGATCAAAGCTTCAGTCCTTTACTCAGCCCGTGCACACCCTGGGGCTCTGCGGTCATTAGCAGTCCATGATGATGAGTGCACAGTTTTTACTGGAGGAGTTGGACCTGGTTTCAAAGGTAGTATACAGCGTTGGGAGTTGCCAAACATGAATTGCACATCTGGATATTACGGGCATGAAGAGGTCAGTTTGTCTCACTCCCTGCATATGTTTTTCTTCTTTCCTATTATTGCTTCATGGTTCTTATTTCTGAGCTAAATGTATTCTGTACACATCTTGTACTAATATTTAGCTTATTGTCTGAATTATGGTGCTTTGATTGTTTAATAGTTATGTCTGTTGTGATGAATACGTAGATGATTACAGTGTAGTACCACTGAGAGGACAGCTAAGCTGAATGGACACTAGTGGAGGGATATCAGACTACTCCAGTAAAAACTGAAATTTGAGTGGGGCCCTGGGATCCCACTCAACCTTCTTTGGGTCTGCCCATGTTCAGAACAGCTGTTAATCGTAATCAAATTTCAATAGAGTTCAGATTTTGCAAAGTGGGGAGGGAATAGAGCGAGGTATTCAAATTTATAAGAAGCTTTTGTAATCCTTTGCCATCTTGTACTCAAATCTTCTATTTTTCTTTTCCGATACCAAGATTTTGTAAATGTGGTATTCTTGTAGAAGTATTGGAGGACACAGCAAATAATCATCTGTCCAAACGTGCATATCTTCCGCTGCAGGGGCTTCCCCTACTGCATTTCTTTCAAAAAAAAAAAGTGAACATCTTCGATGTTACATCATTATCAGGTCCTGGACTGATTTTGCACTAGTGATAGCCTAATTGGAGAGGATAAATAACCAAAAAGTATGTTAATAAAACGTGCAATGCACATGACTTTGATTTCCCTTGTTGCCAACTCAAACTCAACATACCCACAGATCAAAGGTTAATGTTTGAGCAAACTAATTGGCCAACCATTGCTGCACTAAGCATTAATTAATATGGCAAGGCATCATAAAATATTCTATTGTTAAAAATTGAAGCTATACAGAACGTCAAAACATGAGATTTTGAGAGAACACAAAAAGTTTCTGTCTTGATGCATTGATAGAAAGATAATAAATAAATAAATGAAAGAGTAGGCTGACGGCTCGATTATCATCCTTGGCAGCCCCAGTATGGTCCTACAATCTGGCTTCTGCCTTGATGATTCTTAGGCTTACCACATCTGAGCACTTGGCATTGAAGACATGCACTCTATTCATTTGTGTAGTGTTCTTTCAGTAAATGTTGTGGATTTGTAGCAACTTTTCTATTGTATTATATTCTATATCATATATTGGAGTGCTCGATCTCGCTTCCCTTTGTTCTGTGTTTGAACTCATTGATGTACTATTTCTAAGTTAATTCCACCCCTAGATAGAGCGCTTTTTCTTTATGTTCCAGCAGTTCATTTTCTAATATTTTATGTGCGTAGGTTGTCAATTCCATCACTATCCTGTCAATTACTGGAAAAGTAGCTTCTTGTGATGGCACGATTCATATTTGGAATGGGCAGACAGGAAAGCTCATAGCAGCTCATACCGAATCATCAACAAGCTTTCCGCTACAAACTGCATCGCTTGAACAGGCAAACATGCTTAATCAGGACGGGCTCTCAGGTGGAATATTGTCAACTGCATTTCGTGGTAGTTTGTATACGACCATGCATTACATGGCATCTGAAGATAAACTTGTTGCTGGTATGGGAAATGGATCGATCAGGTATATACCTTTGTCATCTGTTTGTTGGTTTTGGTCATTTCATTATGTTGCGAACATATGTTGAAATATGCTTCTTGCTATTCTACTGGGGTAAATGTGCGGGTGATCAGAACTACTAGCGTATGTATGTTCACAATTTCGACTATGTTTGGTTGGCCCATCTGAAACAACGTAGGGAGAAAATTTATTTCACTTAACCAGGTGCTCGCTATGTGAGCTTGGAAGCACTGTTAGACGTTAGTTAGTGTTTGTTGTAGAATTAGCAATGCAAGTTGAGAACATATTTCTTTTTCGCTGCAACTTGCAACTTTCTGTTATTGCACCCTATTTCTACCTCACTACCCAATAATTTTTCTACTAATGGTTGAATTGCACATTAATCGAGTATGCAGATTTATTGATATCTCTCGGGATCAGAAGCTGCATTTGTGGAAGAGTGATTCAGCTGAAATCTCTTTCTCATCACTTGTGTCAGCTATTTGCTCGTGTGGCTCAGACAAGCAGAGGAATGGAAGCCTAGTTGCTTCATCATCCTGGATTGCAGCAGGTCTAAGCTCTGGTTATTGTAGATTACTCGATGAGCGTAGTGGAAAAATTATTGCAGTTTGGCGAGCACATGATGGTCACATTACGAAGGTATGTCAATGCCCCTACTAGGCTGGTATCCATTATAAGGGCAAAACCATGAGCAATAGTTATTCTATTATCTGATTAATTTATTTTCTATTTGCGCACAAAGTTGGCGTCACCAGAGGATCACTTGATTGTATCAAGCTCCCTTGACAAGACTCTTCGAATTTGGGATCTAAGAAGGTATTTTTCTTTGAATGCAACAATTCATTGATTCCATTCCCTATCTTAGTATGACATGTACTTTATCCCTTATTGTATTATTTGACTGGATATTATATTAGTGCAATATCGTATACGAAAAGGGGTTTACACTATTTTTTGTACTATTTATGTTCCAAAATTGTTCTTGAGAAGTTTGGACCATAGTGACATTGATGAGATCATATTACCACACTCAATTCACAGTTCGCAGAAGTAGCAGTGTGCTATTTAACTTTGAGGATTACACCATACGTGTATATCATATTGCTTATATCTTGTTCGCAATTTGAACTTTCTTAGTTTCTTAAAGATTTTTTGTGGAAATGTGACAGGGACCTATCAACCCAGTCAAACATTTTCAGAAGCCATTCAGATGGCATCTTTAGCTTTTCTGTTTGGGGTCAAGACTTGGTATCAGTTTCAAGAAATAAAATTGCACTGACCTCCCTTTCGAGACCAACAAGTGAGGTATATATACTTTCTCCTCTTGACCTCATGCCTCACCACGCGATCTTGTAAACTTTGTTATTTGGAATAGCTGTGTAGACTTCTTTTGAATTTTTCCATATGATATGAAAAGTCCACTCTGTTCCTGCTGAAGTAACTGTTGGTATATTGTCAAATAAATTCTATGCAGATTGGACATCAGCAGCTCGTACTTCAGAACTTGTATTCAGCTGACAGAGGAGTAAAATATAAGAACATGTCTGTTCTTTCGGCTATTTCTGTGCTTCCTTTGTCAAGATTGTTTGTAGTTGGAACAGAAGACGGTTTTGTCAAAATCTGCCACTAGGTGGTTCCAGTAGTGGTAATCGTCTCTCTTGTATTTTAGTTGTGTCTTTTGTCCTTTCTAAATTTTTTAGTGGTGCCTTGCTCATAGTTTTCGTTTACTTCCATTCACATCACTCACTACAGATTACAGAATACAATGTAAGCAATGCACTGTTGTTAATTTCATGGCTGAGTAATGGCTTCAAGCTTTGTCTGATCTTTTCCCTTGCAATAAACTCATCGCTATATATTACCACCTTCTAGCTTTGTTGTTGGTTATTCACAATGGAGCCAGGGAGCATGTGCTCCCGGCTAAAAAAAGGGCATTTTCAAATGTCAACAAATTTGAAAATTTTAACATATGTACTTGTCCATGTCCTATGTGCACACATAAATTTCCGGGGAAAATACATTTTTGGACCTGTGTAGAAAAACAAATTGGTGCTCCAAAATATGCTTTTTTACAAATGTCTTTTCTTCCTGTAACTCTGCAGACATGTAAAAGACACAAACATGTACTCCCTCCATTCCTAAATATAAGATGTTTTAGCTCTTGTCCACATTCAAATATATCTAGATGTATGTGGACATGTTTTAATGTGTATGTACACTCATTTGGATTTGCACCTAGCCAATGTGAGCTAGCTAGAACATCTTATATTGTGGAACGGAGGAGTACCATGTAAGAAAAAAACTCTGAATATTTTTTTATTTACGAATTCACTGTTTGTGTCGGGAAAAATACTACCGGGAGCCAAAATGCCATCCTAACTTTGTTCGTGAAGCCGAAGCCTGTAGCTCTAGTTTGGTACCTTTCAAAGACTTTACTTCCACTAATTTTTGCTTGCTCAGTTTTGGACACATCATAGCAAGCAGCGGAAATGTGTAAAATGAGTTGCAATGCTAATGCGTATAGATTCTTACCATTGGTTGGTATATATTCAAATTCTTGTTGACCAAACCTGATCAACACTAGGAAATTTTATATAATGCGTATAGATTCTTAGCATTTTCTGATCTCTGTCCGAATTGTTGTTCACCAAACCTGATCAACGCTAGGAAAACTTGTCAGCATATATCGCATACATTGTTGTACTGGAGTCTTGATCACTCTTGCAAGCTGTCATAACTGGTTGTTTCTAAGTAACAGCGAAAGATCCCAATGCTAGAACTGTAGTCGTCTCTCCTCTATGTTGAGTTGAAATCTGTTCTGAAACCTGTCCTTTCTTGGAGAAATGTTACAGTGTTACCTGTCGATTTCCTATTGGCTTGTACTGCCACAAAGCTGAGGATGCCTTGAATTCTGATATTTTCTGCAGACGTACCTGACATGGCTCATGGTAGCTTAAATGCGGGTTGTTGGGTCGTGTTGAGGAGAAGTAAATTGGAGCCTGCTTTCTTATACGGTGCTGATATGAATGCTCTCGTTTACTGCAGTCTGAGGCCTCATCTCTTCCTCTCCTTGCAGTCCTCGATATGTGCACTATTTACCCAGCATCATGTATGTACATGTAGTAAGCCCTAGCAGGAGTATGGTCCCATGGAGTATGTCAAGTCTTGGCTCTATGATCTTCAGTTAAGCCAGAAGTAAACCAACAGAGTAAGCATGTATGGTCCCATGGAGTATTTTGGTTTGACCCTAGCCAGAAGTACACCAATGGAGCCGCTGGCGTAGTTACGTTCACTGACAGGTGGGTCCTGCTCCAAAGAAACACAGGCTAGACAACGATCAAGCACAGTGCACTACGCGACTGCTTATAAAAGAGGGGGCTGGACAACTGGTCCTTGGCAAAACCACAAGTCCGCAAGCAAAAGCAGTAGCAACAATGGAGAGAGTAGCAGCATCAGTGCGAGCCTTGTTCTTGGTCTCCTGCTCGCCGCCACCGTTGCTTGCCATGGTGCCAGGGGCATCCCTGCTACTGAGCCCAAGCCCTACCGTCCCCAGAACGTCTTTGGGTTCGGTGGCTTCTACCCTGGCCCGTCGGTCAACTGGGTGTTTCCGGGGCCAAACGGCGTCACGCCACAGGTAGGCTTCGGCGGGATGCCGGGCTCTGGCTCCCTCCCTGGCATTGGTGGATCGCCGTTGACACCTGGTGGCGGTGGCGTGGTCGGCATTCATGGTGCCGCCAACCCCTGAGTGTCTTTGGTGTCTTAGGGTTCTGTTTGTTAGAGCTATGCAGCTACATGTTAGCCTTGTAGTGGCGTAAGCTTCTGGCTTCTCTAGTTGTAGTATTGTGTTATGTAGTGCGTGTTGTTGTGTCTTGTGCTTTCTTTACAAGTGATCTGTGTGTTCCGTGTCTCTGTAGAAGACTTGGTCTTGGCTGTGTTGTTTAACATCGTGCACTTTTCTTCTTAAAGGTTGTGTTTCCGTCGTTGGATCAAGCTTCAAAGTCCCGTTGCATGTGTATCTTTGATTTCGAGAGTGAGGGTTTGAACCCGTGACCTGAGTCAGTATTTCTGTCCTTCTTCTCAGCGTGCTTTCAGTTTATTTTGTTGTTGATGAAATTCATTTCCATGTCTTATCAGAGTGAGGGTTTGAACTTGGCCTTTGGCCTTTGTGGCAGATTATTTTTCAATGCTACTTCTGTGAAAGAAAAATGCTCCCAACATTAGTTTAAATACTGCTGTTAGATCTTAGGGTTGAAATGCAAATTCAGTTGCCATTTGCTAGCTTAAATTCAAGAGGTCCAAATAGAGGGGCTCCCAAAATAAAGCTGAAAACATGGTGTGAATCCGTTCTCAGATTCACAGTAGTTCTCAAAGATCCTGAATGAACGCATGCCTGGAAATTGGATATGGTAAAGAAGAGGGCTCAAACCTAAAGAAGAGAGAGGTCGTAAACAAATTGGACCCCAGTCATAACAAAAAATTCAGCATTAGGTGCACATATTTGTGCTCAAATTCTCGAGAGCTATGACTAAAATAGCATTACCTGGAATTGTCGGCATTGTTATTACTCTCCTTATGCCATTGCCATACTTATTAACATCAATGGTCTCTAAGTTATAGGATATTTCTATGGATTTGCAATCTTGTTTAAATCGAGGTTGACATGAATCAATCATTTTGGATGGGTAATGTGCCAAAAACTGTTGGTGAAAACTTAAAAGTAATGATCCAAAGACAAGCATTATCGTCATTTTTTAATGCGCAATGTTGGAGAAGAAACAATATAGAGTTATATTTTTGACCCCTGTAATTCAACTAATTGTTCTTGTTATGAAGCACAAAAACAGTTGTCTGGATACTCCTTCAAATGTCAGTTTTGTACTGGCTTAATTGAAATATCTGTTTTGCTGGATTAGAATCACGTCAATTGTGATAGTCGAGAGTGCCAATCTATTATGTCGAAGTTTGTTATGAGGTTGCTGATATATCTGGAAGTAGATTTTTCCACCACCCCTTTCATTTCTTGAATTTTGAATAAGATACTATAAGAAACACAATAGCCCACTGTCACCTTGCTTAAATTCACAACACGCTATTCCGATGCACAACATTGTTCAAAAAAACTCTTATTGTTACAACAAACACTAAGTAGCAGAGGGAACAAAACAGAAAACAGGTCAACCTTTCTTTTTTCTTCAGTTTTTCATGTTTGTTTTCTTTTTATTCTTGTCAAAGCAAACGACCTAAACTTAGGGTGTATTCAGTTACTCGAGAGCAACTACTAGCTTGTCGCTATTTCACTGAATTCACCAGAGTCCAGGCCATTGTTAAGCTCAAGACCAGTACTCCCTTTGTTTATGACCCTGCAGCTGAGCCTTATCTCTCCTTGTGTTCCCGTTAGCACTTCAATGTCCCCCATCTTAACCATGGACTTGACAAACTTGCTCTTCCATGTCTTCTCGCTCTTCACAAACGCATCAACTGATGCTTTGAGAGTTGAGTTTGTGAGCAATGCCTGGTCTGACGTGAAAGGCCTAGGTTGTTAGTCAGACCCACATAATACTTGTTGTCGAGCACCGTCGGGGTGATGATGTCCATATCGTTCGTCGTGTTGGGGAAGAACTGGCTGCTGTTGGCAGGGCATATGTTCTTTAGCAGGAAGGCGTAGGCAGAGCTCATCGTAGGATCAACCTGTTTAATTAGAATAACGACCATTACAGGAAGAAAGACTAGATGGCATACCATAACGTCCAAATGAACTTGTCCGAAATCTAGCTGTAGTTTTGGACACCGCTATACCTGACTGGTGTTGCTGAAGCCATATAGCCTGTTGGTAAAGGACGAGCAGTGCGAGACACCTATGGTGTGGGCACCAGAGAGGACGACCATGTCCTCAGCTGTGAGGTTCTTGAGGGTGAAGTTGCCTACCAGCTCGGACGCCGTTGAGAGCGGGGAGGGGAGGTTGTTGAGGGCGTTCTGGTCAGTGGATATCCTGCCGTCGCGGCGCCCGGCAGGCACCTTGTAAGTAACATTACCTGCTAGCGCGATGCTGTCACGGGCAGCGAAGGCAAGGATGTCCGCGCATGAAACCGTCTTGGGGCATTTGGCCTCGATGGCCTTCTTTGCGGCATCAATGACCTCGAACCCGCGGAGGCTGGGCTTGTTGGGGATGGCGTCTTTCTCAGCGTGTTGTTTGCGGTTGAGTCAATCAGGACGGATCCGTCGCAGCCCTGTCAGTTGTGTTTCATAACATTGGGTCACCTCCCAAGTATTTGTTGACTACTTACTGTATGATGCACATTTTTTCTTGGTATTAGCAGAAGAAGTATTTCAAACTAACCTTTTATAGTTCTAACTAGTGGGTGCAAAGAAGGAATCCCATCGGGTTGTTTGGATGAACTTAGAACTCAGGCTTTCCTTAATGTTGACAGTGAAGGTATAAGGAAAAAAAATACAGTGTACATACTTTGACGAAACAGTCGTGGAAATGCAACCGGATGAGGCCAGCGGCGATGCCACTGTTGTTCTTGACGGCAGCAGCCACAGCCTGCTGCACCAGGTTCTCTGCTGATGGACAGCTCTTGCTGTAGAACCCGACCTTCAGGCCTGCGCCTACAGTGGCAATGGGGAAAAGGCTAAGGATGGCCATTGCCGAGGTGAAGAGCAGGCACTTCATGGCTAGGGAGCTCATTTCAGTTGCTTGTGTTTCTCCTTGGTTCTAGTTCAGGTTCTCATGGGATTATATAGCATAATACTGGAGCGGTTTACACTAGAAATGGAAGGGCAAATTCGCCAAAGCAGGTGTAAAAGCTCATGCTGCACCACACCAGTGGTGCCATTCTGCTTGCTTTTTTCTTCTTTGTGACTATCTGCATGCTCCTTGACCTTGAGAGATGCCGCAACCATTCAGGCCCATGTGTGATGATCAGAACTTCGCTGGAACCGACGAAGATTTTTCTTTAGTTTTGTGCATGTTTATGACGGGATATTTTCAGCTTCAGTCTTGGGGTTAGTATCTATCACTACTATTTGTTTTCAACCGTGGTAGGTGGCTGCGAGATATCAAATCATGCTTACTGGTCGTTGGATTTCTTGTCAAGGGTGTTCTGAGACCGAGATGTGGTGTTGTCAAGCTTGAGAGAACAAGGATTTTGTTCCTACCTTGGAATTATGATTGACTATTATCACTGCTTGTGTTAGATCTTTCTGAATCAATAAAGTAGTTGGATTCTATCGTGTACATGGAGCATGCAGCATGTGCTGAATTAATTTTGTGCGGTTGGGGTTTAATTTGGTTTCCTTTTACTTTTATGATAGTACTCAATTAATCTCGATCTTCACCTCTGAACGACAGAGGTGCATTGCAGTGATTCAGTGCTACCACAAACATTGTGGATATCGTCAATTGGATGATTGCTAAATTTCCATTCCAAAACATATTTTCTTCATGTCGTGTCACTATGGAGCAGAAATGCTGATCGTGGCAGATGGAATAAGCTAGCTATGGAGCAGTTAACCTAGAGTCATGTGCGCACGTGATAATCAACCGAACCAATTGTATGTAGCAAAGTTTAGCAGCATCTACCACTTTGCTTGCACATGAACATGGTGGTACCACGCCCTTCTTTCGCTTTTCAAATATGTATTTTCACTTATTACTTCCTTTTCGATTCTATAGTCTTGTTCTTGTGTGAAAAGACTAGACATGCATGTGTGTTTTGTGAAAAGCCAAAGGAGAGATCCAAATAAATGTTCCTTGCTTAACCACCTATCTCACCTCATCTCGTAAACAAAGAGAGTAGGGGGAGGCGCATCTACGACTCTCGAGTCTAGACGACTGGGAACCGTCAACTTTGGAATAACCAGACGTTTAGTCCCATCATTTTACTTTTCAGCGACATTTCTTTTTTGAAAAGGGGACATTACCTGCCTGTGCACCGAACGGTGCATATGGCCCTTTTATTGGCTTACTATTAAAAACGTTTACATGAGTTACAGGTTAAGGATCGTATAAAGTCGATACATGAACCAACCATTAAAAAAAGATGGCAACATGAAATGCCTTTGCATTAACATGATATTATGTTATCAAAGCTGCCAGCCGCACCGGCCGTGAAATCTTAGTTTTTAGTGATGCCTTTGTTTTCCAAATAAGTAGTGTCCTCATTCATGAAGTCTATATACATAGATTTAACCGTAAAGTTCCTGGATGTGGTTAAACCCCATATGAACACATCCAGACTATGAGCCAAAACAATATCCATTAACCGATGAAATGAAACCATCTTGACCATTTATTCATAGTTAAAGCCCTCCTAAACCCTATACTAAGAGGAGCTACCGGTATGACATTGGCCGCCGAAATTTGTTTTCGTTGTGCAATAGAGATGGATTAATCCTTTCCAAAAGGAGGTTAGCTGGTTTAGGTTGCGCTTGCGATAATGTTTAGAATGAAGGTATTTATCTTGTAGCAACTCTTGCCACACTCCATCCTCATTAAAAGTTTAAACAACCACTTGCTGGGTAAGCATTTATTTTTTATATCTAGAATCTCTACACCTAGACAATCTTGATCCTTTGGTCTACAAATTATATTACTTAGGTAATCTATATTTTCGGTTATGTCCGTCGCTCTGCCAAAAGAGAAGAGATATAAAAAAAAGTCTAATCTCTTTCCTAACCCTTTCGGTATTTACAAGAAAGGCAACATGAACATTGACAAACTTGTTAGAATCAAATTAAATAAAAACAAACTAACGATCTCCGTAAGATAGTAATTTACTCATCCAACATGCCAACTTTGTCAAAACGATCTTCAACATGATTCCACTCAATACTCTTAAGCTTCCTAAAGTGAATTGGAATTCCCAGATATTTAAAAGAGAAGGATGACTCTGATTCACAACCAAACATTCTTTGTATTGGTTTTCTTCTTCTTTTGATTTGCCAAAGCAAAATATTTTGCTCTGATGAAAATAAATGCTTAGACCCAAAAGTTGTTGAAAAATACAAAGAGTTAGTTTTATATTTAGAGCATTTTAGATACCATGATCCATGAATATGATCATTTCATCAACATAATGGAGAACTAATTAGGGATTTTTAGATGTCCTGATCCATGAAGATGGTCGTATAATCAACTAGATGAGGGATGAGATCTTCCACTTGATCATCCTCTCTTGCTCTACAAATAGAATTGGCTACTTATCTGCCACTACAAAACGTTAAACAAAATAGGGGATAGGCGGATCTCCTTGGCGTAAATAGTTTTTGTTTGGATACCTACATTACCTTTATAAACAAACTGATTAATCCAGTCGCATCACTTTGGATCAAAATCTTTCATACGTAACACGTGTTCAAGGAAAGGTCATTTAACCTTGTCATATGTTTTTAAAATATATTGAGAAGAATACCATCCATCTTCTTTCTATGAAGTTCATGGATCGTTTCATGAAGAACAACTACCCTTTAAATTCAGAATATGGCAATCAGGCATACAAGCTGTTTGAGTTGGGCTGATTGCTTTATGTACAATATGAGATATCCTATTAGTGCAAACCTTTGTAAAAATCTTAAAGCTCACATATAGGAAGTCAATGAGGCAATATTGCTAGATTTATGCATCAGTTTATCTTTGGGAGGAGAATATTATCGCCAAAATCCTTTAAGAAGAAAACAAGTGAAAGGAGATGGAGTTATTGTATCGAACTCAAAGATTTTCTTGCTCTAACTTATGAGTTAAGCCACGGAGGATAAAAATCTTTAGAAGGTGATTTAAAGAGAAGACTTCATGTTATGCCTCTAAGTCGTGATCATGATGGAATCATGTGTGAGCCATGGTTGACTAAAGGCTTGGAGCATGCAATGAAGTGAAAAATTCATTGTGTGTCTCGAGATACCGTGACAGAACATAAAGTCGATGAAGTGATGACCAAGGTGATGTTCAAGGTGTGATCCAAAGAATGGTCATGGAGAGTTGATCTTATGATGAGAATGTCTTGAATAAGAAGATTGAGTGAGAATTCATGCTTAACTTCAATACATCATCATAATCAAGAGAGAAGAAAAGATAAAAGGTTGATCAAGATAAAATGCAAAGATTGGATTCAAATTGATCAACAGACAAAGCGTAGATGTTGTACCAAGTGGGGTCAATTGACCACTTGGTATGGTAAGCAATTATCATTGCTGGCTCAACTGGAAGGAACGGGTAGCCGAAGCGACAATAGCAGATGAACTTGCAAATGTGGTGGCAATGGAGGGAACACAAACCTAGTCTAAGTCCCAAAGCCCGTGAGAGCCACGGCCGCAACAGCCAACCTCAACGAAATCCTTTGTGCGAAGATCCTGGATAGAGCATGAATGACGTGACAATCAGGATTAGTAAGTGATCAACGGAAAACAGGTTCATGATAAGGCGAGGAACATGAGAAACATCGAGAACAGAAAGAGGAGTACCATCCGTAGTGCGAATGTTTAAAGTAAAATTTAGAGATATAAGAGAGGATAAAGCGAAAGAATTAGAAGATATGGAAATTCAAAACCCAGGGGAGGATGCACCTGACTGTGTAGACGGTGTCCGCTCAGTGCTAGAAGCATCTGTCAGAGAGCCTGCAATAACTGTCGAAAAAGAACCTAAAGTAACAATCATACGCTTAAGTCTCATGATATCTTGCTAAGTGAAGGAGACAACTAGGGATGTCGAAGGAGAAGCACCGATCCCAGTAGAAGTTGTGCACTCCGTATTGTGCATGTGGCATTGTTTCTTGAAAAAACAAGAGTGGGGGTGACCATCCTTGTTATAGTAGTTGTACAAAGTAACCGTACGAGAACAACCTTTAATTTACCACCAGAATGAGTGGGTAGGAGCGGTGGAGCATTGGAGCGAAAAATTCTTGGTGGAGCAAAAGGCGTAGGAAGAGCTCAAGCAGTGAGCACAAAGGGAACATGAGCACACAAAAAATCCCTGGTGCAGCGATAAATATTTGCTGAGGAGACTCGCCTCCGTGGTACGAGCAAATACCAAAACCAAACAGTGCGAGTGGAGTCTCCATGCTAAAGATTATGCTCCTAGTGGACCACTGACGGTTAGGAAATCACCAGAGAGCTGATAACATTGGCGAAGGTGATAGTACCAAGGCCTATCAACTAGAGGCAAACTGAGGGAGAACACCGGAAGTGAGAACAGTCGTAGCACAAGCACCATCATCAATCCACTAAGTGTCAGCAACTAGATCATCACGATAAGGAGGGATTCATCCTCGTAATCCAGGATTTGCTAGCCATTAGCATGAACCGCAACATCACCAATAGTCTTACCTGCATCCTTATCATCCTAAGAAGTATCAGCAGAAAGAACAATGGTCTTGGTTGGGTAGGAGCCACGAGAGCAGCCGGACGCAGACGATAGGGGAGACATAGACTTTCAAAGCAAAATATCTTATAAGGCTGTCGAAGTCATTATTTTGTTGTTGACAGGCACACACTTTATGGCTCTATTACTGAAAGAATAATTCTACTCCCTCTGTTCCAGTAACACCTGTAGCTATCCAAATTGGGTTTTATTTTGTAACAGATGAAGTAATAAATAAGAGCATAAGAAAAAGTCAATCACAAGAAATCTAACTAACCGAGCTACTCTTTAGCCGCCTAATATTTCATGCGAGACACGAGTTAGCCTTGTATATACTCCGCATCAAGCTTTCCTCTTTCGTTCGAAACATTCAGAGGAAAGCTAAATATATATTTTCTCTCCTTATCTATCTTGCATGGAATCAATCAGAGATCGAAAAACGGTAGGCCGGCCCTAATCATTTATGACATTTTTTGCAATATTTTGAGGTCATCTCCAGCACTTTTTTGTTAGATAAGTTGGTAAACATAGCCATGTTATGAAGTAATAACTTATCATATAAGAAAGTCCTATATAGTCTGTCCAATAAGAGGTGAGAAAATATCCATACCTCTCTCTTATACAATCTTGAAGCCTATACAAAGGACCTTGTTTCATGAGCATAGCTGTTTTGTGAAATACAGTGCGGAAGCATACACTCATATACACATGCATACAGTCACGTTCATGAGCATGGTACAATCTTCTTTTCTCTCCCCATCTATTTCTAAACCACATCATCAAAATCCTATTGTCAAAATATACTAACAAATTATGGTATAACTATTGGAGATAGTGGAGAGAGACAACTTGGCATTAATGGATACTTTTTAGAAAAAAGGCAAAAATGCCCAGCTTTGAATTAACAAAGCCACAAAGTTTTACAATGGCAAATACAACAGGTGCTGAGGAAATCAGCAAGTAAGAAAACGGAACAACAAGCAAACAGAAAATTAAACAAGACACTCCGCTTGAAAAGCTCCAAAAACTCATCTGCTGCAACGATCGCTGACAATAGGTGACGCGAGAGCACACTTGGCGATGAAGTCTCTGATCACCTGAAGAAATCCTCCGCATCTGCAACCTGAGCCATCGTCGCAGCACCATCTGCCTCCACGTCCAAAGAGGGCCCCTGCCCCCTCGCTCGGTTCGAAGAGCACCGCACCGTCGGAGTTGGAGAAGCTCACCCGAGGCAGAAATGGTAGAAGACAACAAGGCGACCATGGGAGATCAAAGATAAAATCAACTCACCGAAGCTGAGAACACAACGAAAACGGCCCTGCCCACGACCGCAAGCCACCCACACCCTGTTAACCGGCAGACACTGGGCTCCCAAGACGGCGCCTTCAAGAAGGGGACGGCGCCAAAGCGTCGCCGCCGTCCTGGCCAGCGGAGGGCCATGATTTTCATCCGGAGCACGAGGACGAAGTGGCATGGTCCCTCGACGACGCCCCCAAGGGGGAGCATGGCGCCAGAAGGCGTCACCGCCGCCGGCCCCAAAGGGCAAGGTTTTCACCAGGAAACCACTGCCACAGTCCAACATGGTCACACCGGCAACACGAATGCGGAGTGACGCAGTTGAGACACCATGGAAAGGAAGAGAGAACTCGCACGATCGACCCTCGACAGAGCCTCACCGTCCACACGGCCAAGGAACCGTCCAGCACCTCGCGTTGCGAAGCCTGCCGCCGCCATGCCCACCGCTCAGGGCCGCCGCCCGACTTACAAGATTTGCCAACCTCACCCGCTGCACGGAGCCGGCCACCCCAGCTCCCGCGACAGGCAACTCCTCCTAGAGCCCCTGCTCACCTCCTCCGTTGGACCCGGCTGCGAAATCTGCTCGAAGAGATCATGGAGGAACTGTGGAAACCCAGGTTTTTTCAAGAACATGCAAGACATGCATGTCATGACATTAAGATTGGAAAAGAGTATTACAACATCTCACACCGCAACACCTCCACTACCGCTAGGCTAAAGCTACTCCTCCCGTCCCTCTGCAGTTCGTTTGGCCAAATGCCACAGCCGCAACTCATCTCTTATTCTATTACAAATTCTATCTTCTATCTCAAATTTTCCTTCGAAATGTCGACTGTTTCTTTCCAGCCAGAAGATCCTGCAGCAAGCAATGGCCGTAGTGGTCAAGGTTTTCCTTCGCTGCTTCGGTTGACATCAGCTTAACTGACACCACCAGGACGTGAGGTGGCTGTCTTGCTGTGGTGTGTACTGACCATGCCCCATATCCGTCAGAACCCGAAACCAGATTGCCCTAACATGAGGACATTGGACCATCAGGTGATCGATTGTTTCTGGGAGTTGATCACAGTATAAGCAGCGCGAAGGACCCTGAAGACCTTTTGCACTCAATCTAGCGCCTGTCCAACAGCGATTTCGGACCGCAAGCCACATGAAGAGCTTTTCTTTCAAAGGAGCCCCACTACCCCATATCAACTCTGCATAGCCGGCATCAACCGTACCCAAGCAGAAGCCTTGATAGGCAGATCTTGCCGAGTACATCCCATTGGCTGTTAACAGCCATCTGAACTGATCTGGTTCCTCCGATAGCGCCGGAGCCGCTTGTATGGCTTGCCAAAGTCTGACAAATTGCACAATGGCTTGAACCGAGAGCGTACCCTTGATGTTCTTGATCCAATTGTCATTATCCAGTGCTTGATTCACTATCATCCGCAAGGCCTTCTACGGGGCTACAAAGGGAATTAGGTCTGGTGCAATCTCCTTGGCGCTCTTTCCATTAATCCAGCGATCTCTCCAAAAAATCGTCAGCCGGCCATCGCCAACTGAACATTCAGTTGCTGCCACAAACATGGCCTTAGCAGATAGCTTGAAGTTTAACCCAGTCCAAGCACACAAGGGGCTGACTTTTTCCATCCAGTACCATCTGATCCGTAATGCATCATTCAGCATTTGCAGGTTGTGGAGTCCCAGCCCTCCCTGCAACTGTGGTTTGCAAACCTGATCCCAGGCAACCCGGCAGTGTCCTCCTCTAGCATCTTCTGAGCCCTTCCAAAAGAACCGCCGGCAGATCTTGTTGATTGTCTGTATTACCCATGGGGGCAAGTCAAGCGACAACATATGGTATATGGAGATCATCATCAACACCGAAGCAACTAGTACCAGACGCCCTCCCTCTGTGAGCAAGGCAGTGCGCCAAGTTGAGAGACGACGGGCCAGCTCATCTAACAACGGTTGCCAGTCTATCTTCCTCAGATTTTTCGGTGACAGCGGGAGCCCCAAATACTTACAAGGAAACTGAGCTAGAATTTCCGTGATACTCTCTTCACTGCATTTGATCGGCATGATAGCGCTCTTAGTCATGTTGGTCACTAAACCTGATGCATCCCCGAAGCATCGCAGCAATGCATTGGCCGCTGTTAACTCCTCTTCAGACGGCCTAATAAACATGGCAACATCGTCTGCATAAATCGATAGGCGATGACGAATGCCCCATCGGCAGAGAGGTTCAAACACCCTGCCTACTCCGCTTTGTTGAAAACCGCCGTCAGCACATCCATGATCAGAATGAAGAACTGCGGTGACGCTGGGTCACCCTGCCGTAGTCCCCTGGCATGGAAAATTTGCTCCCCTGGGAAGCCATTTCCTAGTATTCTTGTGTTAGCCATAGCCAGCATGAGCACCACCCATGAATAGAATCTGGGGCCAAATCCTCTTCTCCGAAGCACTTCCAGCAAGAACGGCCATGACAATGAGTCAAAAGCCCGTGCAATGTCAAGTTTCAGGAACAAAGCAGACGTGTTCCGGCGAAAGAAGGTTTTTAGGGATTGTCTAACCAACATGAAATTATCCTGTATAATACACCCTCGGATGTAAGCACTTTGGTTTGCTGCAACCAGATCCTGTAGCTTGGGTGCCAACCGTAGAGCTAAAGCCTTGGAAAAGATTTTTGCCACACTATGTAAGAGGCTAATTGGTCTGAAATCCGTGATATCCGTAGCTCCTTCTTTTTTGGGCAGGAGAGTGATAAAGGCACTGTTCAGCGACCGAAAGCTTCGACCGTCTTGCTTGGTTAGGTGCTCAATTGCCCGCATGAAGTCGTCTTTTATTATAGCCCAGCAAACTGATAAAACTGCAGTGAGAATCCGTCAGGCCCCGGTGACTTATCCGGCGGTAGGTCCTTAATGGCATCCAAATCTCTTTTCTGAAAAGTCCAGCTCAAGACCTGAAAGATCCACAGCAGGGAAAGCAAGGTTCCCTAAATTCAGCGCAGCCGGCCGCTCTTGAGGTGTCCCAATAAGCTGCTGGAAGAAATCAGTGCTCAGTGCGTTCATGTCGTTCTGCGTGGGCCTCCACATCTCCTCTTCGCAATTTAAATAGATGATTTTTCCTTCGACGAGCACTAGCATGCACATGAAAGTACTGTGTATTTGCATCTCCCCTTGCAGCCAGAGGAGTCGCGAACGTTGCCTTGCCATTGTTCTTTGCAGCGAAGCCAGCCCAAGAATTCTTTTTTTGAGTTGCTTCCTCAGCCATCCTTCCTCAAATGACAGGGGCCTGTTCTCTTGTGCTCTATCTAGCTGAAAGACAATTTCATTAGCTAGCAGCAGCTGATGTTTGATGTTCCCCACTCGTTTTTGCCCCCAGGAGGTTAAAGCTCGCCCTGTAGCCCTCAACTTAGTATCCAAAACGAGCAAAGGGTCCCTGTCAGCAGTAGGCAACGCCCAGGTACTCGCCACGACCTCTGTAAACCCTGGTTGGGTAGGCCAGAAACTCTGAATTGAAACCGCCTCTTTGTGTGAAAACAGACTTTTGTGGACAGCAGAATTGCACAGTGATCAGAGATGCTTGTTGATCTCGCCTGAAGCAAGCTGTTGGGGAAGTTGGCATCCCAATCGGATGAGTGGAACCTTCTATCCAACCTAACCATCGTCGGAGAAGAGCGCTCATTCGACCAGGTAAACCTGCGTCCCACGAGCGGTGCCTCTGACAGCTCAACATCATTTAAAAGGCGTTTAAACCGCCCCATCATTCTGCGGTTAATGTTGCCCTGGTTCTTGTCAGCCACATCAACAATGAGGTTGAAGTCGCCGGCTACTGTCCACATACCATTGCAGCTCGTTCGGATTTCTCTTAATTCATCAAGGAATTCCGCTTTTAGCTCATCATTCGTAGGGCCATACACTGTGGTATGCCACCACTCGCCACCATCCGCAAAGGAGAAAAAAGCAGTGAGTGAGAAAGAGTCTATGTGGGGATTAGTCACCGTTACCATGCTAGATTGCCAGGCAACAATGATGCCCCCCGCAGTGCCCACTGCCGGCAAAAAAGGAAACCATCATACCGCGGGCCAAGAATTTGCATTATTAGGAAACGATCTACAACTTCCAGTTTTGCTTCCACAAGGCATATGACCGACGCCCTGCAGTCATCCGCAAAGTCCCTAGCTATGTATGGCGATTTCTATCGTTGAGACCTCTGATATTCCAGACCGCAATTACATGATTGACCCAATCCATTTGGAACATTCTGTAAAAACAGCAAGGAACATGGTTTAAACCATGTCCGCCGCCTCATCCGCAATTGCACCGTCAGGACCAAACAAAGCCGCAAGTGCCTGCACCTGCGGCGGTGCCAGCGTGCCATCGAAGAACCCAGTATACTGAGCAAGTTGCTCGTCTGTAATCGTCTCTTCAGGTGGCGCGATTCCTAGGTGCACCATCAGCAGTTGCTGCGAGCGTTTGGTAGCCGAGGCAGGTCTCGAGCATGCCTTGTTAGCAAGCCTGGAGCTGCGCCTGCACTCGCTCTCCGGCATGAACTTGTATCTGCGATGCCTGACCGTTTGCATATCAGGGAGCGGAAGGAGCGGTGAAGCAATGTCGGCGCGAATCTGCGTAATCACTCCTGCAGTTGCTCCGGGTCTCTGCTTGTGTCCTTGGCGGGAGAAGGGGTTTTGAAACACAGCGCCGTGGGCTTTAACCTTCCAGCAGCCGCGCCTTTGGGCTTTTGCTGCCTCTTCACGCCCGATGGGCCACTGGGCTTTGGATTGGAGTGGAAAGAGGCCCATCTGCAGTGACCATATCTGGCGAGCTAAGAACCACCAACAGCGATGGCACGTCGACAGAGACAGCCGACCTAGAAGCTTCTGAATATTGCACCGAATCAACTTGGGATCCGCAACTGCCAGTTCCACATGATAGGTCCTCCACTGCCGGGTCAAAAGTTATCGGGTCCCTATCACCTACCAGTCTCCCATATACCGCCAACACTTCTTGCTCTGCAGGACCTTCTTTTGGCGCTGCCGAGACAGAAGATAGCTCCAGCACAGGTTCTTTTTCAGGCTCCAGCGCAGGTGCTTTCACAGAAGACTGCTTTGGCAGTCCACACGGCGAGACTGGAGTGGTTTGCACGGCCTTGGAGTGCAGCTGGACGTTGCACTTTTGAATTTGAACATCTTTTTTCTGGCGCGGGAGGACCTCGCGGGTCCCACCACCCACCAGCTCTGCTGACGCCGGTCGTACCGACGCCACCAGCCGCCACACCCTACTCACCTCCGACGGTCTTGACCATGCCGGAGTTGCCGCTGGCGATCTCGAACTTCCAACCACCGTAGCCCCAGAACGCTGCCAGGAGCCCGCGCCGCCAGACAAGGCCGCCCGCTGGTCACGCCCACTGCTGCCATGACCCAACATCCCCGCTTGCCGTTGCTGAACACGGCGAGGTCCCGTCACTGAATCTTCACTGGAAGCCGGGCCACCAGAATCCGCCGAACCAAACCGCCTTGCAT
Source organism: Poa pratensis (assembly GCA_947311845.1). Taxonomy (NCBI): domain Eukaryota; kingdom Viridiplantae; phylum Streptophyta; class Magnoliopsida; order Poales; family Poaceae; genus Poa; species Poa pratensis. Next base: position 2,632,413 of record CAMZMU010000088.1, read on the forward strand.
TATTTGATGTAGCCCAACCTAGGGTTCCTACCTCAAGCACCACCGATGGTCCAATGACAAAGGCTAGAATCAAAGCAATACACGAAAAGGTGAACTCTCTCCTATCAACGTGTGATTTCGACCTTTCGGTGAATGGTTCGCTACCGCAAACGGATGTACTTTGTGTCCTTAGGTTTAAACCTCGTGGTGCCACTCAAGAGGATGGAGAGGTTGCCCAAGAAAGTGCCCAAGAAGATGCACAAGAAAGTGTAGAAGAAGATGGCCAAGAAACCGATCAAGAAGACGAACAAACAGAGAGAAAGGAGGCCAGACTGTCTGGCCCAGGCACCCAAGACAGTCCGTCCCTGGACCCAAGACAGTCTGGCCCCAGAAAACAGATGCTGCCAAGACAAGGGCCGGACTACGTCCGGTGTATGTCCGGCCTACCCAAGACAGTCCGGCCCCTGCGAACCCTGAGAAGAAAGGGGGCCTTGGGCCCACCCCTACTTGCCTCTTCCTCCACTTCATCCTTGCACTATAAATAGCCCTTGAGGGCTCAGTTCTAGAGAAAGAGTCTATGATGAGAGAGAGTTGAGCATAGGCTCCTTACCCACCTTTGTGGTGTTGCCTCCCCTTGTGGAGAAGATCCCCTTGTGGATTCAAGGCCTCTCCTTAGATCATACATCTATTGAGTTGTATCAAGACCCCTACTTGTGCTTAGTCTTTCTTGGTTGGAATCTACCGTCCTGGTCTCCCCTCCCTCGATTCTACCGAGTGCTTGCCGATCTCCCACCCTCGTGTGGATTCTATTGGGCTGGTTGGACCGACCGGTAAGGAAAACAGTTCTTGTATCATGTTTTGTGTTCTTGTGTTCTTGGCGTTCTTCGTGTTCTTCGTGTGTTCTTGCGTGAGTTCGCCCAAATCCGCCGTAAATCCGTGAACATCGGGACCTACCCTACATCATATGGCATCAGAGCAAAGGTTGTCACAGATTTGACTTTGTTTCCACCCCAAATCCCCCAAATTTTTCTTTGATTTTGAGAAATTCGAAAATTTCACAAAAAATAGCCCCAAATTGCTTTTGTTCGATTCGGAGATTTGAGTGCGTTTTGGTAGGTTTTGATCCATGGATCTATTGCTAAACTTGTTGATCTACCTTCCCTTGCGTTCCCATGGCCAAATTCCAATGATTTCCCCTCCGATTTGGTGATTCAAGTTGAGTTTTTCTGCCCAAAATCGCGATCTCGGGAGGCCCGGACTGTCTTGCCCGTCCACCCCGGACTATCCGGCCCAAAAACAGTGAGCACCCGCACACATGTCCGGACTATCCGGCCTAAAAACAGTGAGCACCCGGACAAGAGCCCAGACTGTCCGCCCCCAGAAAAAAAAACAGATTTTGCTTTCCGGTTTTGGTCATATCTTTTGATTCCGGGCTCCGTTTTGAGTGATCTTTAGCTCATTTCAAAGCTGCGAACACGCTCTACATCACCATTGCGGAAGATCCATCATATCTTAAAGCCAAATTCCGTGAGCAAGGACGGAACTTCCACATCAACGGGTAAAGATCGTCGATGAAAGGTATAAACATCACGAATCTTTTCCCCCATGCCATTCCTTTGATAGCCATCATACCCTTGTGTTTATCTTGTCCTATTGAGGCTAGCTCTTGATGATTGCTTGGGCTTTGCACATGCACCATGTAGTTTCCGAGCAAAATTGCATGCGCTAGTTGTCATATATATATATCTTGTGTTGGCATAAAAAAGAAGCGGGTGTGCAAAAGAGAAAAGAGAAAAGAAGCAAAAAGAGCCAAATCAAGAGAAAAGAAAAGAAGAAACACCACTTGGCATATCTCTTGTAGGAAGCGCGCAAGCTCGATGAACATCTTGTAGGTGGTACATTTTGTGCAAATCTTGTAGCCCACCAATAAATTGCAATCGAGCTAGTGGCTCTCCTTGTACTTGTGCATCACGAGCTTATAGTATTCGCTAGGATCATATGGTTCTTTAGCTCACTTCTTGGTTGCACGAGTCCCATTTATTTATCCTTGTATGTGTTTCCTTGAGCTACATTCCTATCTTTGAGATTGACTTGTTTTTGCTTTGTGATCATCATGGTTCGCTACTTTCTTTAACAATATCTTGGTTTCCGGTTGGTTCAATTTGCTTTCCACCTACCATACCTCCCTATCCACTTTTAAGCCATGTGTGTTTTGGAGTTTGCTTTGGATACTTGAACACAAGCACTTTACTTTGTGATCGTTCCCTTTGGTTGTCCACGACGTCCAATACTATCTACAAAGGTGAGAGGTTGTGCTCTAGTTCCTTTCCACTCCACATACATACACTTGTCTTGTGAGTTAACATGTCTAGGGAGAGCGAATGCAACTATGGAGGCCAAGATGATAACGAGTACATGATGAGTCACATGGACTATGATGCCTCATACATTGAGGACATGGGGGATTTCTACACCGACAATGACCCCCATGACATGATGGATCATCACCAAGACTTCCGCTACCACTACTCCGACTCCGACTACACAAGTGTCCATGACATGGAGCGGTACCACGACTTCGACAAGCCTTCATCACATGGTATCGACTCCGACTACTCAAGCATCAAAGACAGGAGCGGTACCACGACTCCGACTACACAAGCTCCAACAACAATGAGGTGCAAATGTCCTCATATGCCTCAACATATGGTATCGACTTCGACTACAACTCCGATGACATGGTGGAGAACGTGTACGACTACTACTCTTCAAGCATGTGCGACGACATCGAGAACACCTTCGACAACATGCTAGAGGAGATGAACCCCATCACCACCGTGTTCAAGGGCGGCATCACCAAGCGTCATGGCACAACCTACTATGGTTCAAGCTCAAGACGGAGCACCGACAAGGCCACCATGCATTCATCCTATGGAGCTCCATCTACTTCAAGAAGGCGCCCTGACAAGGACATCGCCAAGAGCGCCAAGCTTCGACATTCCACATCAACCACAAGACGGCGTCCCAAGAAGTGCATCGACAAGGCCAAGCCAAGCCAAGGTCGATCTAGCTCAACACGGCGCCACAAGAAAGATGCCACGGTGGACCACAACATGTCTAAGCTTCAAGATGACATCGACACACTTGCCAAGCTTCGGAACATGTCACCAAGCTCTAGTGGAAGCTCCAAGGAAAGGTCGCCACGGCAACAAGCACGCCGACGTCAACATGAGGAGAAGCATCCGAATGACTTTCGGCGACACCCCTCCACTCAAGAGCGTCAACATCGACATGAGGAGAAGTCAAGAACCTCTACATCCAAGACTTCGACAAGCACACATTCTATGGTGTCCCTTCGTGCTACCACTTCAAGTGCGCCAACAAGAGCTCCAAAGTTCATCTTCGGTGATTCTTGTGTTGATGAGATCATGGCCGTCATCGACAAATTCTTTGAGCAAATCCTACATCGACGCCGGAAGAAACATGGTCACAAACGTGAGGCCGCAACCCCATTGGCGCCTTTCTCAACTTATCTTCATATCGTTTCTACACCAAGTGCCACCACCACAATGGCCCCCATATGGCAAGAGAAGACCTCATATGCGACAATTACAAAAACCAAGACCATGACCCACGAGAATGTCCCAATCTCTTGTGCCCAATATGCAATGGGAAATGTCACATGATGTGGGAGTGCACAAATGGAGACCAAGATGGTGAGAAGACGGTCGAGCATGGGATTTTCCCTTCGACCAAGGAGGCGAGCATGGATGATGCTATCACTTTGGTTGATGCGCCAAGTGAAGTTGCCGAGCATGGGATTTTCCCTTCGACAAAGAGTCGAGTGATGATGCCTACACTATGGCATTGACCTTTGGAGGCGCGATGGTTGAGGAGGTTGAGCATGGGAGTTTCCCTTCAACCTTGGAGGCGTTTGGAGTTGAGAACATTGAACCTACCCTCATGTGTTTGAGTTATGATATGGTACCAATCCCATGTGAGAATGAGAGCCACTTAGCCCACTTGAGTGAGAGTGAGTGAGTTGAGTGCCTCCACCATATGTGAGTTTGAGTGCTTTCACTTTGAGGGAATGAGTGATACACCACTTGAGTTGAGAGAGGTAGTTGATAGGTCTTGTGAGGACATTTGATTTCTAACAACTTAACCTCTACCTCTAGTGTGTTTTCTCATTGTGTGCTAGGTTCCATGGAGATAAGACGCCACTCCTCGACATGACGGTCCCTCAAATGGAGAAGATGTACATGGAGGATGATGATGATGCCACACCATGTCTACTTCAAGATGAACAAGTCGGCTACATGGAAGCCCCTACTACTTCAACACCTACTTCACATGAGCGGGAATACAAAGGTATAGGTGTTGATGTGACCATGATCCCACTAGTGGACATGATGAATTATGATTGCTTGCATGCTATGGATGATTATATTGATGTCACATATGATTCGTTCTTATTCCCTTGTGATACTTATTTGAAACCAATGTTGATCATGTGGAATTATCTATTTGTGATGATTTTGCCATGAGCATGCCTTGTTTGAGTGTTTCCATTTTTCTCCCATTGTTGCTTGCAATATGTTGAACAATTTCTCTTTCACATGTGTTGTTTGCAATAATGATAAAATGCTTGATAATGAGATTGCCCCCATAGCTTTCTCACATTTTGGAGATGTTTCGTTTTCTCTTATGGACCTTCTTCCATCCTTCACTTTGCATAGTGACCATCCACATATGTCATATTTTCCAATTGATTTTGATGTGGTTGGTGATGTGCAAATGAAGAGACACTTCATGATGGATGATGTGTTCATATACCGTGCACATAACTTCTTCATATGTTGTCTTGTGTGTGCCGAAAACCGCATGATCATGTCAACCTCAATTGAGCATGAGTTGACAATACGAGCTCTTGAGAGCATACATGTGAGTTGTGGATCGAATCCAACTCTCAAATCTTGTTCATGTTTTGCATCAAACAAGTTGAACAATTTCTCTGCTTATGGTTTGTTTGCAATCATGTTGATGTTTTTGGTCTCCACTATGACAAGCATGTTTCCTTGATCTTTCACATGGATGATTTATGTGTTGCCACAAATATGATGAACACTTGTTCATTCCAATGGCTTGTTTGCAACCATAAGGACATTTTGTGCATGTCTTGTCATGAGTATAATGGATTTTACCAATTTGGTGTTGCAACAAATATGTTGAAAACTTTCTCTTTCATGTGTTTTGTTCGCACCCATGATGATATTTTGGACATTCTTCATTGTGTGTTTTTGCCAAGCTCTCCTCTTGTTGCATCAAGGATCATGACAAATTGTCCTTTCCAATGCCTTGTGTGCAATAACGATCATATGGTTCAAGATGAGATACCTAGATGGCATCCTCATATTTTCATGGAGCTTTTGTGTTACCACATTTTGAAGATGTACCATTGGATTGCTTGCACATTGACCTTGCACTTGCACTACCTTTTCATATTCTTGTGTTGTGCTAATGGTACTATGACAAAGAATGGACATGTAATTGTTGATATGCTCCTCTTTCTTGCACACACATAGTTTGCTTGGTCTTTGGTGTTTGTAGGCATGGTGAATTCAAATTCTTCGACAACACATCTACCTCCTTTACATGGTGATGAAGAGCAAGAGTCGAGGACGACTCTTTTTAAAGGGGGGGGGGAGATAATGTAGCCCAACCTAGGGTTCCTACCTCAAGCACCACCGATGGTCCAATGACAAAGGCTAGAATCAAAGCAATACATGAAAAGGTGAACTCTCTCCTATCAACGTGTGATTTCGACCTTTCGGTGAATGGTTCGCTACCTCAAACGGATGTACTTTGTGACCTTAGGTTTAAACCTCGTGGTGCCACTCAAGAGGATGGAGAGGTTGCCCAAGAAAGTGCCCAAGAAGATGCACAAAAAAGTGTAGAAGAAGATGGCCAAGAAACCGATCAAGAAGACGAACAAATGGAGAGAAAGGAGGCTGGACTGTCTGGCCCAGGCACCCAAGACAGTCCGGCCCTGGACCCAAGACAGTCCGGCCCCAGAAAGCAGATGCTGCCAAGACAAGGGCCGGACTACGTCCGGTGTATGTCCGGCCTACCCAAGATAGTCCGGCCCAGACACCCAAGACAGTCCGGCCCCTGCGAAACCTGAGAAGAAAGGGTCTCAGGCCCACCCCTACTTGCCTCTTCCTCCACTTCATCCTTGCACTATAAATACCCATTGAGGGCGCAGTTCTAGAGAAAGAGACTATGATGAGAGAGTTGAGCATAGGCTCCTTACCCACCTTTGTGGTGTTGCCTCCCCTTGTGGAGAAGATCCCCTTGTGGATTCATGGCCTCTCCTTAGATCATACATCTATTGAGTTGTATCAAGACCCCTACTTGTGCTTAGTCTTTCTTGGTTGGAATCTACCGTCCCGGTCTCTCCTTCCTCGATTCTACCGAGTGCTTGCCGATCTCCCACCCTCGTGTGGATTCTATTGGGCCGGTTGGACCGACCGGTAAGGGAAATAGTTTTTGTGTCGTGTTTTGTGTTCTTGTGTTCTTGGCGTTCTTCGTGTTCTTCGTGTGTTCTTGCGTGAGTTCGCCCAAATCCGCCGTCAATCCGTGAACATCGGGACCTACCCTACATCATTATTACCACCAGAACCGTCTCGGCGGCCACCACGATCCACATCAGGTTGCCCAGCGCCACCACCATCCCGACCACCATGGTCACTGGAAGATGGCGGCGGCGGTGGAGCTGAGGGTGACTTGGGCTCGTGCAGAATCGCCTCTGTGACCACGAACCGAATGGCGTACCTCAGCGCTTTCTTGTGCCCCTTTGCCAGCACGCCCCGATGAATGGTGAGCCGAGACCCGGCGTCGGGCTCCAGGACGTCTAACCACTTGCGAGCCGGGAACGCCGCCGGAGAACGCGTCCAGACATGCACCGTGAACTTAGACTTGTCGAACCGCTTGGCCGTCGCCGGGGCCACGTCTTGGATCCAGCCAGACCCCAGCAGCAGAGCTTGAGCCGTGCGCAGCTCCCACGCATGGCCAGGAATGCCGTACATGTCCACTGTCGCCAGATAGGGCGCCTCCAGCAAGGTGGCCTGATCTTGACGAATCCAGGGACAGAGCCAACGTGAACCCCGGACCAGCGATAGTCGGCGCCCGCGCCAGCGTGCTGCGAGCCTGCTCGGAGTTGCACAGAATGAGGAAGTCCGCCGGGTAGTAGGCTCTGATTGAGAAGTCATAGGGCGTCAGGTCCATCTGCGCGTGAATGGCCGCCGCCGCATCAGCCAGATCCACCTCAGGTCGCGCACCAGTGACCATGACCACAAAGGCGCGCTGCATCTCGTCTTCCAACGCCACCATGCCCGCAGAAGGTGCCAGCACGCACACCTCGTCGCCCTCGTCCATGGGAAGCTCCATCTCCCGCACCACAGCGGCCTCCTCCGCATCGAAAGGCACACGGAACGACACACACGGCGGCGCCGAAACCGGGCGCACGACATCGCTCCACGAACGGACCGAGGAGGCTGCAGCAGCCGGAAGCGGGGGAGGCGGCAGGGCCTCAGCCGGAGGCGGGGAAGGAGGCGAAGGCATCGCCGGAGCCGGGGCAGGGATCTCCTGCGGCAAGAGCCGCCTGCGGTTGGGTGCCGGCGCCGTCGAAGGGCCAGCCGCCGGCGGGCTGCGCGGCCGCTTGGTGCAGTTGCGGGACTCGTGCTTGGTGCCGCCGCACTTGACGCAGACCGTCTCGTTGGTGCACTTGGCCGAGACGTGGCCCTTCTCGCCGCAGTTGTAGCACCGTCCCCAAAGCGAAGGCGGCACCTTGTCACTCGGGCTTGACGCCGGGAGGGGACAAATAGGCGCCTTTCCTGCTTCTTCGAGATGGTCAGGGTCTTCTTGAGGACGACCTTGGACCACCCCGGCCTTCCATCTGGAACCACCACCACAGAGCGCAGGCGAGGTCGGGCCGCAGGGGAAGGAGGAGCCGCCGCCGTTCTTCCCGCCGAACCACGCGAGGGAGAGCTCAGATCTGACGCCGAAAGCTGCACGCGGCCGCCAGAGGTAGACTGACCCGCCATGCTCAGAAAGGGGGAGCAGGACGGGGGAGGAGGTGGCCGTCTAGGCCGAGCGGCCGTCGACAGGGGAGTGGACGCCGGCGCCGGAGCGGCTACCGGCGGGAGGGAGCGGAGGAGGAAGATCGGTCCCAAGACACAGGAAACCCAGGTTAAAAACCACATCTTGCGCCTCGAGAGGGAGAGCCATGGACAGTGACGAAATCGCGGACCACCACCCGCATCGGCCAGCCCAGGATGTTGCACCCCTGCACCCGAGCAGGGGGCCGCGATGGGGGATCCGCGCATGACAGATCTGGCCCTCCAGATCCGTCCGCAGCCTCCAACGCCACCGCCGGCCAAGCGGCGTGACGTCGCCGTCGACGGGGCCTGTCTCACCTCTGTAACCACGAGAACCGGAGGATCCAGCAGCGCCGCGCCATGGCTACCGAAGCAGAGCTCGAAACCTACCCGCGGAGAAGAAGAAACAGGGGTGGGGGCGGAGGAGGAAGCGGCGGGAAGGCCTCGCCGCCGGAGACAGAGATGGGTGGACTGGGGGCTTGGTGGCGGCGATGGGGAGCGCCTCGTGAGTCGCGGGAGACGAGGGGTTCGGTTCTGGTGATTCTCCCTTCATTAATGGATACGTCTGAGGCGGTTTCCGTGACTCGTCAACAACTCAAAGCACGAAACAATTATTTCATGGAAGGCAAGTGCGATCTTCTGAACACCGACCGGCCTGCATGTGCATTCAAGTATACATTTCAGTATGCCATCAAACTCGGTCAAACCTCTCACCGTACACCTCACGGAGTTACGTACGTGGTCGTACGTTCTTTATTGCTTTGTCTGTGTACATAAATTAACGTATGAGGTACATCGATCCATGCATCAGCTAGCTCGTGGAGATCTCATCATCGGAGCCCGGGCGGAGAATCTCGATCACCGGCTGGTCGGACACGTGGCATCGGTATTTGCCGTGCGCGTGACTTTGCCGTGTGTATTGTTTAGTCTTTACCGTGTGTCGCTCGTTGTCGTGTGCTGTTTTGGCTGTGAGGCCGTGTGTTGGCCTTTGCCGTGTGCGGTGCACGGCAAAGAGAGGAGGTCCCGTGTTTCTGATATCCGGCACACGGCAAAGAGGCGAGCACATGGCAACGTCTCGCTCTCCCGTAGTGGCGGAGGCCGACGAGGAAGCCATGTTGACGATGCTGCAGTTGAGGCGGATCTCTCCCTCCGCGCCGGTCTTGGGACCGATCTTGCCCATCTTGATCATGGCGGCGACGAACTTCTCCTTCCAGAGCGTCTCGTCGGCGGCGAAGGCGTCCACATGGGCCTTAAGCGTGGCGTTGCGGACGAGCTGGTCGTCGGAGAAGTGGAGGCCGAGGTTGAGCGGCAGTAGCTTGTAGTAGTTGTTGTCCAACACCGTGGGCGTGCTGAGGTCGATCTCCGAGGTGACGTTGGTGAACTGGGTGGTGTTGGCCGGGCACAGCGCCTCCAGCAGCGCCTGGTACGCTGGGCTCAGTGGCGGAGCTCAGTGCACGCCGACCTGGGCCGTGGCCCGCCCAGCCCAGGCGAAAACACTGAAGAAATTGCGAAAATTTGGCCCATGCAATAAAAAAACAATGATCTTTATCGGCTGGTCCGCCCAACAGTTTTACGGGAGCTCCGCTAGTGGCTGGGCTGATGGTGCCGACTGCTGTCCGCCAGCCGCTCGCGGTTCCGGACGATGAATGAGCTGCTGTGGGAGCAGCCCAGGGTGTGGGGTCCGGAGAGGATCACCATCTCCTCGGCGGTCAGGTTCCTGTCTTCGAAGCTCTGGACGAGGCCGTCGGCGGTCAGGTTCGGGCCCAGGAGCGTGAACGCGAGGGACCCGTTGGAGACGGTGCCGTCGCGGCGGCCAGCGGGGACCTGGTAGGAGACGTTGGTGCCCGTGAGGTTGATGCTGTCGCGTGCGGTGAAGGCCAGGATGTCGGCGCAGGACACGGTGCGCGGGCAGCTCTGCTCTAGTGCGGCCCTCGCGGCGTCGACGACCTCGAAGCCGCGGAGGCTCGGGTTGTTGGAGGGCTCGCGCTCCGCCTGGCCTCCGCCAGGGTTCACGGACAGGAGCACCGACGCATCACAGCCCTGTCATGTGGATACCATCATCAAGATTAACCTAATGTGATGCATTTGTTAAGTTTTGACATGAGTAATCTGTCTGGCCGGCGTACCGTTCCTCGACTTGGGGTGCATATCTTTTGGTCCTCAATCAAACATAACATAGCTTTTTTTTGTACACAATAGGAAGACCGGATGAGATGTCAACTAAGTTGTATTGAAAATTATACCCCTCAGCATAATTTTTTTCTCTGTAGAAATCTAAAGCAAGAAGCACGTAATATCAATTTTATTGCTTAATTTTTTATGCAATCATGCACACTTCTCAACCTTTGGCTAGCGGAACTGCAGATAGGTGCCCGGACCAGACGGAGACTGAAAAGTTAGATATTTTTTCACCGTGGTAGGTACCGTATGTGGCAAGTAGGACTAGTTGTCAGACTAATTGAGCAGTCCACATACATGAAGGTGTGAGACCCAGATCTACCTTAATAGCGAGGTGACACGTCACCACATGTGATGCATGACCCAACCAAGAGTGAGCTGAATTTGCCACCCTTGAACACGTTCGGTCGATTAATTGATCAATAGTCACCGTCGCCGATCTAGCTCAAACTCGTTATCTTCGAAGTTAATTAGCTACGTATATACTCTACTATACATGTCTAAGCATGGCATTCCCTTTCATGAAGAAATACAAGCCTTGGGTTTGTGTCTCTAGTAACAGCGGCAAACTCTCGAAACAGGTTTTCGCTCCGCTTTATAAATGAAGCCACGGCCGACTCGATACATAGCGGCCAACTAGTTTCACAATTTTTGCCATCAGAAACTAATGAAATGTATATAGCCGACTTCTACTAAGATAGTAAATACATAACTTCCTAGAGAGTGTTCAGCCAAAAATTTCGAACTTTGACTACTAGTAGTCATAAAGTAAATGTTTGGGAAATTTCAGTTACTAACATACTATACTACCAAAATTAATGATAAACTAGATTATTTAGTCTTTGAATTAGTTCAAAGCGCCATGCTTTCTTGAACGAACATTTATTTTTCGCAAGAAATATATGTCTCCACTTCACACATGTTGAAGTTTCATATTCATTGGCTTATTATGTCTTAGAGAGATTTAACTAGCTTATTAGTCAAGGTCTAATTAGAGGTGTAATATCGGATTAGTATTTAGAAAGTTTCTGCTTCGATCCCCTAGAAACTTCTATGCTTATTGTTTTCTCTTGATTAGCATGTTGTAGGAATAAAAAAATATGATCAATGTCTCTTGGAATTTCGGCACCGTTTAACTTTGTCAACCGAATGTATCTAGACACTTGAAAAGGCAGCAAAGATACAACCAGTCGCAGATTCTGTTTTTTTTTTATAGAAAAGGGCAGCCCGGCCTCTGCATCAAATTGATGCATATGGCAGTCCCAGATTCTGTGGATAATAGATTGATAGGTATAAGAAGATGAGTAGAGATTTCATGCACCCGGTCTCTAGTGCTCGCTCTATTAAAAACAATTCAAAATCATATTTATAAGTTTCAAAAAATTCTGAAAATCCTGCATGTTGTCAATGATCTATCCCATAGACGTGATTGGTAACCGACTTAAAGCAATTTGATTGTAATTCAATTCATGACGATCATAAGTACCGAGGCATCCTAACGAACTAACGATTTGAACCTTGTCCTGATCAGAAAAATATATGAAAAAGAAAGGAGGTAGAATTTTTTTGGGATTTATGGTTAAAGAAGAAAAAGAAGAAAACAACAAAAATGTGAATTAGGAAGGATTGGTCGACGAAATATGAATCGGAGACTTAATCTTGATATACCTCAGAACAATACATTCTTGTTACCACGAGATGTACACGCAAGGGAACCGTAGACAGGCAAGTGAAATCCAATCCACGAAATAATTTGATCCATGGACGGCACCGTTGTGGTACGGACGACAATAGGCGTTGCTTCGCTGATGTCCATTGCTAGCTGGTCTTCAGATCAATTTATTCATCTTGGTGGTGTGCTCTGTGGTTCGCCTTGTTAGTTTTTGTATAGGAGAAGAAATTAAATATGTAGGAGGAGGGCGAATCTCGTAATATTGATTGTTCCTCTACGAGAGCCAAGTGAACAAAGCCAATGGGTTATTGTAAAATAACACATGTCATTTGGATACTTCTTTTCAACTGCGAAGTATTTTGATACAGTACAACATAGTTGAAGTTAATTTTACGAAATACAAAAAGCGATTTGAAATACTTTGTATTCATGTAGACACTTTCAAATCTCCAAAATATACAAGATTTTTTCCATTTTTCTGTAGCTCAAAATATTAAGTATTTCAAATTAAGATTTTACATGTTTGTTGGATTCATAGTTAACAACATGCAGAATTTTTTTAAGAATATTTAAAATTTCTAAATATGATTTGTAATTCTTTTAAATAGAGTGAGCACTGGAGTTCGGGAACCAAAATGACATTCCGTAAGAAGATTCTTTTCTTTTTTGCGTGGGTATGGTACGTAGGCGAGAGTTTACCAAATCTGCATGTGTCTGCTATTTTCTATTGATCATTAAGTAGCGGACGTATGTTTGACGAAACAGTCGTGGAAGTCACTAGTAGTAGTATAGAACGACACATCGGATACCCCCTATGGTAACGGCAGGAGATAGGCGACGGAAAATCGCGATTTTAGCATTGCGGGCGAGGCCTGGCAGAACTGGGTCGTGGCTGGTCCGTCAACATTGGTTACGGAGGATTTTAGATCTCCGTTACCAAAAGTATTCGCAACGGTCATAAATTCACCTCCGTTTCCAATACGTATCTCAATGGCAACGATTGTTGAAGGATATCCGTTCGCGATGTGTTTGAGAAATTGCAGTTGCAAAACTGGAAGTGCGCCTGTTCAATGCGGCTTAATTCACGAGGGATTGGAACCGCCTGCTCGCCGCTAATAAAATGTGACTGGAACCGCGCGAAGCCAGGCCGTTCTTGCATTCTCTCCTTCGTTCTCTCACACGTTCTCTACCACACTAGCACAACCGCCATGGAGGAACCCTGGTGGCAGAACGAGGAAGTCCCGAGCGACGACGCGAGCGGTGAAGACCACGGTGAAGTCCCATGGTGGGATCAAGACGGGCCGTCGGACTCGGACCCCGACGACTCAGACCCGCCGTTTTCACGCTCTGTAGAAGACGACTCCGACGACTTGGACCCACCGTCTTCACGCGAAGGAGAAGACCACTCCGACAAGGACGAGGCGCCGGAGGAAGAGGAGCCGGAGGACCCGTCGGAGCCGTATTCTAGCCAGGAAGAGGACGACTCCGATGAGGAGGAGGAACACGCGTCGGAGGAGGAGCATTCGCCTGAGGAGGCGCGAGAGGAGGAGGAGCACGCGCCGGAGAAGGACGCGTCGGAGAAGGAGGAGCACGCGCCAGGGAAGGAGGCGCCGGAGAAGGATTTGCCGCTGAAGGACGAGCCCCAGGAGGAGGACGAGCACGCTCCAGAGGAGAAGGCAACCGGCAAGAAGCGACGCCGCGCCGCAGATGACAATGGCGCGTTGGCAGGGCGTAAGAAGAACAAGTAGAGTAGATAGTTAGTTCAATTCTACTGTATTGATCCTTCGTAAGTAGGCCTAGTGTGTCAGTGAAGAAATTAAAGGAAACGGTTGTTTATCGCCTCCGTTTGCGATGTTGTACTTTGTGCTATAAATGTGCCACTGCGGTAAACCTAACGCTCTCACTCCACAGTCACAGTATGGCGGCGTCTCCAAGCTGCACCAGACCTAACCCTTATCTCGCAGATTTGAGCAGCTCGTCGGGCCGGCATCGCCGCCGCGCATCTTCCCCCAGAGGCGCGTCGGCGAGCCGCCGCACATCTTCTCCGAGTATGTCGCCGACGCGGATCTGCTGGTCTATTGCCGCGCATCTTCCTCGAGTATGTCGCCGACTAGATCTTACATTTTGTTTAAAGTAGCATAGAAAACTTGTCTAGTATTTGAAGTCTAGTATTGTGTTGTGTTTAGTATTGTAGTACCGTCGATGATGAATACACCCCTCAATACTAGATCTTACACTTTATTTAAAATAGCATAGAAAACTTGTCTAGTATTTGAAGTCTAGTATTGTGTTGTGTCTGTTTGTAGTACTGCCGATGATGAATACATCCATCAATACTAAAATCTTGCACTATTTAAAGTCTAGTAGGGTAAATTAATTTCAACTCTTTGTAGTACTACCGATGATGAATAGATCCCTCACTACTAGTCACAACTTTTTGTCAACGTGCTAATCCTCGTTATGGTTTTATGTAGCTAGTGTATGAAGTAATATTATATTTCGGTGACAATGCATAAAAATGGTGAGGCTGTTGAAGGAATCATGACCTTAAAGTTCTGCCTCCAAATCGTTTAGATCGGACTGTAAGCACATGGATATAGGCGCTCAAGGTGTAAACTGTTTTTGTTTTCGTCTAAAAATGTATTCATGTCATGTTGAATCATATTTGGCTCTTTTCTAACTATCCATCCATGTATTTTTATGCAGAAACGTCATGTAGATCCAAACAAGATTTAAATGAGCTAAATACAAAGTGGGATCATATCCGTGAACCGTCGTTGTTGTGACGTTTCGTTGCACTGTACAAAACACTTTTTTAATTAAGAGTGTCTTGTACAGTGTGGCCGAAATGTCACAGCGGTGACGTTATTATATTTCGGCGACACCGTCCAAGATGGAGCAAGGCTCTGTACGAAGAATTTGACAAAATTAATTTGTTACCGGAGGCTTGCGAGCTCGGTGTGGTTTATGGTACGTATGGCTCACCTTCACAAAAGACGACGTTAATTACCATGAGCGCTCAACTGCGCTATAATGTGTGATTAATTCTCGGCTGGCTTCACCGGTAGTCTTTATAGAAAAGTTAGGGGCTTGTCGGTTGATTGATTTGTTTGACAAGTCGTGCATGAACTGTTGCTAGCCAAGGTAGATGGCGAGAAGCAGAATAGTAAGCACTGCGCTGGACCGCCTTTCTTGAATAGTACGTGGACTTGATCCACGCGCGGTACCTCTGCATCGCCCGCGTGTTCCCACTTCCCATCTCAAGCCGGCTCGATGTAGACGCGTGTGGACGGTTTACACGGAAAAAGGCAGCCGGCCGGCTGGCTCCTCTCCCGTGCCCCGGTCGTGAACCCCGTGTGCGGCTTTTAAAAGTCAAGCATCTCTACTGGCGTTTGAATTATTGGACGTCCAACATAAAAATAGAACACAACGATGGACACAATAGCCTTAATTTTTCCGGACGAGCCTAATACCACCTACGTCACTCCCGCTATAGGGAGGGACATGGAAGTGTCGGACAGACTCGGTAATCGCGTCCACGTCCGATTTTTTGACGGCAGTCGCTCTCGCCATCGTTTGGAAGCTCTCACCACTCTCGCTTCGGCATGCCGTCTGACCTCCTACTCCATTTCGTCTGAGCCGGCCACTAGTTTTTCTACGACCGGCGACGCTCGTCGACTAACCGGGCACACAACTCCAGACAGAACCATCTCGCGTCCTCCTCACACACAAGATATTCGACACTTTGCAATTGTGTGTTTTTCAAGAGTTTTTCCTAGGTAAAATTAGATGGTGTGTTTGGTTGTTTAATTGCTTCATTGTCTGATATTGATAGGTTATGGATAGCAACACTGAGATAATTATGGCTGCAGTGCTCCAAGAGGAAGCCACCACACCTGCCGAGATTGATGAGCGCTTGCTGATCATCAGTTTTCTTGTCAGTTTAATTACTAGCACAAATAAATGCCACTCTCGATGTGGAGGTTCAAAGAAAGGGCTGAAAGAAGAACAACGAACGTCATCGGATGGATGGTCATTTGATGCTAGTGGCCGACTATTTTTCCGACGAGTAAACACATGGACCGAAAGATTTTGGATGCGCTTTAAACACATTGTGCATGACGTCCGGGAGTTTGATGACTACTTCATGTGCAAAAAGGATTGTGCCGATATACATATTCGGTTTCTCATCTATTAAGTATTAAGAAGTCCAATGCTGTGTTGACTGCTTCAGATACACATGGCGACTACTTACGGATGGCCGAGTCTACAAGCATTGAGAGCATGTATCGGTTTTGCAGAGAGGTGGTGGCAATGTTTGGACCAATCTATTTGAGAGCACCAAATAAAGCAGACACAACTCGGATCCTAACACAAAACACAGCGAGAGGATTTTCTGAAATGTTTGGAAGTATTGATTTCATGCATTGTGATGAGGATCAACATGACCCAAAGGTTTTAGACCTGATCTTTCACGGCGAACCAGGAGCGGTAGCCGATAGAACTTCCAATCACAAACAAATGAGGTCGTAAGCTCGGTATCCCTGCATTGAGCACAAGAAATCAACTCCACACGTAGCAAACCAATTTGAAAACTGAAATCTTAATCACAGAGGTTTGTCGACAGCTTCCTCAAAACTCGATATGGGTGATATGGGTATCTAGCCTGGTAAACACATCGTGTTGATAAACTTAAAACATAACCTGAGATACAATGCTAGCGGCCAAACCCTTTATATGTGTGACTCTAGAAAAACCTAAAACTTGAAGTGGACCCACTTTTCCTAAACAGAAAATAAAACAACACAAATATAAATATATCAACTTTTCCCTATATGCTTTTGTGGTAGTGGGGTTGCAATCTTCTAGCCGATCGCTCTACCCGCCGCTGGACCCCACCAACGCAAGCAAAGGTCAGCAGTCGCCTTTCGTCGCTAGCTTGAGAGGACGAGGCGGGAGGAAGAAGAAAAGCAAGCCATCATTTGTTCACGTTTACGAACGACGGAGGCACAGCCTCGTCACTATCACAACAATCATACAGAGTCTTACACTTACCGCACGGACATACAAAACATGCAACACATACTTGCTGATCTGAACCTAACGTACAGAAGCGGTGCACACGTATGAATGATATGACAAATTCAAGTATGTCATCAGCTCGTCGCGATCTTGTCGATGGAGGCGGTGGATCCCGAGTAGTGGTGCGGCATCTCAATCCCCGGGGCTGTCACCGACGATGACCCGTTGTTGACGACGCTGCAGTTGAGGCGGATCTGCCCCTGGGTGCCCGTGAGCACCTCGATGTTCCCCATCTTCACCATGGCCGCGACGAACTTCTCCTTCCAGAGCGTCTCGTTTGCCGAGAAGCTGTTCACGGACGTGTTGAGCGTTGCGTTGGTCCGCAGCTGGTTGTCGGAGAAGAAGAGTCCCAGGTTGAGGGACAGGAGCTTGTAGTAGTTGTTGTCCAGCACCGCCGGCGTGCTAGGGTCGATCGCCGTCGTCGTCGTCGCGTTCGGGGTCGACGGACACAGCGACTGCAGCAGCGTCGCGTAGGCCGGGCTCAGCCCCGCGTCCACCTGCACGCCATTAGGCCTCATGGTCACGGACAAATGCATAGGCATGCGTACGTGGGAGTTAGTATCACTTATGAGGATGCACGGGAGGAGAACGTACGATGGGTGTGGTGTTGTTCCAGATGCGAGGGAGGAAGGAGGAGCAGAAGGAGCGGCCCACGGTGTGGGCGCCGGAGAGGATGACCATCTCCTCGGCGGTGAGGGTCTTGTTGGCGAAGCGGTCGACGAGCTGCTTCGCGGTGAACGTAGGAGGGGGTAAATTTGCTGTGGCGTCCGTGTCGAGGGAGATGTTGCCGTCGCGGCGGCCGGAGGGCACCTGGTACGATGCCTGGCCCGTGAGGTTGATGCTGTCGCGGGCGGCGAAGGCCACGATGTCGGCGCAGGACACGGTACGCGCGCAGCTCTTCTCCACGGCGGCCTTGGCGGCGTCGATCACCTCGAAGCCCCGGAGGCTGGGCTTGTTCGGCGCCGCGTCGCGCTCAGCCGTGCCGTTGGCGGAGACGAGCAGGACGGAGGCGTCACAGCCCTGAAGGAGCAGAGCAGGGTTAACGCAAATAGTTAGCTCAGTTTATGTTGAAAGTTGGCTATGCGAGTCACAGGACATGAAAACACAATAGGAAATTGTGTAGTAAACAGTTTCGTATTTGGGCGATATTTGCCATCTCCTCTTTAGCGACGAATCTATCTAGATTCAGATGTGAGTAAACAAGACATCGGAGTGCCTTTGTTCAAGAAAAGAAAGACACGAGTGTGTAGCGTGCATCTGTACGGCTGTCTCGCACCTACACAGCATAGTGCTGTGCAGGCCATAGACGACGACGGTGGCCAACCGAATCTATAATCGGCCTTTTACTGTTGCTTTGTAATAAGTTGTCACTAACTGGTAGTGCCGCACTACCGCGTATTGTCTTATCGATGGAGATATATAAGTTACCGAACAAACGATCGATCAGCAGTGCAGAACAAGAACGGAAGCTGTGATCTACGAGGAGTTTGGCGATGCGTACCCTGACAAAGCAGTCGTGGAAATGGAGGCGGATGAGGCCGGCGGCGATGCCGGAGTCGTTGGCGAAGGCGCTAGCGACGGCCTGCTGGACCAGCGACTCCGCGTTGGGGCAGCTCGTGTTGTAGAACCCCACCTGCAGCTGTCCGCGAGCAACCGCCGGCAGCCGCAAGCACACCACCACCGCCACGGCAACCATGGCAGCTACCCCACGATCCATCTCCGATTGATCGGGACAAGCTCTTTCTCTGGCTAGAGCCTAAACTCAGAATGACAGATGATGCACATCACATGGCACAGATGTAGAGGGTTTTATAGATCAAACTAGCAGGGTTCTGTATACACGGACATCACGACGTTTGAGGTGAGTCCACGAGGGCAGGTAAGAGATGCGTGATAGTACATCATGCACCTCGATCGTTGCCAAAAGTAGCGATACTCATGCTACCGCACCGGTCTACAATTGACAGGATCATATGGTTGCATGTGTGTACGTGCTTACCTGCTTTAGCTTTGATTAGTAAATGTAATTGCCTTGTTCTTGTTTTTTAGATGGGTTTTTATGTATTCACACTTGCATGTCAATTATCCTGGTTACTCTTGGCCTCGGTAGTATGGTTCAGTTTCTACGTAGACTACAGCTTGCAGGAAATTTCCATCAAAACAGAGTAGTCAATTCCGCCGACATCTTCGGAAACATGACGAAGTGTTATGTCGTCCTGATTACGTGAGATAGTTGTCTTTGACTACCGTGCCCAGCTTGGTTTCATACAGACTAAATTTCCGCATATTTTGGTCTTTTTGTGGTGGTCGATCATAATGAGACCAAAAGTAGTTATAGCTGCCTTGTCTTACAATCCATCCATATGGTTCCTCAAGACAAGTTGTATGCTAATAGATGCTATTTGGAATAAAGCGCACATGGATGTTTCTTTGCAGGAAAAGTCGTGTGCCTATTTTCCTGCGTGCTTCTGTCGATTTGATTCAATAGGTAATGTACCCCTATGGTCGACCGGCCTACCTGAGCATGAAAGCTACGCACACATTCAGATACAGTGTACATGCAACCCTAATGATCATAGCTTTGCATTTGGCCCTGCCATTTTCGCATCGATAGAGATAAGCCTATGTAAACTAGTACAAAGCTATCGAAGGTCCAACGTGGTGGCCATGAATCCATGATGCATGCCCGGGCATAAAAAAGGCTAGCTACGACGGCTAGCTAGCTAGCTTGCTTACAACACATGCATAAAGTAAAGATAACCATAAAAAGCGTGAAGTGAACTAACGATATTGATTGTTCCCATCAGATTCTCACACAAACATTTCACTACTTTCATACTTTGGTTTCACTTTAGTGTACATCCTTGAGTTTGCCTTTTGTTATCTTGCTCTTTCTTTGCCATGTGTGTATGTTCTCCAAGTAGAAACTGAAGAATGATTCCAAGACTACCTTCTGAAGATATCTCTCCTTTAGCAAAGGGCGTGGTTTCGCACTCCTGCGTTCCATATGGTGATTACCCTACTTTAGTTTGGCCGGCCTCTTCCTTCTCTTGGACTCTTCAGTACACTTGGTACAAATAGCATGTGTGGATACAGTTATAGCCTGATCCAGACAAATGTAGTATAACTAATCTATCCTTGTGACTTTTGTACCCACACAAATGATCATGACGGTTGCTTGTTCTGCCAAGGAAGCATCTGGTTAGTCTTTGCTTGCTTGGTTTCTCGTGGCACATTTTCTGGAGCCTTTGATTAGTTTGCTCGGTCGTTTGCTTGTGCCAACAAGCAAAGCCCTTACTCTGTCCACTTGTTCCACCACGAGGATATCACTATATCAAGGGAGACCTTATCGAGTTACCAAAAGTCTGAACGCAAACACGTACATCATCAGCGGACCGGACAATGATAAAACTCCACAGAATTCTATCATATACACGCCATACATCGTATATATTCATAAGAACTGGATGGAAAGGGAGACAAATACTATTTCTAACCGGAAAAGTGGGAAATTGAAATTGAGGGGACTAATATGTGTAAGCAGCTAAATAGTAATTCAAGGTTAATCCATATTCGGACCTATATCTGTGGACCGCAGTGGAGAGCACTGTGTGTAGGCTAAGGCATCGTAATCGGTGATGTTGTCAAATTCATGTATGATGAAAATCATCATGCCGTCGAGGATTCCAGCGAAGAGATCGAAGAAGAGGTCAAAGAAGAAATCAAAGAAGAGAGTGACTAATATTACTATGTGTTGTTTTTGTTAGGATGTATTTTTTTCAGTGACTACTCTAAACATGCTTGTCTATTTTTGGTACTTCTATTTATTGAATTAATCTTCAATTATCATATTATTACTCTAAAAATGCTCTAAGCACCATTAAAAAGATGTTTAAAATATGAAAACGAAAAACTAAGTTCAGATCCTTCTTGTTCACCCCCAAATTTAAGCTTTAGTGAATTTCTCGATTTTTAGATTTTCAAAAAACCTAAACCCTCTCTTACTTTACTTAAACACATTCCTTGAACTCTGGACAACCTAGCTCGGTCATGGTAGCTCATTGGTGTGAAGGTTCTATCATGAAAATATCCGTGGACCAAGTTTATTATTTTTTATGGTGAATATGTCATATAAGACGACAATGTTCGCAGGTTTCATATTTTTTCGATTTTTTTTTGAATTAGTTGTGCTCATTGAACTCGGTCGTGGTAGCTCACCCGTACTAGGGCTTTTTTCATGAAAACTAGCTGGGTGACCCGCGCAATTGCGCGGCTAGCAACATTTTGAATCTTAATATTAAGTGTATATTTTCTTGGTCATACTGCCTTTGGTAGAAGCTAAAACCATATAACCACCCAATATGTAGATTCTAAATCCTATTGGTCAGTTCATGCATGTTTAAATATTAATCTTTACAGTGGAGGTCATAAATTTACCAACTGGATGAAATATTTTTTAGGGTATTAATTTGGTTAAAATTTATTTAACTAACAGTGTGTGGCTATTAGCAATCTAGAGAAGTCACTGTTGTAGCTTATGAAAAATTCTCTCGGTTTTGTATCAAAGCATCAAGTACCGGTAAAAACTACTTATTGTCAACTGTCATATCTCATTGTCATCTTGATGCTTGTCCCCTCCAAATTCCTCACTTCAGATCTTACAATACTCAATGGTTGTCCCATGATCTTCTCAAATGCCCAAACGTCTTTCCGTAACACCCCCCTCATTTTTTCTGTATTTTATAGCCGTAACCATTGGGGAAACAACATGTTCAACCTTTTCATATATATATTCTTGAAATGCTAGTCCCGATGATCCAGCTTATGTCAAGAAAATGTGGGAGTGTCGTACCCTTTCTAAGTTCAAGGTTTTTACTTGCCAGCTAATGGTTGATAAGTAAAATAATCGTTACATGATGTCGCATCGCAACTGGCACCGAGACATAGGGTATAACGGCTGCTTTGTTACGACACTGTCTTTGGAAATCGGTCTCATTTATTTACTTTGATTACTATTTTTGTCCATAATGCTAGAAGCAGTTGGCATCGCCACCGTGGTACTCGTTTTTTTCAAAGAGCAAAATGGCTATATCTTTGAGCTTACAGATCCTATATTTGATAGATGATAAGTCTTTTTTTGTTGAAAAAATGGAGACGATCCTTATTTCTCACACTGTCAATGTTGCATACAGATCAATTCTTTTGGCTTGTATATAATTGCTCTTCTAATTTTTCTGTAGCGCTCTTGCACTTTTACATGTCTCAATATTTTCTCCCTCTGATCTCCGGATTTACGGACGACAAACATATGTATAATTTCTTAACTAAAGATTTAAAACAACTAACCTATTGTTTTGAGCAAACAGAAAAAAGGCAAGAAGCATAAGTCACCTGACATTCTCCAAAAATATTTTGGCTGAAGTTATGTCGTGATGTATTCCGCAACCCATTACCAAAAATATATCTTACACCTGATGAAATATATAAACACATGCTGAGCTAAGGATGCTAGCCGAAGTATCTGCAATTTTATGATCATTCAGAAATCTGCGAGCAAGGCAAAAAATTGTTTGTTAGGAAATCAAATGGCATCATTAGTGGACCTATTGTAAAACAACAGAATATAATCGAACAACCGATCAACTTACACGTAGAATTCCTGCAGCTGGTCAAGTCTTTGTTGGCTGCAACCTACTCCAAAAGCCTTTTATCTAAACAATAACGTTCGACTCAAAGTAGAATATATGTATGTCGACTCCAAATAATCACGTACTAACTGAAACTGCTGACCGACTGACTCCATAATTGGAGTCCGGACTCCAACTTCACCATAGATGGTGGCCAGGATCAAGCACGATAAGAAAGAGTGAAGTTCGCGCTGCTCGTAATACCGTAGATGAAAATCTGATGCTTTCTCCTGCTAATTTCTTGCATACGTAGTTTGACGTGTATTAGAGTCCTCCATCTAAGCGATTGGAACCCTCCGGCATCAGCGACGTCGCCGGCATGCATGCATCTCTGGCTCCTGCCACATCGCCGGCGGCCGGCCGCGTCGTAGTTTAGAATCAGTTCTGTATTGCATTATGATCTTTGATGTTGTACACAACGGTAGGGTGCAGACTCGCAGCCTGTGAATCAATGAATCCATGGTGCAGGGTGCAGACTTGCAGCCGGCGAATCAATGAATCGATAGTGGCCATCAGGTGCTTCCTAGTCTATCTGAATCAAAGAACGCACAGGTCATGACCAAAGCATGGCTATGCGAAATTTATTTTTGATCTAACTGAGTATAGAAGAGCGCTATCTTTACCTAAGAATGGCTAGACAGGAGTCGGTGCAGAGCCGAGACCCAGCAAATCCTGCAGCTGATGGTTGCACGATTTGGTAGAAACTTTGATCGCCGCCGTTGTGGATCATCGGAGATGTGCGCATATCTCTCTGCATATGCATCAGGATGGGCCGGTTCTCCACCATGCGCCGACGTTGCCGCCAGATCGGTTTCAGCCAGTCATTGGAGCCCTGATCTGTCAAAAAAAGGAGTGTTGATCAACATTAGCGAGACTGTACATGGAGCTCACACAAAATAAAAAATATAGAGGAAGCTGCGCGATCTTATTCTTAGCATCGAGGATGCCGTGATGATGCCGTCGCGGACAGTCCATGGAAGGCAGAGACGTTCAAGGGAGAGAGCAATTCGGAATCAATCGGATACAATTCAGTCAGGAGAAGGCTGCTGCGTCGAACTCGTCCTTGACAGATTGAGATCGTCCGGGGAGCCATGTAGCCCATCAGCTGAGAACGGCACCAAACTCGTTTTCCTTGCTAAGCTCAGATCTAGTCACCATGGCTCCAACATCCGGTTCCATCTTGCAAAGGTGATTGAAGACGTGAGGAGCGTAATGCGTCGATCAATTTCGAGGACCGTCGACAACTTCACCAGATATCATATCATTGACTACTTCCGCCGGTGCCGGATGTTGCCGTGCCATGACGCCGAGGTAGGCAGTAGAGGCCGCCGGCGAGTTGTAGCATGTATATTATATCTCGTGAAAGAGGGGCTTGTACTTGATGGGATCGTCATGAACGCCAGCGTGAATCACTGCCATGTCGTCGATCCGCCGGGCTTGTATTGTACTTGATGGATCGTCATGGACGCCAGTATGCATCGCTGCCATGTCGTCAATCCGCTGGGCTTCTGATGGGGTCGTCGTGGCCGCATGGCATCGTCGCATGTGTTCGAGCTCTCAATCGATGCTCAGATCGTGCCTGCGAACATGTTGGTCGGATGAGAATATTTAGGGTCTAAAACGTGTGTCCTATGGATGCTTGTCCGTATGTCATGGGAATCCGTCATGCAATAGTTTCGTATCGTGCACTTGTATATGTTCTTTTCAATCAGGCGTACATGCCGTGGATGACAATGACTCTAAGTTATAACGTGACGTGGGATGAGGCCATGAGGGTAAATCTAAGCCATTGAGATATCTTAACTTTAGATTGGTAAATCTACACCGTTAAATGTTTGTTGTTTTAATTATATAATAGATATCTGTAGACCAAGTTCAGCATTTTTTACCGTAACTATGTCACATAAAAAGACAATGTGCGTAGGTTTCATATATTTTTTGATTTTTTTAATTAGTTGTGCTCATTTGAATGTTGGTCAAACCTCAGATAACCCCGTTGACCTGCTCAAAACCCTGCAGTCCCTCTCCAAACCCTAGCGGCGATCTGTGACCGTTCGATCATACCCTAGGGCCGAACTGTGGTCGTCAGATTGGTTGAACCGTGATAGGCTCGTTCTGCCACCCAAAGCATGTGACCGTTACCCCTGACGAGTGGACCGCGGCGTACCCAGTGACAAGTGGGTCTGTAAGCTCGCCCACCATTTGCCTCCTCTTTCCCCAACAGGCATAGCAGCCATACCCACACATTCTTGTTCTTCTTCTTCTTCTTCGGCGACAAAGGGAAGAAACGCCCGCCGGCGCGAGATGTCGAGCTCCACTTCAGCCTCCCGCCCCTCATGGCCAGAGTATGGTGAAGTTTCGATGACGTGATGTCCTAAATGCCCATGCATCGCGCCACTGAAACGTTTGGTCGCTATGGAGAGGAAAAATGGCAACTTTGGGCGAGTTTGTGAAATGCGAGAGCAAGCCAGAGGGGAAGGTAAGATCTGAGTCTCTCGCATCCTTTTGCTCTGAATTCTCCAGAATTTTTTTATTCTTTGCTCAGATTTGGGATTTAGTGTTCATGTTTACGTTTTCAGGACATGAAGCAATGATCTCATTTTGAGTGGATTGATGAATACATTCAGAGGTTTCAACTGGAGGGATTAATTGATTCGATGAGGGGCGCAACCAGTTTGCTCAATCTGATTCAGCTGTGGAGATTTGCACTCTGACAGTGTCGCTCCGCCAATGGGGATGCAGAACTGAAGGGGGAACTCAAGAAGTTGAACAAGCACTTAAGGCAGATGATTGCTCTGAAGAAGCACGCTAATCTCCTAGCTACAGGATTTTTGTATAATTGCTCTAGGATTTGTTTACTTGCTGATAATCAGTCGTTAAAGGTTGTTAGTGTGTAGCTTAATCCATGTAAGCTTAATGAGACTCCTCTTTGTCTTAGCGTTGATTAAAAGGCAGTATGCACTCTTTTTTATTTTCGTTTGGACCAATCGTTTATAATTTAATAGCTTTTTAAGGTCAAAGCAAACATAAAACTATTTACTAATAAACCAATTATCCAAATGAAACAAAACTTTCTCAGAATACAAATCTGATCCGTTAAATGCAGAGTGGATGGTGGATAAATGTGCTTGGTACAGCGTGACTTGCCCATGGCAAGTCACTGAATACCCGCCCAGCGAGCAGCATGGGTGCGCCCAGGTAGGGTTGCAAAATGGCACCCGGATCCGGCCTTCTGCCTGCTCCAATCAAAATTAGGCATACTTAGCTATAAAAAATTACGGAACTTATGCGGGCAACACACTTATGCGGGCCGTCGCCAACAACCCTACGCTCGAGTGCATGCACTCCTGCTCCAGTCCGGCACCACCCGGCCCCAAGTCGACCCTACTAGTCAGGCCAAAGTAACGGTCAAACGAGGTTGACCCGGCGGAAACGCCGCTTGGCCGCCTACGAGTCTCGATAGTGCGAAGTAGGGAAAAAATGAGGAAAACTAAGCTACCGGGACAAAAATAAAATAAAAAACAAAAACAAATTACGCTCTATTTACAGAACGGAGGGAGTATAACTTCTTCTCGTGAATCGGGTATCCTGGTGGCAAGGGAGGCCCATTGAGGCTGAATTTTGGGTTTGCACATGTGGTTGTGGACTTTTTCTATAAATAGAAAGCCATCGAACCAGGATGCTAGTGCCTGGGATGGTCCTGTTTTTTTATATAACTTCCTTAATTACTTCATTTCAAGATTCGGCCCTAAAACCATTCTCCAAGATAATAATCTTTGCAAACAACAGAAAATATATTCTAGAGAGTTAATTAAACAAAAAATATAGAGTAAATATAAAAAATGTACTCCCTCCATCAGCGAAGTCAAAATTTAATATTTTAACCAATTTTATAGGAAAATGTCGCAACATTTATTACACTAAGTTAGTATCACTAGATCCTATTTGAAATGTACTAATTTTGTAATATACCAGTTTGATGCCATAAATGTCACTAGTCTTTTTGTATAAAGTTAGTTAAAAAAAAGTAAAAAAAAACAAAAATTAATAGAAGTACACTTATTCACGGACAGAGGGAGTATATGGTACGTACTCCCTCCGTCCCAAAATAAGTGTTTTAGATTTGCCCAAAAGTGATGTAAATGTACATGTTTCATGTCTAGATACATCTATTTTTGGATGGAGGGAGTATATCATATGTTGTCTATGTTTTCTTCTATTGCTCCAGGTCTCAAGTCCCACCATAGATCACTTAAAATTAACCTCTGATCATGTTTTGGGTATTACTTTCCATATTGTACATAAGATCTCTATGGAGACGAACTTGTATAGTTCGGCTGATGGGTTGGAGAAGCCGCCACTTAGCTACTGAGGGTTGAGATTCAGGAGGCCGTTCATACTCCATATAAACAACAATAGGTGTCCGTGCATCAAAATATCCGATTAATTGTCATAGTGATCACACTTTCGGTGTGTCGAGACACTCGACAATTGATCAATATGATGTCATATATAACCTAGTGGGGCAGTCCATGGGACCTCCTATAATATTTCGGAATCTTCTGATACCTTCTAGATCCTTCAGGTGTCACCTAGTGTCTAAACTATTTCACCTGGATCCGGTACCTCGGAAAAATTCCGGTACACTTGACACTATTTCGATCTCTCCGGAACTATTTTGCTGACATTCTCTCTCTTGTGTCTAACCATCGTAATGCTCAACAAACTAATGATACTTAAGCGTGCGACCCCGATGTTTGGTAACATGTAAACATGAGCAGAAACTCCTTCTGATCAATAATAAGTAGTGGAATCTGGATGTCCATAATGATTTCTACACTTACATGAATAGATTCGAGGTGAATCTATTGTATCCGTACAAAGTTCCCTTTTCTTTGCCATACTTAATAAAACTAGAGGCTACACAATGTCGGTATCCACGTGAAGCAGCATTTGATCATGATACCTTGTTATACCAGACGATAAGGGATACTGACGAGTAAGCCTGGAGAATATCGCTCCATCGTCGGATCAGCAAATCCCAATCTTGTACTATCTAGTTATATACACAATTTTCTGCAGTACCTGAAAATTGTCATTCTGATCATCCTGTTACGGACAACGTTTGACAACTCCAAAGTAAGAAACCCGGTATATATGGAGGAACTTGATATACTCATGGTCTAATCACATGCGCATATGTTAACACTTCTATGACAATACTAACAACGTGGTAACGATGTGATCTCATAGTATACAAATTATTTAGGTCTGTCCAACACTCATTATTCTGGCAACAATGTGCTCCCATCATTGTCGGCATCCTGTTACTTTAACAATGCTCAAGATCAGGAAAACTATATCTCATCATGTAACACATGAGTTAGTCTTAGAGGCTAGACTAGGAATTTATTTCTTTTTTATGTTTCCACACGTGCATATAGATTTCTTAGATTTCCTCTCAATGTCACATTTAAGAATCATAACAGTTATACCACATATACAATCAATAATTATGAATAATAAAATTTATTTATTAGTGCCTATAGGCGCATATCTCCAACACGGTGTTATATCTACCATGTTGAAGACAACAAGTCTCGGTTGCATGGCGCAGCAGGGTCTCACTTATACATATGATGATGAAGGTGTGCAAGATGGTGTCGTCTGACACCGTGGCAGCGTTGATGGCAGGCTTTGCGTGGGTCTTTGCTACGATCTACACTTTGGCGGAAGATGGCAGAGCCAACTTCCCGATCGGATCGGGCGCACGGTGTCGGGGGAATAGCCCACTAGTGAAATGCGGCTTACGATAAGTTCACGGCCGCTCCACGAGTGGGCTTACACAATCATGGGCCGACCAAGGATCATGACGTGTTAAGGGAAGGATCTAGAAGGTCAGAGATAACTTGACTTGGAAGACACGAAGATGATTAGTCTCCGAGTAGGACTCCGGCTTATACTTTCCTAAAGGGAGAAGCTTTCCTTCTAACCTAGCGAGCCCCTGGATATATAAAGAGGGCTCGCAGGACGTAGCAGCTTAAGCTCTCAAGTTCCAAACCCTAGAACTAGAGGCGATTCGACACAGCGGATCACATCCCTTGTAACACCATATACATATCAATTCCAATCTAGGATAGGCAGGAAGTAGGTCTTTACCTCGCATCGAGGGGCCGAACCTGGGTAAACATTGTCTTCCTCATGCCCTACGATCTTAAGCTCGGAGACGCTCGAATCGCGTAAACCCCACACCTACGAAGTCATCACTATGACATCTGCCGTGACAAACCCACGATAGTTGGCGCCCACCGTGGGGCTGGCGGTCAAAAGTGTCACGTTCCGCGCTGGATCAATGTTGGGAGCTGAGGATCTCGTCGTCGGCCAAATCAAGACGGTCAACGGTGTACCTTTGATCGATGACTCAGATTAGGGACTTGAGGCAGACTACCTGGAAACCGGTCACGTCATCCCCTTCGGGTCCATCAATGTCTTCGTCGGCTTCATCAGCAGTGGATCTGCGAGTTCACCCCAGGAGGGTGACTCAGAAGAAGGAGTCACCGTAACCATAGAAGAAGAAGAATCCACCAACGATGAGCAACTACATCTTGAAGAGGAGGAAGCCCAATCTATCGAGTTCTTGCTTGAACAAAGGTTGGGCAGGAATCACAAAGCTAACAGCTCGCCATCCATGGGCGATCAACACACAGAAGGGATCTACAGGACGGTAGAAGCAGGAGGAGGATTGGGCATGCCACCTGGCAGCCTCGCCCCCACAGTACCAAAAGCCGCAGACGCGTCGCACCTGCAATACCCGAAGTCATGGCACCGGCTCCAGAAGTCGCAGTACCTGCAGCAACTACTCCAGGAGTCGCGGCATCAGGAATCGCGCCCAGGAGTTCAGCTGCGGAAGAAACAACACAGAGGACAGCCATGAACACGGGGGCTATCACCACACAGGCCGCGGGGTCTACCCTACCGCGCAACAGCCCGTTGTTTACACCAATATCGTCAGTAAACGCAGCGGCTAGAGCATCAGAAATCGAAGCCGCCAGGATCGGGCTCTATGACGAGGTTCAGAGGATAGTAGATAAGCGAGGAAGGTTGACAACCGACGCTGCCCTCATATAGTCCTAACAGGAGGAAATTAATACTCTACCCCATAAGCGTCAGGCGAGTCGCCTGCAGCCAGGCACCAACGCTGTGGATCCCACGGTATTATTTCAATCACCTCCTGCGGGACAAACGGCTGTAGCTCCATCAGCCGCAGCTCCATCAGTCGAAGCCCCAACCACCGTGGCTCGACCAGTCGCGGTGCCAGTGGCTGCGGCCCCGTCAGTCGTGGCCCCATCAGTCACAGTTCTCTCGTTCGCGATGCCAAGGACCACAGAAACTCCAGGATCCAGGGCTATGGTCCAGGCAAGTAATAGGACGATCATGCCACCGCCGTCGTTACCTCCTGTGTTTGTGCAGCCGCAACCACCGGAACCCCCAACTCAGCCTCCAAGATTTCATACGCCGCAAGGACATTATATCAGTCCCGTAGACAACGTTTACACGGCCGCCAATATCCTGGCTAGGCTGATGCCAGTGGGAAATACGCCAATCGACAGAGAAGCGTGACGCGCCATTGAGATGTTGAGCACGGCGGTCATACAGCAGGCAAATATGTCCGAACACGCGGGACGTCAACACTCCACCCCGTATAATAGCAGGGCTACGGCAGAAAGAAGCATCCGCGCTGAATCGCCACATGTCGCGACTTCGAGTTCAGCCCGGCGTTAGAGAGAGGGGACAAAACCAGCCAGCAATGCAGGAAGCCGCACCCAACCCAATAGAAAGACAACATGAGCAGCATCAACCGCAGCAGGCCTAACCTGTCGCTGCTGGGACGGGAACGGTACCACAACTGCTAGTCAGTAATCAACCCGGAAGCCCAGTACCATCTAACCTATCAACACGGCTCAGGGGGCGGTTTGTTTCAGCGATCGGATCCGTTTCCAGCCGATTTCAGGTCGCAAATTACAATGCCATCATGGATCCCACCACCTGGTTAAACAACTATGAGATGGGCATGAGTATTCTCAATGCGTCGGAGGAAATATGTGCTAGGTATTTGAACATGATGTGGATGGTGTGGCTCATATCGGGCTTCAGAACCTACCACCCAACTTGATAAGTCCCTGGGATGAGATGAAGGAGGCTTTCATCAAGAATTTCCAGGGGACGTGCAAACGACTCCGCAGCATAGAAGATCTTGAGCGTTCCGTCCAGAAGGAGGGCGAATCAAGTCGCCACTGGATGAGAAGGGTGGCGGAAATCATACACTCTTCAGATAGCATACCAGCTAGTTCAGCCGTCCTAGTTATGGAGAAAATTGAAAGTTCGAGCCACTAATACACAAGTTAGGTCGCATGAAAGACAAGGTCAAAAGTCTCAGCGAGTTAATGGCTGCGGCTAACAAGTACGCTGGCTCGGACAAGACAAAGGACGCATCAGACGACGAAAGACGAGGCAACAGGCAAAGGAAAAAAAAGTAGCAAGCCTCAACAGCAACATAACAACAACAACACGAGTCATAATAAACGCAAGAATGAAGAAGGAAACTCATGATTGGTCGCAAATACCAACACCAGATTCAAGCACAATAACGGCAAAGGACGGAACTTCCATCCCATAAATCTTGATGAGGTATTTACCTGTCCCTGCGATATTCACATAGGAAAGGACGGACGGCCAGCCACACACACCAAAACGCAATGCTACTATTACAGGAAGTGGAAGGACGGACCTCCGCCCAACAGAAACAATGGTCACAAGAACAATGGGGGAGGCGATAACGGCGGTGGAAACAATAACGCAGCTCCAAACCCACCGGTGGATCAGCCACAGTACCCAAAGCAGCTGGGACAATATCACACAATCGTGGTCAACACATCAAAAAGGGAACAAAATTTACGACGGCGTAATCAAGCCGTCAACGCCATAGTACCAGCCATACCTGTCGCGTGTCGGTACGGACACCGGGGATGTTGGACACCCCCTATTTGTTCGGTAGGAGGGCGCGAGGTGCTCTGGATTCGGTCCCCGAGCTCAAACACAAACACACGAAGATTTACCCAGGTTCAGGCCGCGTTGCCGCGTAACACCCTACGTCCAGGGAGAGACAACAAGAGCTGCATTGCCCTCGCGAGCTGGGGAAGAACACGTCCAGGGGTTCCCGGGGTGTAGTTTGTCCAGCCCCCGAGTTTAAACAGAGAGCTCTATGTGTTGACTGCTAGCAATGGTGGATCCTCTCTACACGAGGACCTAGGGCCTCCTTTTATATGCCAAGGGGACACCACAAGTGGTCATGCCGTGAGCGCGCTACCGAGGCAGGGCACGCGTCGTGCCCAAGCCCAGGTGGCGCCCGTCGGCCGCCTTCGTGGCAGCGCGTCGCCGCGCTGTCCTCCATGCTGTCTGCCCTGCCGGAACGGAGGTGAAGGCAAGTCTTGTCCTGTCAATGGTCGAGGCATCGCGCCGGGTGCAGCGCCTGCTCCGAGTAGACAGCATGCCGGGTCTTGTCGATGTCACACCTGCGCCCGCAGCAGGCGTGAGCGGTCTTGTCCGTGACGTCTGTCGCGCCTTCCTTCCCTGCGAAGCAACCCTTCCCGGGTTGCGACGCAGGAATCGTGCGCCACGTTGCTAGCCTCCGTCTTCCCGAGTCGACTGCATCCTTCCCGGGGTGAGCCCCACAGCAGGTGTGGTCCTAAGCGTTCCGGAGGCTCCTTCCCGGGGTCTTCTCTGGTGTCTGCCTTTCCACCACCGGGACGTCGACGGCATCTCTCACGGAGCACGTGCCGGGTTACGGGGAACCCCCGTTCCCCGAACACCGACAGTAGCCCCCGGGCGTCCTCGGGCGGGTGGTGGCTGGTGACCGCCGGGGACATCCAACAGCGCGCGTTCCCGGGTTGCCCAAATGTGGCAACCATCGTGACGTTATCCTCGGTGGCAAGCACTCGAGTACGGGTGCCTCGATTCCTGCAAAAGTTGTAACTATTGTGCGGGTCGTGATGGCGACCCCACCACGCGCCTGGGGAACGCGGGTCAGTTTTAATGCGGGCGGGATAGTAACTGCCCGCACGTCGCGCATCCCCACGCTCCCTTCGCTATTTAGGGCTAGCGCTGCCTCGGCCCCGTCTTCACTTCTCCACTTTTCTCTGCGCCTCCTGCCTTCCCCTTCCTTCGTCTCCCCAATCCGACCTCGCACCGAAGCTCTGCCCCGATGGCGCCCAAGGAGAGGACGGCCAAGAAGACGGACCGCATGTCCCAGCGCGAGCTCTCCTGGGAAGAGTGGGGCACTTCCCAGGCCTTCTTCCCGCCGGGCTACGCGATGGAGCACCTCCCCGACCTGAAGGACGCCGTCGCCAGCAAGAGCAACGAGAATGGCTGGACCATGATCTTCCACCCATCAGCCCCACCAGACAGGCTGACGTCTGTCGACGTCTGTGTCTTCGCGTGCTTTCTGCTGGCAGGGTTGGCGCCGCCCATGTCCCTCTTCCTTCATGCGGTGTTGGGGGTGTATGGGCTCGCCTTGGCCCATCTTCACCCTAATGCCTTAGTGCTGTTGGCCATCTTCCAACACTTCTACGAAACCTTCGTCGGCATCAAGCTGAGCTTCGCCCTCTTCCGCCATTACTTCTATCCCCGGGTTGAGACCGGAGATGCCATCTCTGGCTCCGTTACCTTTCGCTTCCGCGACAACCTCGCCGGCACCTTCATCGCCTTAGGCAAGAGGCGGTGGGAGGAGTGGCGGCATGAGTGGGTCATTGTCCGCTTCCCGGCTGCCGATGAAGCCCTCGCGGAACCCACGGCGGTGCCCATCCGCCCTGAGAGCTGGTCCGAGCCGGGGGAGCGCGACGCAGACTTGGCCCCGGTGCATCACCGGATTCTCGCCCTCCGCAACCGGGGTCTAACCGGCCGCGACATGGTGGCGCACTTCCTCAGCCACGCCATCGCTCCCTACAACGGCGCTCCCACTGCATGTGGGAGTACGAGGGCCCCGACGACAAGACTCGACTGTTCAGGTTGAAGGTGCTTCCCGGGGCCTTGAGCGGGTTGCTGAATGACCACTACGGCGGGTCCGCCGAATACGTAGGCCTGCCGGCAGGGGTCACTCCTTTTACAGGGATGAGGACGTCGACAGCATCATCTCGCCCCTGCCAGAGTGCGACGAATGGGGGATTCTCCCGACTTGGCGTCCCCCAAGTGCGCACTTCCCCCGGCCTCCCTTGCGGGGTCTTCTCGTCGTCTCCGAGGTGATTCTCTCGGGGACTCTGGTCGTCGCCGAGGGCCTTCGCTTTCCGAGGGGTCGTCCAGGGCAGGGAAGCGTATCGCTCCAGAGGCGGAGGAGGACAATACCGACCCGGCACTGTTGTACCACCGTCCTCGCGTCCCTGCGAGACAGTGGACCACGGAGGAGCTGGCCGCCATAGGCTACATTTCCTCGGGCGATGAACTTCCCGGGGAACCTCTCCCGGCTCCTCCACTGCTTGGTGGCTTCGCCTCGAAGGGGTCTTGGTCCCTTCGTCTGGACTCCGTCAGGTAACGTTCTTCTCCTCTGGTCGCTTCCTTGGCCATAGCACTTCTCATCACTGAGCGTGTTCTTCTCCTGCTGCAGCCCCCGGCCTCTTCTTCGAAGAGGGTCCGCGATGAGTCAGGGGCTTCTGATCCTCCGCCCAAGAAGCCTTGCGCCGACGAAGCCACCAGGCTGAGTGTCAGTGTGCCGGCGCCGTCCCCGGCAGCGGGGGTCCCCGGGCCTGGGGCCGTCCATCTAGAGGCGACCACAGCCAGAGTATGTTCTCGTGGATCATCCTTCCCGAGAAGTTGCGCCACCTTTTCGGGTTCCTTCGTTTCTGACTTCGTCTCTTATTATTTCAGGCCCAGGGCAGGCCCCTCCTCCCCGCGACGTGCTAATGGTGGAGTCGGCCTCTGACGACAGCGACGCGCGGGGCGCCCTTCGGTTCAAGAGGCGCCCCTCGTCGAGGCTCCATCGCCAGGTCCTGGATCCTATGGTGGTGGACTCGGAGTCGCCCCTTCTTCCCACGGTGGAGAGGCCGCGCTTGCCTCGCCTTCCTCCCTCACCGCGGGGAGCTCTCAGGGCCCCGTCGACCCTTCTTCTTTGGTCCCTCGCGCGGGCCGGGAGGTAGTTCCAGCCGCCGGCGTCATCCTGGACGCCTCCGTCTTCACCTCGGTGCACAATGTGCTGGACGGCGTGGAGCAGCACCAGCAGCTGATGGCGGACGCTGTCGCCCGTGCCAAGGAGGAGAACGAGCGCACCAGGGAGCTTCTCCTTCTCCATCACGCGGAGATCGAGGACAGCTGCCACGTTCTCGAAGAGCGCGCGGCGTCCGTCCAGGCCCAGGAGCACCAGTTGGCGGCTACCCAGGCCGAGACTAAGGCCACCCTCGCCACGACGGTGCTGGCCACGGAAGAGGCTTTGGCCCTCAAGGCCGACCTGTAGAGGGTTCTGGTGGCCGCCCTTGCCACGGCGAAGCGCGCCGAGAACGGCCAACCCGGAAGTTCGGGATCGGCGCAGCAGCTAGCGGCTGCCCAGCAGGAGGCCCACGCCCTTGAGCTCGCCGCCCTGGAGCGTGAGCGCCCATCACCTAGCCCTCGCGAACGCGGAAGCGCGCATCCGAGCAAGCTGACTCGCTCCACGAGTTTCAGCTGACGATCGAGGGGCTTCGTAACCTCGTCGACGGCGCCGAAGTGAGGGAGCGTGAAGCTTCCCGGGAGGCGGCAGTTCGTGAAGAGGGACTCCGCCGCCAGCTCCAGGAGGCCCAGGCCCAGCTCGCTGGGTCGCAGCAGCAGCTCGACGATGCTGTGTCGTGGATGAACGACCAGACCGCCGCATCGAGCTCTGCGGAGGGTCAACGAGGAGAACAAGCTCAGCGCCCACGACGCCGCTGAGCAGCTACGCAAGGCGGACCAAAGGACTGAGGTGGACGCCGCTAGTCTCCGTCGCCTCGCCGCCGTGGTCAAAGCGCGATGGCCGTGGTTGATCTCCCTCCGGGACGGATCGGCGGCACTGACATCGCCAGCCTCTCCCTGTTCTTCGCCGACCTGGTGGGGAAAATGGAGCTCTGAAGGAGGTGGTGACGCGCCGCCTCCGGGTAGAAGGTGTTGAAGCCGGCGCCCAGGTGGCCAGCGTGATCCTTCCCCGGGTGCATTACTTGGCGCCCCTCTTCCCATTCGAGTTCCTCTTCAAGGAGTTCAACCAAGACGAGGACCGCGTGGCGGCGCAGCACTCCGTGGCTCCGGTTGTCGAGTAGGTGAAGGCGAGGCTGCAGAGGAGCTGAGTCTCCGCGAGCCGCGATCTCCTGTCCCCGCCCCTGTTTCTTTTGTCCCGTGTCATAAAAAGTAGCTATCCCAGATAGGTTATGTAATCGCCTATAACAGTCCCTCGCATGCGTGTGATCCTCTATTGTCGACCCTTGTATTTTCCCTTTGGCCGGAGTGCTAGTCTTATTTGGCGCGGTTCTCCCTGTGTTCCGGGGGTATCATTGTGCGCCTGCGCAGAGCCCAGGGAAGCGTTGACCTGATCCAGCTGCCCCTCCCCGAGTTGCGTCTCCGCACAAAGGTCGCTCCGTTCATTGGCGATCTGTCCCGGCGGAGATCCCCGGGGCCGGACCCGGGCAAACCTCCAAGGACTACCTCTCCCCGCTGAATGCCCTTTCTACACTCAGTCTTTGCCACCAAAGACTAGCCTCCTTCCCAAGGGAAAAGACAAGACGATCTTTACTTTAGACGTAGAGGGGAAAGTTATTCGGGTAGAAAACTTAGCTTTTCGCCGGAATTTTCCCGAGCTCCTCGGCGGGCGCGGCCGAGTACCCCCAAGTCGTTGTGTTCACACAAAAGCTCTCCCTCCCTCTTCCTCCTCGACTTCCACGAGGCATCTGCATACCTTGAATCTAGGCGTGGGTCTCCCTTTGGTACTTTCGATGCCCAATCCGCGTGTTGGGTTCATCTTAGTCCCGAGTTTAGGCGTGAAAGCCCTTTCCACCCTGGCCTAGGTTCGTGACCATGTTTCTCGTGCGGGAAGCGAGGCGTTAGATAGGAGGGGTGACACACAGGTAGATACAAGCACATTTTAATCAACGCTAAGAAGGATCAACTTTCCAAAGGATACAGTGGGCTACACTCGGGTATGCCCGTCTCCGGTCTTCTTAGGTGACTCCAGCGAGATGTGGCGGAGCTGTGCGCCTCCTGGCCTGGCCTTGGCTTGTTCTCGGGGCGCCCGAGCTCCCGGGAACGCTCCTCGTTCTCGGGCTCAGTAGCCCCTTGGCTTCTTGGCAGGCCCTTTTCCCGCCTCCCGTGCTCGGCTAGTGCCGCCTCCTGCGGCTAGTCCTATGGTGGTCGTGCGGGTAGGTCAGTCCCTGGCGAAGTGCCCGGGAAGGTCACATGTGCGGCACAGTGTCACCAGGCCGGAATCTTCTGCCCCTGCCCGGCACTTCCTCCTAAGGTCGGCGAGGTCGCGTATCGCACGGCACTCGCGGATGTCATGGACCCCGGTGTCGTGCACGGGGCACCACGGCACGGGCGCCTCCCTTGTACGTCTTCTTCCCTCGCCGACGGGTATCCCCAGCAGCTCGACGGGGGGAGCTGGATCACCCGCCGAGCCGCGTAGGGAGCTCCGCCGCACAGCTGCTTCTTCGCCATTCCTGCTGCCTTCCGCCCCAAGCCCCTCCGGGAACGGGACGGAGAGCCTTCCTTCTTCCATCCGAGCGCACTTATCCGCCAGGGCATACAACTCAAAGGTGGTGTAGACGTCACGGCTTCCGAGCTTCTCTAGCATGCAGATATCACGCACGTTCCGGTGGAACGTTTGGATAACCGCCATGTCAGGGGCGTCGGGAATGTGGCTCAAGATGTGCCGAAAACACAGCGTGAACCCCCGCAGGGTCTCGCCGGGCCTCTGCACCACCGAGCTGAGGTTGCTGATCGATCCAAGGCGCAGGTACTTGCCCTGGATCGACTGTGCAACCCGCACACACAAGTTCTGCCATGACGCCACCGATCCCTCAGGAGAGAACACCAGCCGGGTTCCCGCGGGCGGGCCGATGAAGGGACCGCCAAGACCGCGGGCCCCGCACGCGAAGTCCCGTGCACCCGGCCTTGGGGCGGCCGCTCGCTCCTCAGCCCCAGTGTGCCGTGGTACGGTGTCATGCAAGCTTCGGGTCCCAAAGGCGTGGCACGAACACCCCCCTACCTGGCGCGCCAGATGTCGCGTGTCGGTACGCGGACATCGGGGATGTTGGGCACCCCCTATTTGTTCGGTAGGATGGTGCGAGGTGCTCCGGATTTGGTCCCCGAGCTCAAACACAAACACACAAAGATTTATCCAGGTTCAGGCCACGTTGCCGCGTAACACCTTACGTCCTGCTTGTCTGGATGTATTATTGAGGTGGTGGTTTACAGTTGAGAGACAACAAGAGCTGCACTGCCCTCGCGAGCTGGCGAAGAACATGGCCAGGGGTTCCCGGGGTGTAGTTTGTCCAGCCCCCGAGTTTAAACGGAGAGCTCTATGTGTTGACTGCTAGCAATGGTGGATCCTCTCTACACGATGACCTAGGGCCTCCTTTTATATGCCAAGGGGACACCACAAGTGGTCATGCCGTGAGCGCGCCACCGTGGCAGGGCACTCGTCGTGCCCAAGCCCAGGTGGCGCCGGTCGGTCGTCTTCATGGCAGCGCATTGCCGCGCTGTCTCCATGCCGTCTGCTCCACCGGAACGGAAGTGACGGCGAGTCTTGTCCTGTCAATGGTTTGGGCATCACGCCGGGTGCAGCGTCTGCTCCGAGTAGACAGCGTGCCGGGTCTTGTCGATGTCACGCCTGCGCCCGACAGCAGGCGTGAGCGGTCTTGTCCGTGACGTCCGCCGCGCCTTCCTTCCCTGCGAAGCAACCCTTCCCGGGTTGCGACGCAAGAATCACGCGCCACGTTGCTAGCCTCCGTCTTCCCGAGTCAACTTCATCCTTCCCGGGGTGAGCCCCACAGCAGGTGTGGTCCTGAGCGTTCCGAAGGCTCCTTCCTGGGGTCTTCTCTGGTGTCCGCCCTTCCACCGCTGGGACGTCGACGGCGTCTCTCAGGGAGCGCGCGCCCGGGGTACGGGGAACCCCCGTTCCCCGAACACCGACAATACCACGGTGGCTGAAGTGGTCCGAGCAACCAATTGTTTGGAGCAGGGAAGATCATCCAGAAGAAATAAACGAAGCAGGCAAGCTCGCGCTAGTGGTCGCTCCTCCAGTCGCAGGGTACAAACTAAGCAAAGTACTGATGGATGGTGGCAGTAGCATTAGCATTAACATACTATACTATGAGACCTTTAAAAGGATGCATCTCCAAGAAAAACAGCTGCAACCATCAAGGACAACATTCCACGGAGTAGTACCAGGGATATCTTCACAACCTTTAGGGCGGATCAATTTGGAAGTCGCCTTTGGTACACACAACAACTTTTGAAGCGAGTATATCCGGTTCGAAGTAGTAGATTTCCAAAGCCAGTACCATGCACTGTTTGGCAGAGGGGCGTTCGCAAAATTCATGGCAAGGCCGTGCTACGTATATCTAAAGCTCAAAATGTCGGGCCCTAACGGGGTCATTACAATTGAGGGCGACAGAAACATAGCAATAGAATGTGAGGAAGGCGACAAGGCCATGGCAAAAGCCGCCTGCTTCGCAGAAGGCCTACCAGTCCATGAGCCTCAACAAGGTTTCGATGATATCGTGGAAGCTAAAAGACACCTGCCCGACCTGCGGCTCAAGCTAACAGTCAATAGAGAGGCAAGAAAAGCAAAGGCCGCAGGCCAGCTGAAGAGCTAGAAAGGACAGACAAGTGTCCTTAAGGCGGTCACAAATAAGCCGCATATCTGTATCATGAGCCGCAGTTAGCGACTCAAATCGAACCACTCAGGGTTCTAGCATCATATCAGTTTCGAACCACTCAGGGTTCACGTATCCAGAATAATGACAATCAGGTCATGAAAAATCTTTTTAGCGAGGAATAGAAAACTCGCGTTATGTATCAAGCATTGATCGCCACCTAGGCACGATCATTTCATACCAGTTGTATCAAATATATGATTATGAAATAAAGCTGGCACCTCTGTTATGCAGAAGGCTGTCGTTTCGCCTCAAATTATCAATTTAGTCGTTGAGTCTTTTATTTTATTTAATCATCGGTTCCTCGGGGGCTTTGAAGCTTTATAAGCTCGGCTTGTTACCTTGGAATCGCCAAACTAGTGGCATTAATCTTGATAATACTCAACCTTAACTCGGATGTGACTTACTTTATGTGACCAAAGTATTGGGGGTGCATTGTCAATCGAGTTTGTAGCCTATCATGCACGCTCTCGACCCTGAACACGCATATTACCCTAAGAAATATTGGGCCACGCGAGGGCCTGAGTAAGGGATAACTTGAGATAAATCAAAAGGACCCAACTATAGGTCATAACTTCGTACTAATAAGAGTACCACAACCTTGATCATTGAATCATAAACAACTTATAAGTTATTACAAGCCACTCATGGGTGAATATTCGCAGCAATGTTTCTTCTCACTTTTTCCAGCTTTTGGCTTGTGAGATGG
Organism: Poa pratensis; assembly: GCA_947311845.1. Classification (NCBI taxonomy): domain Eukaryota; kingdom Viridiplantae; phylum Streptophyta; class Magnoliopsida; order Poales; family Poaceae; genus Poa; species Poa pratensis. The sequence goes on from CAMZMU010000088.1 coordinate 2,672,798, forward strand.
AGGCACTGGCGGCTTACAAGGTCTGGCAGAAGGAGCAACAGCTGAAGGCTCGCTTGGAAGGTCGGCTGCCGCAGGCACGACGGTGGATGAGCTCATGGCACCTGGGAGAGAACTTGTGCCTTGAGAAGTAGCTGGCCCGGCTGAAGCTGTTGGCGGCCTTTCAAATTTCTTACCATCCGGGTGATATTTCCCCAGATAGGTGGCCAGGTCCACTCCATCAACAAGCTGAGTAGCATACCCATGCATGCCCTTCCAGGTAGCAAGATATTCATCCGACTTGAACTCCGTGCCATCTGCTTTCTTCTGCGGCCTACCTTGGGACACCTTCGCAGCATCAAAGGCGGGATAATATGTTTTGGCCAAGGCAAGAATGTGAGCCGCGCCAGAATGAGCAGAAGCCTCTTTCCATTCAACAACGTAGTGAGCCGCCATGGTCAACCTCTTCAACAAACCATCACCAGTGGACGGCACAGGTTTAGAAGGAAGAAGTTTGGCGGCAAGTTGCTTCGTGGCCTCGCAAGTCTTTTACATGAACTCACGGATATGATTCAGTTGCTCTTGCGTACGTCCACGGAGAAGAGGAGAATCTTCACCTACAAAAAGCAAATTAATAAATGATCAGCATATCTAGACAAGCAAAGAATAAAAGCGAGAAGCAACCATCGTTTGCGAAAGTTTACCAGAAAGCTCTTGGGTCATGATACAAACAAGGTCGTGCACAAGATTGGAGGAATCAGAAATCTTCTTGAGGTCCTTTGTTTGCTCGGCCAGATCCTTCTCTAGTTGATCAATTTTGACGGCCTTAAGCCGCGCATCTTCATTCACCTCAGCAATGGCGTCCTTTTGAGCGTGGATTTGGCGCTCTTAATCACCGACCCTTTGTTTGGATTTTTCCTCAACATTTTTAAGCCGCAGCTCGGCTGATTTGGCCAGCTCCGCCAGCTTGTAGTTGTCATCTTCAAGCTTTTCAATGCTCAATATTTTCTTCTTGATGACCTCATCACGAAGAGCGAGAAGATCTTGAAGCCTCTTTATTTCAACAGGAGCTTGCTGGAAGTTTTGCTCTAAGGTTTTCTTCTCATTCAGCACAGCCCGCAGTTGATCCTGCATTTGTTTTACATAACAAGTCAATTAAGTTCGTTGTCGGCTTCACAAGATAAGCCGCCACAGAACTTGAGGGGCTACAGATTGGAAATTTTATCAACTGGCAATGAGTAAGTTAACATGAAGAATCAAGCTTTCACTTCATACAAAGCAAAACCTCGATTCTCGGGGCTAGAGGTACTTATGATATGACAAAGGAAACAATCAAGATATTACCTTATGAGCTATAGCAAGATGGAGCAATGCGTCGCGCAGCTCGGCAGCATGTTTATCATGAGCCGCAAGGACAGCTTGCGCCAATTGCTCAGAGCTATTCTCCGCATTTTTTCCTAAGGAAGAAGAAGGAACCGTTCATGTGTGAGGCACAAGCTGCAGAGGATTGTTGCCAGGTTCAGTGACAAGGGGTTTCACGGATGACTCCTTCAAGCCCTCGGCGGCTTTGTTGTGACGTCCTCGATAACAGGACGAGCCTTTTTTGTGCTTTTGAAAACGACAGCGTCAGTCCCGTCCTCAAGGGCCACCTCATGAGTGATAGCATCAGGAGATGTGGCGATGGGAGCATCGTCAGTAGTGGCGACACCTTCCTTCGCCACAGTTTCAACACCAGTAGGTGTCCTGGCTGCTTCAGAAGCCGCGAGCGGTGGCTCAGTTATAGTTTCGGGGACAACTTCCAGGTTAACTGCTTCTTCAGCATCAACCTTGGACCTACAAGAGAAAAAAGTTCACATGAAGGAGTTGTATAAAGCAACAAAGGTAGACATGGCAGGGAAAAGAGTATTGACCCTGGTGCCATCCTGATGGTGAAAGCAAGATTGTCACTCGAAGGAGATGAAAGGGATTGAAGCCCAGAATCTACAAGATAAGAAGGTCGCATGTCAGTATAAAAATTAAAAGATGCACAAAGGAGATACAAGGATAAAAAGATTCACCATAATTGGGGCCCATATCATCATCGGCAGAAGCGGTGGCTCTAAACACGCGCTTGGGAATAGAACAAGCCGCGGCATCAGATGGCTTGCGGCGCTCGATGATTTCAGGGTTCTCAACGGCCTTAAGCTCTGGCTCCTCTCGAGACAACCTTTTTGAGGCTCTACGAGGAGTTGGGCCAGCAACGGACGGGCTGGCAGCCTGCACAGGGCTCTCATCCTCCTCTAGCTTAGTTGAGTCGCCATCAGAATCGGTGGTGGCAACGGAGGGAGTAACAATAGCTTCACTACCCTCCAAAGCGGGTAGCAATTTCCTCTTTAGGGCGCGCTTGACAGCAGCAGCGCCCAGGTCAGTCCCAGGGATTGACCAGAAGTTCACATCAGCCTGAGAAAAATATAAGTAAAGTTATTCACAGAAAGAAAGGCTGCAAAACAAATATGGAGATGTGGTATCAGAAGAAGTCCTCAAAAGGCTTGTTATCAACATAAAAAGGTGGAAGCCCCACCTTGTCGAAGGAGACGTCCTTCTCCTCGGTCCCGCGGCAAATAAATTCTACCCATTCCTCTGGATCCCAATCCTTTGAGGAGATGCGATCGACATCCCCAAGGAGGCCAGAGTACTCAATCATGAGCCGCTGTCGGGGCTCACAGGCTGGATACGCCGCTTCGACCAACAAGAAATAAGGTCGAGGCCAGTTAAGCCGCGACTGTCAAAACACGGATCTTGTCCAGCGATTCGTTAACAAAGGACATGGCGGATTGCCGAGGCTTAGCCTTCAGCGCGTCGGAAGGAACAAAGGCCGCATTCGACCAAGGAGGGAGACGAGTCTCAGTTGTGGGAGAAGTGTCTCGACAGTAAAAGAATTTTTTTTGCCAATCTCCGGCTCTATTAGCTAACGATGGCTTTGAAAGGATGGATTTTTTATGACGTTGAAGGGATATGGCGCCGCATTGAACGTATGCGCCACCTTTGGTCTCAAGCTGGCTGTTGCAGCTAAAGGAAGCGAGCCACAGATCGATGCTGGGGTTCGCACCAAGGTAATCTTCACACAAGACATGGAAATTGCTCACATGGAGCATGGAATTAGATCTGATGTCATGAAGACGAAGATTTAATTGCTTCAGAAGGTTGCGGAAGAAGAGTGATCCTGGTGGAGTGAATCTGCGATCCACGTGCTCCACGAACATGACCAACTCATCCGGCCGGGGATCTGGCGTGGTTTCATCACCAGGCGCTCGCCAATGGCAGTTTTCCTTCAAGGGCCAGAAACCCTGAGTGGTGAGCTTCTAGAGGAATTACTCCGTGACCCAAGATCCGTCCCAGTTACAGGAGATCCTCCGTGAGGCCTTCTCCTCAGCTGGCTCCTTTCCCGCTTGCTTTCCCTTCGGCGCCATTTTCGGCTAGGAGATTGGGGAGATTGGAGCTGGACGAAGAGAGAAGGCGGCGCGGCGAGGAATGAGAGAGAAATAGAGACAGGTGAAGTTTGACCTAGGGTCACCGCAATGTTTATAACTGAGAGGCCCGAAATTGAAGGAGCGAATCGCGCCTAAGGAACTAGAAAAAACAGTTAGTGAAGGAAAAGGAATATTCTATCAGATCGAGGAGACCAAGAGATTAAGACTGGAGGATGAGTCGCACGGAATACTGTGATCTTGAGTCGGCTTTGAAGATAAGAACCTTCCAGTACTGATGAGTAAGCAGATCGGAATTCAGCCAGGATTCTCAATGTGCGGCTTATCGGCTAGTCAAGATAACTCGCAAGGAGAAGGGAGCCTTTACCTTGAATCCTAGCTAAACTCGGGGGCTAATGTCGAGAGAATACCTAATGGATTAACCCACGGCCCACTAGTGAAATGCGGCTTACGGTAAGTTCACGGCCGTGCCACCAGTGGGCTTACACAATGATGGGCCGACCAAGGATCATGACGTGCTAAGGGAAGGATCTAGAAGGTCAGAGATAACTTGACTTGGAAGACACGAAGATGATTAGTCTCCGAATAGGACTCCGGCTTATACTTTCCTAAAGGGAGAAGCTTTCCTTATAACCTAGCGTGCCCCTGGATAGATAAAGAGGGCTCGCAGGACGTTGCAGCTTAATCTCTCAAGTTTCAAACCCTAAAACTAGAGGCGATTCAACACAGCGGATCGCAGCCCTTATAACACCATATACATATCAATTCCAATCTAGGATAGGCAGGAAGTAGGTCTTTACCTCGCATCGAGGGGCCGAACCTGGTTAAACATTGTCTTCCTCGTGCCCTACTATCTTAAGCTCGGAGACGCTCGAATCGCGTAAACCCCACACCTACGAAGTCATCACTATGACATCTGCCGTGACAAATCCACGACACACGGGGCGCTATCTCTAGATTTATCCGATGAGCCGGCCATGGCAGTGGCCGGGGCATAAGGCCCCTTTTGATTTCTCTATGGTTGATGCTTTGTCACCTTGTTTGCCGCTTCGGTCTATATGATTGTTTTAAAAGTTCTCTTCCAATTTTTGTTGGATAAATAAAATAAATTAGAACCGTATGCGTTTTTTCGACGCAGGTTCCAGTAACCCCTTGTCGAAAAAAAATCATATAGACACAATTAATAACAACACTAACACGGATTCGTTAAATGATGCAATTACTCGGCAGTCGGCACCAAATTATTAGGAGGACCATCGACCCGAATTAAAGTGCACACACATGCGCGATCACACTACAAAAAGGAAAGAAAAACGAACACATGGAAGATGGACTCGATGGCGGGATTGTCAATGGGCTATCTAGCTAGTGGCGACGGCGACGCCCTCCTCGTCGACGGAGCCCAGCTCGACCGACGACTTGGCGTTGACGACGCTGCACTTAAGCCGTACCTGGCCGCACCTCCCCGTCTGCACCTCGATGCGGCCCATCTTCACCATGGCAGCCGCGAACCGCTCTTTCCACATAGTTTCGTTCGCCGCGAACCTGTTGACCAGCACGTTGAGGTTCCCGTCGACCCGGAGCTGGTTGTCGGAGAAGAAGAGCCCCATGTTACGCGGCAGCAGCTTGTAGTAGTTGTTGTCCAGCACGTTGGGCGAGCCCGGGTCCATCGCCGTCGTGATCAGCGTCGTCTGCGTCGTGCTCGACGGGCACAGCGAACGCAGCAGCGCCGCGTACGACGGGCTCAGCCCTGCATCCACCTGGAGTAATACACACACGCGTTTATCAGTTTGACGCACAGCGAATGTAGTGTCTCGACAGAGGGCCGGCCGGACGGACGTACAATGGGGGTGGTGCCGTTCCAGATGCGGCTGACGAAGGAGGCGCAGAAGGAGCGGCCGACGGTGTGGGCGCCGGAGAGGAGAACCATCTCCTCGGCGGTGAGGGTCTTGTTCTTGAAACGGTCGATGAGCTGCTGCGCTGTGAATGTGGGCGGGGGCAGGTTGTCGAGGGCATCCTGTTCCTTGGAGATAGAGCCGTCGCGGCGGCCGGCAGGGACGGGGTAGAAGACGTTGCCGGTGAGGGTGATGCTGTCGCGCGCCGCGAAGGCGAGGATGTCGGCGCAGGAGACGGTGCTGGGGCAGCTCCGCTCAAGGGATGCCTTGGCTGCGTCGATCACATCGAAGCCACGGAGGCTCGGGTTGTTGGGAATGGCATCCCGCTCCGTCTTGCCGCCGGCGGGGTTGGTGGAGAGCAAGACGGAGGCATCGCATCCCTGCATGAGGTAAATACAAGATTTCACGACTCTCGTTATAGACACGGTAGTTATGCCTATCAAAATGTATGAAATTTGTATTTTTAATTGCGCGTGTCTGAGTTATAATTTCAGAATTCTCGTTACATGTACAATATGAACATTGGCGTCCTTTAATGTACAAGGGCTACAGCCAAAGATTCAACAAGTATGGCTAGACAAAAGAGCACTGAGATTCGTCTGAATGATCTGATGAAAGGTTTCGTAGGCAGGGGAATATGCTTGCCTCCGGAGAAAGCAAAGAGCAGGGCCAGCATGCAGGGCATCGGCATATGTATCCACTGCTGCTTCCATATTTTGCTAGCTTTAGCGTTTCTGCTTTCGACTTTCTCTGTATCTCTAGAGGTAACACTTTAACCTTTTCTGCTCTGCATTACTTCTCTCGATTTTCATACTGACAAAACCAGCTAGCGATAGATCTAGTACGGAATTTACATACAAATCATACGGTCGTGGCTTGTCACCCAAAACATTTTTTTTTAGATAAAGTGTCACCCAAAACATAGAAATATGAATGGATTGAACGATAATTACTTCCAAATCTTACAATATATACTGCATGCCCATGCATTTCTGAAGGAGTCGTCTTTTTAGGCTGAACGTAATACGTTTTTCTTAGAGTGTACTACCTCTGAACTAGTCTAAATTGTCCAAAAATACAGCCTCCTATAATTTTCACATGCTGCAAAGACCGAAGGTTTTCTTAGTTTGCTTTAGCATGGAGCTAGCCGGTCTGGCATACATGTGAAATACATAATATGCATGGATGTAACTCGTTGTGCAGGTACGTACCCTGACGAAGCAGTCGTGGAAATGGAGACGGATGAGGCCGGCAGCGACGCCGGCGTCCTTGGCGAAGGCCGCCGCGACGGCCTGCCGGACAAGCGTTTCGGCGTTGGGGCAGGTCTTCTGGTAGAAACCGACCTGGAGCTGTGCCTTGACCAGCACCGGCAGCAGGCACATGGCGGTGGCGCACACCACGGCGAGGGCTAGACCTGGCGTGCCTCGTGTGGCCATGGCGTCGCACAAATCTAAACTAGATTTAGCTCGATCGATCTCCGATGATGTTTTGAGGCTAGCTAACAGCTAGCTGTGTGCGAGCTTCACACACAAACATGCGGGGGCTCAAGTTTATATAGATGGAGGGGCATCGGCACTTTGGCACACTTGGACCATAAGGCTAAAGATGAAAGTTCACTTGAAAAAGCGCACGCAGATCTACGAGAGGGGGAGAGACAAGCTGTGTGCGATCAGCTTTTATCTTAGCCGCGGCCTAAATCCAACCACCCTACATACGGGCCGAAGATCGAGGTCCAAAGATTACAGGACACGAGGATTAAAGAAGAGACGCGACAGGCTTTGCTTTTGCGAATTCCTCATCCAAAGCGCAACCTGACCCCGTGCAATTATTCCACCGAACATGCATGTATGTTGATCGAGCACTTTATCAACGATACCACACACCATCACCACCACCCACAAAATGGATTAAGCAGACACATACAGACCACTGCATCCACAACAACACCTACGTTATACTCTTGCTTTTGCTTTTCGCTGATCAACAACTAACAATTTTGACCGTGATTTATACTTATTAGATGTCCACGAAATTAGTAAGAAGACATATAAAATGAAAGAATTTCACAAAACAATTGCAGCAATACCTTGATACATTCTCAATCATATAATTTGATTTATATTAAAGGTCAAAGTCATGCATCAAACACCGTGCAAAATAACACACCGTGCAAAATAAGGCGCGTCTTATATTTGGACGGAGGGAGTCAGATAATTATTAAAAAAAATTGTCATAGCAATGATCTATATGTTCAGAGACTGAGTATTCTATCCACTCTAAACACATAAAAGGTGACATTACCATCATGCAAGGCTTACATACTGATGAGCAAAGGTTAAAAAAAAAACCCGGTAACCATTTGATTTTAAACTGGTAACCAATTTGATAATAACCTGGTGACCACATGACTATAGTCTGACAACTAGGATCGAAAAATATCAAAATATATCAACATTGGTCTACTTTCGAAGATTGCGTCGCGACAAAGCTAACCATGAAAAACAAATCTAAATTTCAAGCTGAAACCTAAATGGAATCTAGGTGACTGCATACATGCAAGGGCTCAGTTATCATATGTTGGGCCAGGCAAAGCTAATCTGAGGCAAGTGTTTATTAGGACGGTTCCTTTTATTTATAAGCATGTTCTAACATGTATTAATTTTGGCTTATTGAACTAACAATTTTGAACGAATTATATATTTTGTCTCACAAATATTTAAACAACGTGCATTGCAGTGTTCTGTTACTTTACTATTATAACTGAAAAGAAAGGGCTCCTTGCCATGTTAAAAAAAGTAACTGCGACACACAACGAAAAACCAGAAAAATCTTTTTTTTAGAACTGGAAAAGACTTTAGTGGCAAAGAAACAAGGAAACAGTCTTCGGAACGTACATGGGTCGAGCCCACTACCGCCCGAGCGGCCACACGCCGGGCAATTGCTCAGGTTTCGTAGTGACGAACGGCCCAATAGGCCCATCACAATGACGAGAGACGGCTCAGATTTCCGTGTTGGTATTTTTTTGTCGCTAGTTGTATTTGCTGATAGCTTGGACAATACAACGACCTTGGACTTCTCTTTGTATTAGCAGTGACATGGGTAGTACAGTACGTGTTTTGTGTTTTGAATTATATCTCCACGCCAGGCTAAGCCAGCAATTTATATTGTACTAAATCAAAGAAAGGCCTAAGTACATAATACGTTGGTACTATGTAATACTCCCTCCGTCTCAAAATAACTGTCTCAAATTTGTCAAAAAGTGGATGTATCTATACATGAAACATGTATAGATACACCCACTTTTGGGCAAATGTGAGACACTTATTTTAGTACGGAGCAAGTATAAAATGGTTTAGACTTTGTCCACATTCTCATGTATATCTAGACACATTTTAATGTGTGTTCACTCATTTTAGTATGCATCTGTACAACATGTGTAACACCTGAAACATTTTACATTTAGAAACGGAGGGAGTAGTTAAGTGACTACCGAAGAGTGATATTGTGTGTGCTACTAGGTAGTGCGTAGTATTTTTGGTGTCGATTCTTTGGGACATAACGATATAATTAATTTTATAATAGGTATGCAGACGAAATGATTTTAAAATTCATAATCATGTATAAATCCATACTTACTAGGGGAACAAAAGAAGATTGATCATGGAACAATCCATCATTACTAGTGAAAAAATCAACCATGCTAATCCAAGTTACAAGTAGAAAATTGTTTAAATAGTTGAAAAATTGTGGTGGAACCAATCCACGGTTACTAGTGGAACAAAATAAAACAAATTTGTGGAAAAACATGATCATTAACCGTCATTACTAGCACGAAGCATCTCCCTGGGTCGCCTCCCCAGAGCGACCAGGGGAGAAACCCTAGCCGCCACCCCTTCTCCCTATCTCTCCCTTGTCGTCCCTAGAGGCGGCTGCCGGGAAATCCCGCACGCCACCGATGAAGGGTACGGCAGGGCCCTAGCGCCTCGAGGCCATGGCGTGGCTGGGAGGGGCAACGCTCGTAGGCGGATTGGGTCGGCAGCACATCCTCCTCCAAAGGGTGCTTCTCCTAGCGGCGTGATGGCGCTCCGACGACTTTGCATGGAGGGCGGCTTCGACAGGAGGCGTTGATCGACATACGGCACAAGGATCCGGAAGCACCGGCTTCGGACATGGCGATGACGGCATCCCCTCGATCGGGGATGACGGTTCTGGAGGTGGCTCCTTGTGGCGGCGCGTGGAAGCAGACCATTACGGGATCCCGAGCATTGGTTCATTGCATAAGGCGCGTGATAGCTGAGGCTTTCTTCGACATCGTCGCCGCTGGATGCGGGAGATAGCGACGTCACCGACCTTGCGGACGGTGGAAATCAGCCGGCTGCGGGTTCGGGGAGGCGCGAGTGCCGGTGAAAACCACGCCGACTTCGGTCATGGTGGACGATCGCGGTGTATTTGCATCGTTAGGTTGTGAAGGCATCGGTACTGCTAAATGGACATTTCTTAATCCCTTGGGTTTTGTGTTAGGCAACAACACTAGTGATACCTTAATCTGGTGTTAGGTGTTACAGTTTTTAGTTGAATAAAACATATTCGCATCGACACCAAAAAGCGAAGATAGAAAAGGGTAGCACAGTTGCTGAAGAAGTTTCCAGACAGGAAAACCGGATATTCCGGTCCTAGGTTGGGGCGGAATATCCGGCCTCCAGTTTTGCCCAAGACGAAGGACGAAGAGCGCAATTGCGCGACTCTCTGGACTGCCCCGGATATTTGGGGCCGGAGATTTGCTCAAGGCCGGAATATTACGGGTAGCCGGAATATCCGGGCTACACTTGAGGCGGAATATCCGGCCTCCCTGCTTGCAGCGGCTAGAAATCTGGGAGGGGTACCCTTCTTCAACCTTGGGCAGCTCGACCAGAATAATTTGACGCACCATTGTTGCAAGCTCAAAACTATTAGATCTCCCAATCACTCCACCCAAACTCGTCGATCTTTGAGCATTGAAGGAGAAGGCCAAGATCTACAACTTCACCAAGCCGGTTTACATTTCCCCCTCGTTCACTTGAGGATGTGTGCCTAGGGTTTCCATTGGGAAAACCTAGGCCTCTTGTTGTTCTTGCTTGTTCTATTTGTGGCAGATTTGGGTGATTTAGGAGTCCCCAATTAAGTTGTGGGTGTGTGCCCCAAGATTGTTGTAAAGGCTTCGGATTCCGCTTGAAGATTCCGATAGTGGAAGGTGAACCAATCCTTTGTGGTGCGGTTCATCGGAGAATAGGGTGAGGCCTTTGTGGCGTTGAGTAAGCCTGTTGTGGTGAAGCTCACATCCCTCCAACGAGACATACTCCTGTAACAAGGAGGAACTCGGGAATACATTGTTGTCTCCGCGTGTTTTGCTTCGTTACTTCTATCCTTTACCGTAATTATTAGTCGTGTATCTTGTTTACTTGCTTGCTTGTCATATAGGTAAATTCACCGTAGTTGTATATCTAGAGAATTTAACTTTGTATCAAGCCTAAATTGAAAAAAAAAAACTTTGAAGTAGCACTTATTAACCCCCCCTTCTAGGTGCCGTACTCGATCCTTTCAACTGCAGCACTCGTCTTCTTGCTCGAGATGCCCCGAGGGAAACCCTAGATTTTTTTTAGAAATGGGAGCGGAGCCCCAGCCTCTGCATCAAAATGATGCACACAGCCGTTTTTTCATTAAATAAATATCCTAAGTATGCAAAGGTACCGCTTATTACAACTTACTGATCACACAGTGTTGAAACATAAATAAGCCAGAAAAAAGCATGAAGATAAGCATCTAGTCTTTTAGCATGACGCCACCCATTCTGGCAGAAGATAGCCCGAGCGACCGTCATCATTCGAGTACATCCGTAGTCTATAAGCTCCCGCTGGGTGACGGTGAGGAGAAGCGACCATGATTGGGTCCAGTATATGGCCCCGTTGACAACCCTAGATCTAGGTCTCCCGGATCGAACGATGGCTACGTGCGTCGACGTTCTCCCTTTTTTCGGGGGGTCGATAACAGCATCTTGGCGGCGTGGCGCAGTGGGGTATCGGTGACGAACGTGTGCTGATGGACGCGTGCAGGGAGGTGGTGTCGTTTGGTGTCATGGTGGCGTCGACACAAGGCCTAGTAAGGTCAATGCATTGATCTCTAACCTGAATATGGGTTCGCAGTAGACGGTGGCGTCGACTTATGGGGCTTGCGCATACGGTGTTGGACCGGTGCTTCGGTTTTAAATGGTATGTAGGTGTGAGGTAAAGCCACACGAATCTGATCGTGGCCACCCCATCATCAAGTTATAGGCATAGTGACACATGTCGCCAAAAAGTGGTTGAGATCGGTGTATTTTCTTATAAGACTTTGTCAAATACTATAATAAAAAATGGAAAACGATGTTTAACAGCCGGCTGTAGCTACAGCCGGCCGGTGACGCGCGCGTCGTTCCATTTATCCTGTCACGTATCGCTGTTGTTTTAGTCCCAATTCCATCGAACCATCGTCCCACCCACCCGCGCGCCTCCTCGTGGCCCATTCCACCCGGTTGGTCCCAGGCTGTAGCTAGCTAGTTCCTAGCGCATGCGCTCTCTCTCTCTCTCTCTCTCACACAGCTAGCTAGCACTCCTTCTTTTGATCTTTTCATAGCTAGCTAGCTGCTGCTCCGGTCACATGTGCACGCACCAAAATAGTTTGTCAGATCTCACTATTACTTAGCTAGCTATATGCCTCCTAAAAGTGCTACATGTGTTTGTATTTTTTATGTTATGCCTCCTAAATATGCACCATTTCTATTTCTTGGTAGCATGTCGAAAATTCAAACTGCTACATAACTTGATAGGTTTTGCACCATCAGTGTTATTTTCTTGCATCACATGGACAACAAATATGCACCATTACTATTTCTTGGTAGCATGTCGAAAATTCAAACTGCTACATAACTTGATAGTTTTTGCACCATCAGTGTTATTTTCTTGCATCACAAGGACAACAAATATGCACCATTTCTATATAAACAATCAGTGTAATTTCTGCTAGTATCAAATTTGCTACAAGCAATTTCATAACAATGTTACATTGGTTGACTGAATTTATTTTTAAATTTTATTTGCTGCATCGGTCTGTAACAACATGTTATACATTTCTGTGTACATTAGCTTGTGTTCGGAGTAACAATGTGTCTTTGTAGTGTTGTGCTATATACGGACTAGCTAGCAGGCTGCACCACATGTATGGCAGTGGCAGGCCTGCAGCAAGCCTACCTATGCCTTTACCTCACGTCCCTTCTAGTATGGAGTAAAAACAGCAGCGTGCAGTTAGACAGTAGCACTGTAGTACTTGCGAGTCTCGCTCAGCTCCTCCCACGCATGCATGCGAGAAAAGTCTCACACGGATTGGGTCTCGGACGGATTGAAAGCGACATCTCGCCAGATTGGAAAGCGACGTCTCACGCGCAGGTCGCAATTTAGCTACCGCACAACGTGCATCGAACGGCTGTCGAGGTGGCTGTAGGAACGCGTCGGTACACCCGACTGACGCGTAGCGTGCGGCATAAAAAATACATGTGAAACCAGAGTTTTAACCTCCGTTCCGAAAAAATTAGCGACAACACTGAAGGCCTCGTATAGCCGTATAGGAGTTCTCGTGTGAATCGGCCGAGCACAAACGATCGAGCACAACCGGCTAATTTGCCGAACTCCCGCTCTTATACACAACGCCACAGGCCCACGGTAGCACCAGCAACGTTATGGGCTGAATGGATCAGCATACTACGCTTACGCTGCATTTTTCTTACAGAGAGACTGGGCCAGAAACAGATTCGCGAGATAGATCCCGATGGCCTGCGGGGGACCACTCCGGCAAACCCACTCATCTCCAGCAATTTCATCCCGAATAAAAAAGGAAAAAAATCTCCAGCAATTTCACAGCGTAAGGCGCGTGACTCCTCGTAAATTGCTCTCCTGGTCTTTTTTTTTTGCGAGGGAAAGTTACCATTACATCCAACCAAGATTCTTACAGAACAATCCAGGAAACATAAAATTTACAAAGAAGTCCTCCTGAGCAGAGGCGTCGTCTTCGTCGTGCACGACGCTGCGCCGGCGAAACCCACCGCACCACCTCCGAAAGCTTGGACTGGGAGGCCCCCCAACGCGGACGGGAAGGCGACGCTCCTCGGTGCCGAAGCACCTCCACCACGCACAACAACGGACGGCAACACCACCTTGGTCTTCTGCAACTTCACCTTCCAAGATGTCAACCACGGATCCACCATCTCCTAGATTCTGGCGAAGGGGGAGCCCTCCCGAGCACTCCAAGGAGCCGCGGACGAGGGCGAGACGACAGATCCGCGGCGGAACTCCCACGGAGTCGCACCAACGGAGGGGAAGACTACCGCCAACAAACTCCACTCTGGCACCACCACTTCCGCCATGGCGCCGCCGGCTGGAACCCTCCCACGCACACCTAATCTACATATACGCCGGGATCCGTGGATTCCCCGTCCTCCCGCCGCCGAAGCGGCCGCCGGAGGGCGAGGAATCCGGCGAATCGCCGGCGAAGAGCCGGTGCGCGCAAGATCGCCCAAGAAAACGCCTTCTCTCTACTGTAGATGGGGAAAGAAGGGTCGGTCCAACTCGACTTTCGATAGCTAATTGCTCTCCTGGTCCTGGATGAACCTGGGCTCACAGGTTGTCCTGGTGAGATGGTACAGTACAATTTTACCTATGGATCCGTCTCTGTACGCTGTGTATTTGTGCTGGGCCAAGCAGAGGAATTAATGGTTCCAAAAAAAAAAACGTAAGAAATTAATGTTGTGGATGACAAGTTGACAACTACGGGAAACGAATTCAACCGGCATGTTCTCAGAATTTGACCCATGGAAATGGGTCAAACAAATTGAATAGTAAGATCCTCTATGCGATGTTTCAAAGTGGAGCCATGTTTGTCCTCAGAAAAATATATAAACCGCATGAACCGTGCTGGCTCATCATTAGTTTCGTGGCGGCACAGTTCTGCATGAATTAGTGCGCGGCACGATCTCGTGTGCCGAGTGACCAGCCAAGAGTCCATGACAGGCTATGACCACGAATGAAAATAAACTAACAGAAACGCGAATGTCAATTGGAATATCTCTTTTTGCAAAGAGAAGTGCGCTAGGGTGCTGGCGTGATTCTTGCCAACGCTAACAAAACAATATTCTCGCATGACTAAAACCTTGTGCTACTCGTACGTCCTTTTTCTACTCGACTTGTCCGCTCATCGTGTTGACCGCAAATTAGATCATGTTGCTACCATATGTACTCCATCCGTTAAAAAATAATTAACTTTTAAATGAGTGTATCTAGACACGTGCAAAAAACACTTTTAAATGAGTGTACCTAGACACGTGCATAAAACGTGTCTAGATACGCTCCTTTCATAGTCGAGTACTCCATCCGTTCCATTAATCCTACTCCTCCATCCGGAAATGCTTGACATGGATCTGACTAAATACGGATATATTTAGACGTGTTTTGGTGTGTAGATATATTTGTATTTGGGCAAAAATAATTAACTCTTAATGAGTGTCTAGATACGCTCCTTTCAGTGTCGAGTACTCGACTTCGTCCCATATTAGTTTACTAAATATATGTAGTTACAGACATATATAACATTAAAACACGTCTAGATGCATCAGTGTCTATATATAAGTGAGTTAACTAACAATAAAAGGTGAACGGAGAGAGTATAATGTTTTGTTTTCCTTGGCTTAAAGCTCAGATAGGGCATAGGGAGTTGTGCGGGGAATGACTTAGCCTACAATCTCAATATTTAATATTATTATAATAAAAATCGTTGTTTGTTTGGTGGATCATATGTTTTTTTTACGATACTTGCATCAAATTTAATTGATAATTTACATAGACTCAACCTTTCGATGAATTCACACAATTAAATTTGTTTATTCGGTTGTGAAAAATGTGACAACCATTTCACCTCCCATCGATCTTTCTTTACTTCTCATGACAAATAAAAACATTTGGTTAAAGCGAAACATTCACGCAATAAGCTCAGTTATGATCTTAAATACTACCTCTGTCTGAAAATATTTGGCACGGATTTGTCTAGATACAGATGTATTTAGATGTGTTTTAGTAGGTAGATACATTCCTATTTAGATAAATCCATATCAAGAATTTCGCATGAAGCGAGTATTTGGTTGCTGTTGTGCGATGTACTCCTTGTCTATATACGATGTATCTACATCCTCAAATATGTCTAGATACATTTTATTTAGACAAACTTGTATCAACGGTATTTTTTTATTTTGCGACAAGTTTGAGTCTTGACTGTTGATTGCGCTGAAGCACTGGGTTAGGTGAAAAACACCTCACATCATCACACAAACAAATCGGTAAAGCAAAGGTTTTGAGATGTTTGGTGAGCTGGTCCCACAACGTGGGGTTGGTGGCCACGGGGGGTTGGTGAGCTGAGCGCGGGTGTGGGTGAAACGAAACGAAAGGCCGAACGAGTCAGCGACAGAGCACTCACTGGCTGTGCGGTCCTCACGTCACGTGCATGCTCGCCAAATACTTTTCGCACGCACCCTCTCGCACACCCGCGCGGTCCGGGCCCACCATCGTCTCCAACCATCTTCCTCCACCTCCTCCACGATCCGCACCCGACGGCTCCACTGCTATAAATCCCGGGTCTCCAGCCCGTCCCTGACACCCCCCGTGCATACCCCCCTCTCTACCCCTTCTACCTCCCGAGCAGACGCGGCGCGGCAGCTGCAGCGGCGGCTCAAGGTGAGCGCTCCTCCCTGCCTCCCCCACCCAATTACTGCTTCTGTCTGTGTCTCTCTCTTAACGCTCGTCTGCCGGATCTGGGTTTGAGCGCTCTTCCGTGCGAGATTTCTCATGCTCTGTAGAGGAGTACTGGTTGATTTATTCGCGTAGATCTGGTTTCAGCGCGTCTCGTTTTGATTCTCGATTAGACGACAGGGCAATCTCGGATTATGAATTGCTTTTGTTACTAGATAAACGACATCTTTGTTGTGAAATCTATGGTCGTTTAGAAATTGGGAGCCGACAAGTTCATATGGGGAGTGCTAAAAATCGGATCTTTTTCTCATGTCATCTAGTCTCCTGCCTGCTTACTAAGATCTGCCCAATTAAATTTATAAATTAGTTGTCGGTCGTGCGATGGACTTCCAGATCTCCATTCTGTTTTCCACTCATTTTTAAATCTCGTCAACAAGTAGACCAATTGGAAACAATTAAATTTATAAACTAGTTGTCGGTCGTGCGATGAACTTCCAGATCTCCATTCTGTTTTCCACTCATTTTTAAATCTCGTCAACAATAGACCAATTGGAAACAATTAAATTTATAAACTAGTTGTCGGTCGTGCGATGAACTTCCAGATCTCCATTCTGTTTTCCACTCATTTTTAAATCTCGTCAACAAGTAGACCAATTGGAAAATTAGCAGATATGCATATCTTTGTCGGTCTTTGATTCGAACCGACGGAACGTGTATAATTACGGAAAGCAGTTATGCTGTGAAGAAATAAAATATTTTCCTTCAGATCTGCTAGCAATTCGCCGGCTTCTCCCTCACCGTGTGGATTTAAATCTAACTCTCTCCTTCCTCTGAATGCAGAGGTAGATAACAGTATCACCACCAAGCAAGAAATGGCGGCCGAGACGTTCCTCTTCACCTCTGAGTCCGTGAACGAGGGGCACCCCGACAAGCTCTGCGACCAGGTCTCTGACGCCGTGCTTGACGCGTGCTTGGCCCAGGACGCCGACAGCAAGGTCGCCTGCGAGACATGCACCAAGACCAACATGGTCATGGTTTTTGGTGAGATCACCACCAGGCCACCGTCGACTATGAGAAGATTGTGCGTGACACTTGCCGCAACATTGGCTTCATCTCCGATGATGTTGGCCTTGACGCTGACCATTGCAAGGTGCTCGTCAACATCGAGCAGCAGTCTCCTGACATCGCCCAGGGCGTGCACGGGCACTTCACCCAAGCGCCCGGAGGATATTGGTGCCGGTGACCAGGGCATCATGTTTGGCTATGCCACTGATGAGACCCCTGAGCTCATGCCCCTCAGCCATGTGCTTGCCACCAAGCTTGGTGCCCGCCTCACTGAAGTCCGCAAGAATGGCACCTGCGCCTGGCTCAGGCCCGATGGCAAGACCCAGGTCACCGTCGAGTACCTCAACGACGGTGGTGCCATGGTCCCTGTACGTGTGCACACTGTCCTTATCTCCACCCAGCACGACGAGACCGTCACCAATGACGAGATTGCTGCCGACCTCAAGGAGCATGTTATCAAGCCGGTGATCCCTGAGAAGTACCTCGATGAGAAGACCATATTCCACTTGAACCCGTCTGGCCGTTTTGTCATTGGTGGCCCTCACGGTGATGCTGGTCTCACTGGTCGCAAGATCATCATTGACACCTACGGTGGTTGGGGAGCACACGGTGGTGGTGCTTTCTCTGGCAAGGACCCGACCAAGGTCGACCGCAGTGGTGCATACATTGCCAGGCAGGCTGCCAAGAGCATCATTGCTAGTGGTCTTGCGCGCCGCTGCATTGTGCAGATCTCCTATGCCATTGGTGTGCCTGAGCCCTTGTCTGTCTTTGTTGACACTTACGGTACCGGCACGATCCCTGACAAGGATATCCTCAAGATTGTGAAGGAGAACTTTGACTTCAGGCCTGGGATGATCAGCATCAACCTTGACTTGAAGAAGGGTGGCAACAGGTTCATCAAGACTGCCGCATACGGCCACTTTGGCCGTGAAGATCCTGACTTCACCTGGGAGGTGTGAAGCCTCTCAAGTTTGACAAGGCTTCTGCTTAAGAACTGGATGTGAGGACGTCTCTTTCATTGCTGCTGGATGTATCTTTGATAAATGAGTTGTTGCTCTTTAGAAGGAAGAATGGACTCGCGATGTCACCGTGGACACGCTGCATTGGAGTCTAGTGATTGGTATTTTGGTGTGGCAGACAGAATTATGGGTTGAGTTTATACTAGTCGGGTCTTTTGATTGTGTTTTTCTTTGCGTTTTGAGTCTGCTGAAACTGCAGTAGTGGTGCAGTTTTGGTCTATCGTCCTGTTACTTTTTAGTATGCCGAAACTGCATCTGTAATACCATATGTGATACTCCTAGTACACACAATTCTTCCCAATACTCTTGATTACCGAGTTGACCAATAAGGTAGTGTCTTTTTGTCCCTCCAAATTTGTAGGCTTGTTTCATGGAAGTAACTAATA
>CAMZMU010000088.1:2719931-2783687 GCA_947311845.1 Poa pratensis
ATAACTGAAAGCAAACAAGATAAAATAAAATAAACTAAGCAAGACAAAACACAAAGTAAAGAGATTGGAAGCGTGAAACTCCCCTTGCAGAAGACTGCTGTCTCCCCGGCAACGGCGCCAGAAAAAGATGTTGGCGCCTGGTAGACGGGAGAGTATTCGAGGATGATGATGATGAGTACTTCCTCGGCAACGGCGCCATAAAAAGAGCTTGATGGCGTGAATCACACGTTCGTTGGGAGACCCCAAGAGGAAGGTATGATGCAGTCCAGCAGCAAGTTTTCCCTCAGAAAGAAACCAAGTTTATCGAACCAGTAGGAGCAGCAACTCTTCAGAAGGTTGTTGGTGGCTCGCGCGGCGCAACACGATCACCAACGTGGAATCTGCACACAACACAATCAAACTACTTTGCCCCAACGAAACAGTGAGGTTGTCAATCTCACCGGCTTGCTGAAAACAAAGGATTAAACGTATGGTGTGGAAAATGAGTATTAAATTGCAGAAAATGAAAAAGGAACAGTTTGCAGTTTGTGGTGGTTTAATCAGTGTAAAAGAATGGACCGGGGTCCACAGTTCACTAGTGGTGTCTCTCCATAAAAGATAACTAACATGTTGGGTGAACAAATTACAGCTGGGCAATTGACAAATAGTGAGCGCATGACAATGCATATATATGACATGATGATTACTATGATATTTAATTGGGCATTACGACATAATACATAGACCGTCATCCAACAGCGTCTATGACTAATAATCCACCGCCGGGTTGTCATCCGAGTCCCCCGTTGGTATTAAGTTGCAAGCAACGGATAATTGCATTAAGTAAAGTGCGTAATGTAAAGAAATACATATGACCGTGGACATAGCATTGTTAGGTTATCCCTAGTGGCAACAGCACATCCGCAACCTTAGAAGTTGCTGTCACTCTCCCATTACCGGAGGCATGAACCCACTATCTAGCATAAATACTCTCTCTTGGAGTTACAAGCATCTACTTGGCCAAAGCATCTACGAGTAACGGAAAGCATGCAAGATCTTAAATAACATAGGGCATAGATTGATAATCAACTTGACATAGTATTCAATATTCATCGGATCCCAGCAAACACAACATGTAGCATTACAATAATATGATCTTGATCATGTAGGGCAGCTCACAAGATCTAAACATGATGGCACAAATTGGAGAGACAACCATCTAGCTACTGCTATGGACCCGTAGTCCAAGGATGAACTACTCACGCATCACTCCGGAGGCAGACATGGCGACGTAGAAGCCTCCGGTGACGATTCCCCGCTCCGGCAGGGTGCCGGGAAGAGATTCTGGACCCTCCCGAGCTAGGGTTGACGGCGGCGGCGTCTCTGGAACTTTTCGTGGATATTGGCTCAGGCACTTAGGGTTTTCGCGTCGGGGGGAATAAGTAGGCGAAAGGGCGGCGGCTGACGACCCCCGAGGGGCCCACACCACCCTAGGGCGCGCCAGGGGAGGGACCCGTGCCCTAGTGGCGTGTGGGCCCTGGTGGCTCTCCGCTGCTGCTCCTTTGGTCCTTCAGGTGTGTTCTGGTAAAATAGGGATCCCCGTGAAGTTCGTCCAATTCCGAGAATATTTCCAGACTAGCTTTTCTGGAATACAAAAACAGCAGAAAACAGGAACTGGCACTTCGGCATCTTGTTAATAGGTTAGTCCCAAAAAATGTATAAAAGTGATATAAAGTAGATGCAAAACATGTAGCAATTGGTATAAAACAAGCATGAAACATCAAAAATTATAGATACGTTTGAGACGTATCACAGGTAGCCTGGGAGTTCTGAAACTCAGAGATCAAAATAAAGCTTTACTGATGAAAAACTTATATAAATTCTATAACCAACATGATATCCCGTGGGTCAATCTGCTATGGAAGGCATATTATGATAACAACACACTCCCAATCAGCAATGGTAGAAAAGGGTCATTTTGGTGGAGGAATTGTCTCTCCTTTCTAGAAGATTTCAGAAGCATCACATGTTGTGAACCTGCGGATGGAGCATCTGTCTATCTATGCAGGATAAATGGAATCAAGTGCCCTTGAACACGAAATATCCTGAACTGCACTCGTTTGCAAAGGATAAAATGATCACATTAAAGGAGGCTAAATCGCTGATCAATGACAGCTTGCAAGATATGTTTTTTCTGCCTCTGTCCATGATTGCGTTCGACCAATGTAATGAATTGATTCAAATGCTTAATAGCCTACAGGCTCAGACAGAGAAAGACTTGTGGAAATTTCAGTGGAACAGCCCAGGATACTCAACAAGAAAGGTATATCTTGAACTTAACAAATATCCAAAGGCACATGTGATCTTCTAATGGATATGGAAATCCCCTTGCCTACCGAAGCACAAATTTTTCTTTTGGATGATGATACAAGATAGAATAAATACGAGAGACCTGCTAGCAAGGAAAAAATTTCATGTTGAAACAACATCTTGTGTCCTATGTGATGACTATGTACTTGAGACTATGCCACATCTATTTTTCTCATGCAAATTTAGTACGGAGTTCTGGAACAAGCTAGGAGAAAGCTGGGATATTGAACTGCAATTCAACAACATGATCATGTATGCTAAAAATAGGTCAGGCAACAATTTTTTCAAGGTTGCGACGATGGCTGGCTGCTGGAGTTTGTGGAATCACAGAAACAAGATCATATTTGACAATGAACAGAGGAGTATGAATACATGTTCGGCTTTCTTCAAAGCTTCCATAGAAGATATCAGACATAGGGTTAAACCCAGTCTGAAGGAGGGCATGCAAGCATGGATAGATAGTTTGTAATTTCATTTTCAGAACTTTTGACTGTATGTAAATATTTACCTTTCCTTATATATAAATTTTTTTGACGTTGTGGGGGCCTTCCCCACAGTATTGCGCGTCAAAAAAAAGATGTCAGCCATGGCCATGCTGCTTCCGCCTGCGGCAACGCGCAACCGCTCGACAGTTTTGCATGAATGCATGCTAGCTGCAACCACTGATTAGAATAGTAAATCGTCGACGCAACGAAGCTGAAAAAAGGCTCTCTGCCACATTTTGCCAAGTCTAATTTGACAAGTGTGATAACAACAAAAGTATAGATAAAAATCGCGCCCATAAAGTATGACAAAATATTCACTCTCATAAGACCACGTGGACAATAAAATGTGGTAACTCTAAAGTACGACGAAAACCAAACACATAACAAACTGTCAAACTTACATCATCTCTCGCAGATCCACCCGAAACGTAAGATGTCGCCAGTTTTTGGTTTTAGGCCAAAAGATTGCACCAGACAGATCGCGCAAAAAGGCCCGACCTTGATTTTTTTAGAGGAAACCTCAAAAGGGCCTGCAAAACCCAAATGACCGTGCCTGTGTGCGCGAGGTTTCCCAGTAAGATTGGCCCAATTTTGTCAAAGTGTAGTTGAAAATCAACTTGGCGAAGCTGGTTGAAGAGAAGACATATGGGATGGTATTGTTGTATCTGTACAACATTTTTTTTGGGAGCCGGATAATTGTGCCAAGGTTCAGATGAAAGAGAGGCACCCCCCTTTGAAACATAGATACCATAGACACGAAGTAACCTTTAATAAAATTCCAAAACTTTTGGTAAAATTCATCAGCAAACCCGTTTGCTTCCGGTGCTTTGTTCGTTTCCATTTGTGAAATGGCTTCACACACCTCTTCCTCTTTAAATGGTCGTAAGAATCGTAGTTTCCCTGCAAGAATCGCTGCCTTCTCTAGGAAGTAAGTTATTATGAGCTTCGTCCAAAAAAGGTCATCGTATACGAGTGTTGATGGTTTTTATTGCTGATTGTTTGATATGTTGCTTGTGTCATGAGCATTAATTCCTTCAATCCAACATGAGTATTTGTTTATGGTTTACGGTCATCGCCTGAGGATCGGATCCCTAGTTGATGTTGTTCTTGGTCGCCGTGAAAGATTGGGCCTAAAATCCCCTTTGGATCACGTTGATTCTTATCACCATTCCTACAACAGCTTTTACGGATGAAGAAGTTTGATACTAGATGGTATCAATGAATCAAACAATTTATTTATAAAGGTTATGTGGTATTAAGGTTAATGATGACATTGTTCATTATTTTCAAACACAGAAGGGATTGAGGCAAGGTGACCCTCTTTCTCCTATACTTTTCAACATCGTTGCCGATGTTTTGGCCATCTTAATTGCGAGGGCAACGGAAGATGGTCAAGCGGAGGGTCTCACTCATCCCTCATCTAGTTGGTAGGAGAGTTTCCATTCTTCAGTATGCATTCTACACTATAATTTCCATGGAAATGAAGGGGATCGTATGCAGAAAACAAAAAAATTCCTAACAACGATAACCGAAATAGCCAAGATCTATTACAATGCAGATATAAAGTAACAGAGGAATCGATATACACACCCTTTTAGACCGAAAGCGTCGACGATCAAAAATCTGTTTCGATGACGACGCATGATGAAGATGAAGCCGACGACGATCCTCACGACAAATGCCCCAAGTGTTGCACCTCATAGTGCTCGCACACATACGGTGCTTGACAACGACACCCGGATCTCCGATCCAGCCGAGATTGCGGAGGTAGATCTTCTGGACCGGAATTCCTGCACCACGACGGCATGCCGTAGCGAAGACACCTCCCACGAGCACAGCCCTAACTTGGGGCCACGCAAGAGAGAGAGAGAGAGAGAGAGAGAGAGAGGAGGTGGCGCAGGAGGTGGGAGGGCTCTCCCAATTATCTGGAATTAATCCTATATTTAAATCCCTCCTATGCCTCTCTTTATATAGGGGAAAATGGTGTACCATGCCTATTAGCTAGGCAATGTGGGACTAAAGGAGAGAGCCATGGGGTTTGGCCGGCTGGGCCACATGGTGGTGCGGCCAGCAAAAGCCCACCCGCCCCCTTCCTCCTTCCTTGGTGCGGTTTGGCCCACATGGGCCTCTCTCCTTCCGGGAGAGGCCCATTATGTGGACTGCCCAATTAAATCCGAATTTAATCATTAATTAATAAATAAATAATTCATATAATTAACATATTAACATATTATTGAACTCCCGGTACTCCGGAACCTTTTTTGGATCATTCCCGTGACTCCGGAACTTCTTCTGGATCACTCCGAACACTTTCGGACATTCCCGAAACCCTTCCGGTTTTCTCTTCTCTATTCTTCGTGATTCCGACAAATCCAAAACGATCTCCTAGCGTCGTCAAGACCTTAAGTGTGTTACCCTACGGTTCAGGATTACTCCAGACATGGTCGAGACCCCTCGCTCACCAATGACCGTCAGTGAGACCGGGATGCCTATGACGATCCCTGTGCATTCCACGAATAAATATCGCTTGAACCATCTACATCATATCCTATTCGCTTTGTGCCTCGATACTGAGTTTGTCCGAGACATGATCATCGGTATCTCGATACCTTAGTTCTATTCATTACCGACAAACAGTTGTTATCTCGTTCACATGATCACACATCCTGACCTAGTCACACGTTTGCAAACTTTGATGTGATCTCACCGAGTGGGCCCTAACTAGTATCTCTCCGACCTTCGGATGCACAAATCCCGCTCTTGATCATATGCCTCAACCTATTCCTTCGGATACCCGAGAGGGACACCTTTATTGTCACCTATTTAAGGTGTGACGTTTGTTGCAATCAAAGTACCTTCCAGAGATAGTGATTAAATATGATCTCACGGTCTAAGGATTAGGATACTATGTTTCTAACTATCATGACGCTGAACATTGATCACGACATGATACTTAAATTGGGTACGTCCATCACATCATTCTCCCAATGATATGACTCCATTGTCAACTGACATAAATG
Source organism: Poa pratensis (assembly GCA_947311845.1). Classification (NCBI taxonomy): domain Eukaryota; kingdom Viridiplantae; phylum Streptophyta; class Magnoliopsida; order Poales; family Poaceae; genus Poa; species Poa pratensis. The sequence continues at coordinate 2,725,786 of CAMZMU010000088.1, forward strand.
TCACATGATCGGGAAACCTCGATCATCTATCGCCCAATGGACTAGCTAAATAGAGCTACTAGGGACCTGGTTGTTTATACCACACGTGTATTAATGTTTCCGCTTAATACAGTTATAGCATGGTATAAAACTAATTATGAACATATATGAGATATGATAATAATACATTTATTATTTGCCTCTAGGGCATATCTCATTCAGTCTCCCACTTGCACTAGAGCTCAAATAATCTAGCTTGCATTTTTGATCTTACACCACTGCCTCCTGGTGCTTCGACTATGCACTGCTCGTAGAAGAGGAATTTAGTCAACAGATCTACCACATTGAGATCTGTATGTACTTTGCAACACTTTATGTCACTTCGTTTGACATCATCCGTATCATATGATAACGGCGAAATATATGTTTGGCGATGGAGTGAGACTCGAAACTTCGCGTAGCATGGGCCTTAAAAGTCTAAGAGATCTATTAAGGGAAACCACGCATGCTCAGGAAAACTGCTCAGTCCAATCACACTTGCTACATCTGAAGTAGCCATATATTCTTATACCTATGTAGATTATGCGATAGTGCATTCATATGCAACTTCGCAAGCTAACCATGTCTTTCTTCAAAACAAAGGACTTCTCTGTATGAGATTTCTAGTCGTATGGGTCAGTGTCATAACTTGCATCATCGTAACCCTTTTACGACAAGTTTTCTTTTCACTCTCACCCCATACCAGAAAACATATCCTCAGTTCTCTTTAGACACTGAAGGATATCCTTAACGTTTGTTCATTGATCCACCCAGGGATCACTCTAGAACCCGTTCTTCAACCAAGAACTTGGGTCACACCAAGTCGAGCTCAGTATGATAGAATCTATGGCTGGGCATAGAGGATGTCACACATCCTTTTCTTTCAATAGCTATCGCTGAAATGCCAAGATAAACTTAATATTTTACCTAGTCATATAAGTAAGAACCTTTTCTTTGCTTGTTCTATCTGAAACACTTCAGAATCTTAACCTAGGAAAATATTCCGACCTAATATTATTAAGCCCCTTTTATCTATACAAATTATAGATCTGATGCCTAATACTCTTAACTTCACTCATAGAAGATTTAATCACTTAAATAATCATTTATATTTACTAGAGGATCTGTATCATTCTCAATATGTCATCACATATAAAATTAGGAATGACACCTAGCTCCCACTTAAATATGCCTTCGCATATAAGACCAGGGAATTTCTTTTAGCTCCCACTCAAATATGCCATTCACATATAAGATCAAGAAAAGCTACTTAGCTCCCACTCACTTCTTTGTAAATGCAGGTTTCTTCAACTATTTTGGACGACTCCAAAATCCTTTGATCACATTATCAAATTGAAGATTCCAGCTCCGATATGCTTGCTTCAGCCCATGAATGGACAGCTGAAGTTTGCATACATGTCTAGCATCCTTAGGATCAACGAACCATCTCATTGTACTAACTACAACTCTTTCTTAATGTTACCATTAAGAAACATGGCTTCTTTATCCATCTATCAATTTCTCAATTTGAAATTGTAGTAATTGCTACACAATCCTAAATAGACTTAGGATTCGCCACGCAGACAGAATCTCGTTGTGGTCAACTGTTTGAATTGTCGAAACCGTTTTGCGACAAATCGACCCTTATCAGTGTCTATTTTCTCATAAAATTCCATTTTCTCTTAACGGCCTGTAGGGCATCAAGAAGATCTAACCAAGTCAGTACTTGGTAATCGTACATGGATTTTATCTCATTATATATGGCTCATAGCCAATTTTCGGACTTAGGTCCACCATCGCTTCTTCGTAGTTCGTAGGTTTGTCATGTTCCATTAACATGACCTTCACAACAAGATTGTCGTACCACATAGTGCGGAACACATTCTCGTATGCCTACGATCTTTAGTATGAGCTTAGAGCATCATATTCTTTATCATTAGCTTCCTTCCAGTTGCGGAGGACGATACCGGAACTGTTTCCGTTGCGCCACTCGATGTCCGGAGAGTGAGTTCATTAACTCTCTTGCTCTACTTTCTTTCCCACTTATACCCTTGGTAAGAAACTATTTCTTGAGCAAGGTACATTCCAGCAACTAGTTTGCCTTTGCCGTGAGAGATGTATCCAACTGATTTCTTAGATACGCTACAAAGATGAATTTAGCCGCTTTTAGGTTTGATCATATCAAAACACTAAAATACCGAAACAACAATCTAGGCTAAAAGTCATGCCAACACTCATATGGTATTGCCTCCACGGATTTAGATGGTTTCCCTATTATCTAACGTCAATGTTTGTTTCTACCATATGACTCCAATGATCACAATAATTTGATAAGAGATTTTATTGACCACACACTATCCGATAGAGTTTGATTACGACGTCCAAACACACCATAAAACTATGGTGTTCCATGCGACGTAATTTGTGGAACACTTTTCACAAGTCTTCCAATGATATGCCAAACTTATAACTCAAATCCTTGTTTCCTTGATCAGTATCGTTGGAAATTGATTTTCTTGTTAAGTTTATTCTCCTACTTCACCCGAACTTGTTTGAACTTCAAACTTTCCGGACCAGCGTTTCATTCAGTGGATATCCATATATCTACTCAGAACATTCGAAGTTTATGAAATAAAGATTTCCACTATACGTTAAAGTACTTCATTGATCCACACACATCAATATGCATGATTCTCAACAAGTTAGATGCCCGCTTTCCGAAAATAGAGTCATAGTTATCTTGCAAGTGTCAAAAGATCAATATCTAAGGACTCGGAGATCCATATGTATGGAGCTTCTTCATGCATATAACATTGACATGACTTAAAACGTTAGTGCCACAAGAATGTGGTGTCATTATTAAGTTTGTATCCTTTGGCATTAATGTTATAAATGTGGAAGCTACTACCATCTAGATTCATATAAGAACACTCCATTCATAATCGGTGTATGATCATTAAAGATATCACTCATAAATGTAGGACAACAATTTGTCACTAACAAATATGAATAATTGTCTCGCTAGAGGCAAGACACACTTATAACGATCATGCTAACAAGCGATCAAAAGGAATTTGTTCAAATCCAAATTAATCCAAATGGCAGATGTCGAGAGAGAGTGTCTATGACCATCATAACACACATTGTCTCCTCATCCTTCCAAACTCCTCAAGCTGAAAATCTTGTTTTCATAAAACATGACCAGTATCAAAAACTCAGTCACTGCAGCGAGTACTTGTTTAGGTAAAACATTCATAACGCGTATATCATATATACACCATCATCATTGATGACTTCCCGGCGATCTGTTTCATCTTCTTGATTCTTCAACGCAATCAAGAACTCATGAAGGTGAACGATTCCCCTTGCATGACACAGTCTATGACAAACCATTTACACCTGGCAAAGTTGTCCGTCATCCAGTGATCGAGTTGAGCGAGGCGTCTCAATGTCATCAAGTATGACTGCCACGTGCTCCTTCAATGTGAGTGTTCTCTTCCATCTTGGTCGAGAAGAAAACCTGATTTACGGCGCATACAGATCATCAAGCTCAACGACCATTCCAAATGTTCACGATCTGTCAATACGCACCCACAGTTCGTTCTCTATGGTAGAGATCATAGCATACACTGGACTATGATGGAATTATCCGCACAAAACTTGATAATCCAAATTATCCTTCAGTTAGCGGAATCTCTGGGTTTATCTCCTAGCGGATTTTGTATCATATAGAGCTAAAAGGTTTGAACCAAGGAGTATCCTCAAGCTACGGTATAAAACTATGAAGTTTGGACCCATCCTTTTAAGTTTCTCAATCGCAGGAATGCGCCTAAGTTTAAAGTGGGCTATCGAACAGGTTATTATCTACAAGGGTTTTGCAAAGTCATTCAGACTATGTTCATAATATGAGTTCATGTTTATCTATATAAAACTATAAGAACTCCCACTCAAAACGAATATCCCTCACATCGTTTTAGTGATTACACGATCCTAATCCACTATGCTACCCCCATCGTCAAGGCCGATAGCATAATTTCAAAGGTAGACATCGACATGTCAATCGCATCATCTTATGCGACTCATGCTTAACCTTTCGGTCACTGTGTTCCGAGGCCATGTCTATACATGCTAGGCTCGCCATAATAACCTCCAGCGTATTCGCGTGTGCAAACATGTCTTACACCCACTGTATGCGAACGACGATATGTCTGACACCCGATCGTCACGGCCTGCCTCATAACGTAGAACTTTCGTGGTGGTGCACGCTAAAGGGAGAACACTATTATTAGAATTTTTGGAGGGATCATCTTATATTACTACCGCCGTGTAACTAATATATTAACATATATACACACAATATAAGATGCACACAATAACATAACATCAAATGTAATGCGACATGATATGGTCCTTGCGCCAATGGTTCCTTTGCGCCCACAGTTTATAAACAATTTACATAACATCAAATGTAATACCTTGACCATATCACATTGCCTCTGCAAAATAAAGTTAGACGCCTTCTACTTTATCTTTTGCATATTTTACGTGGCTTAGGGGCTTGCGTAAATAGAACCGTTTCTTACCAACGAACCTACAACCACAACAACGATCAGATAATTGCTATTTTATATCCCTTGTGGGTCCTCCATTGAAAATGCAATGCCAACTATTGCGAGAAAGACAGACACCCGCCAGCCACATATATGGAACAAGTCATATGTCAGTTGTGGATCCAGTCTCGCGTAAGCGTACGCGTAAAGTTGGTCCGGGCCGCTTCATCAACACAATGCCGCAGGAAAATACAAGTGCACGCTAGAGGATAGCAACTATAAGAACGATGCCCTCATATTCAACATGAGTTCTAAAACCGTACTACAATATCTACGCATAGATCGACTCTGATACCACTGAAGGGGATCGTATGCAGAAAACAAAAAAATTCTAACAACGATAACCGAAATAGCCAAGATCTATTACTATGCAGATATAAAGTAACGGAGGGAATCGATATACATACCCTTGTAGACCGAAAGCGTCGACGATCAAAAGATCTGTTTCGACGACGACGCATGATGAAGATGAAGCCGACGACGATCCTCACGACAAGTGCCCCAAGTGTTGCACCTCGTAGTGCTCGCACACATACGGTGCTTGACAACGACTCTCGGATCTCTGATCCAGCCGAGATTGCGGAAGTAGATCTTCTGGACCGGAATTCCTACAGCACGACGGCGTGCCGTAGCGAAGACACCTCTCACGAGCACATCCCTAACTTGGGGCCACACAAGAGAGAGAGAGGAGGTGGCACAGGAGGTGGGAGGGCTCTCACAATTATCTGGAATCAATCCTATATTTAAATCCCTCCTATGCCTCTCTTTATATAGGGGAAACAGGTGTACCATGCCTATTAGCAAGGCAACGTGGGACTAAAGGAGAGAGCCATGGGGTTGGCCGGCTGGGCCAATTGGTGGTGCGGCCAACAAAAGCCCACCCGCCCCTTCCTCCATCTTTGGTGCGGTTTGGCCCACATAGAGGCCCATTAGGTGGACTACCCAATTAAATCTGAATTTAATCTTTAATTAATAAATTAATTAATTCATATAATTAACATATTATTTAACTCCGTACCCCAGAACCTTTTCCGGATCATTCCCGTGACTCCGGAACTTCTTCTGGATCACTCCGAACACTTTCGGACATTCCCGGAACCCTTCCGGTTTTCGCTTCTCTATTCTTCGGTGATTCCGACAAATCCAAAACGATCTCCTAGCGTCGTCAAGACCTTAAGTGTGTTACCCTACGGTTCGGGAATACTCCAGACATGGTCGAGACCCCTCGCTCGCCAATGACCGTCAGTGAGACTTGGATGCCTATGACGTTCCCTATGCATTCCACGAATAAATATCGCTTGAACCATCAACATCATATCCTATTCCCTTTGTGCCTCGATACTGAGTTTGTCCGAGACATGATCATCGGTATCTCGATACCTTAGTTCTATCTCGTTACCGACAAACACTTGTTATCTCGTTCACATGATCACACATCCCGTGACCTAGTCACATGTTTGTAAACTTTGATGTCATCTCACCGAGTGGGTCCTAACTAGTGTCTCTCCGACCTTCGGATGCACAAATCCCGCTCTTGATCGTACGCCTCAACCTAATCCTTCGGATACCCGAGAGGGACACCTTTATTCTCACCCTATTTTAGGTGTGACGTTTAATGCAATCAAAGTACCTTCTAGAGGTAGTGATTAAATATGATCTCACAGTCTAAGAATTAGGTTACTATGTTTCTAACTATCAAGACGGTGAACATTGATCACGACATGATACTTAAATTAGGTACGTCCATCACATCATTCTCCCAATGATATGACTCCATTGTCAACTGACATAAATGTCACATGATCGGGAAACCTCGATCATCTATCGCCCAATGGACTAGCTAAATAGAGGCTACTAGGTACCTGGTTGTTTAGATAACACACGTGTATTAATGTTTCCGCTTAATACAGTTATAACATGGTATAAAACTAATTATGAACATATATGAGATATGATAATAATACATTTATTATTTGCCTCTAGGGCATATCTCCTTCAGGAACATAGCCTTGAGAAAGCTATAAATACGAAATTTATCTTTTGCATATATACCCGAACTGTTGTATCGTCTCAAGATCCATTATCACAAGAGTTAAGTTTTTTTTAGCAAGGCCAAGGACGTAGAGAACCAATACATGCAGCTATTTAGCTGTGAGGCTGGTTCTCTACCTTTTAGATACCTGGGTATCTCTATCCATTTCAGAAGGCTTGAGAATGGAGAATGAAAGCATGTACAAGACCACTTTGAGAAACAATAGCTTATTGAATGTGTAAATTATTATCATACGGACTCACCTTGTTTTAGCTAATTCATTCCTCACAAGATTACCTATTTTTATGTTATTTTTTCTTGATATACGTAAAGGAGTACGCAAATGAGTTGTGATTTTTTAGATCTCGTTTCTTCTTGCAAAGCGATGGTCATAAAAAGAAATATCAGTCGACTAAATGGAATATTATTTGTAGACCTAAATTTAAGGGGGACTTGGCATGGATGTTTTAGATTTGAGAATACGAGTCTACTTAGCAAGTGGTTCTTCAAACTTCTCAATGAGGATGGGGTTTGGCAAGAATTATTACATAACAAATGTCTTCACTCCAAATCCTTATCTCAAGTGCAATCATAACCAGCTGACTCCGCCTTTTGGAAAGGCCTTATGAGAGTAAAGGAGAAGGTCATCTCTCGAGGGTCTTTAACATAGGTAATGTACAAAGCACAGGTTCTGGGAGGATGGTTGGTTGGGAGATTCTCCTTTATCACAGCAGGTTCCATCTCTATATAACAATGTCCAACGAAAACAAGTTTCAGTGGCAAATGTGTTGGAGTTGTATCCTTTTAATATTGCATTTAGAGGTTTGTTAACCGGTAATTTTAATATTGCATTTAGAGGTCTGTTAACTGGTAACGAATGGAACATATGGCTCAATTTGGTTAACCGGTTAATGGATATTGAGTTGACCTCCGATAATTATATTTTCACATCGAGTCTTGCAACATCCAGAATATATTCGGTTAATATATGTACCTTGACCTTCTGATGGTCACACTCGTTTCCTTTGAAAATATATTTGGAAAATTAAAGTGTCGCTCAAATTTAGATTTTTGTGGTTTCAGTTTTGCTAACCCCAAGGATAATCTATCTAAAAGAATCTGGCATGGTAATAATAAATGTTATTTTTGTGAGCAAATTGAATCAACACTTGTTTATTTCTTGCCCATTACATGTATTATTGGGTGCATTGTCCATATGTCCTTTCATTTATCCTACAGCTAATATCACCAATATGTTTGGAAATTAGTTGAATAGAATTTATAAAAAAGATAAGGTTTAAATCAAAGTGTGGGTTTGTGCTTTATTTGGGCTATGTGGCATGTGCGGCCATGTTTTCAACAATTCGAGAGTTTGTTCTTTTTTGCAGGTTATTCCTTTTGCCACTCATTTGATATGTCTTATCTTCAGAAGGAGGACCGTCGCCAGGAAACGGTTGCACGGAACTTATTCATCCAGTGCGGTTGACCTCTTAACTTTAGACAATCATGTTAATGCATAGATGTTTCATGTTAGTGAATATATTTAGATGGTTGATCCATGTCTCAACCTTATGTGACCAATAAATTGTAATAGTTTGTGATTTCAATACCGAATAAAGTAATAAAGCGACCGTATGCATCATTTTGATGCAGAGGCTAGAGTTACCCCATTTCGGAAAAAAATTGGTCAGCTCGTCGACAAGATCAATTCAGAGCACTTGACAGGGATACCTCGTTCCTTTGGCGACAAGCCCACTTGCTTTACCAAATGTATCAATGACTTCTGAGATGTTCATAAAATTATCTTTGCAACTCCCTTGGTTCACTAATGTAATGTAATGAATATATGTACAAAATAAATCTAGATACATTTGAATTAAGAAAAAAACTAAAATGTCTTACATTAGTTAACGAGGGGGTATAAAAATGGACATGTTTTTGCAAAAAGGTTACAAGCGTATCATCTAACAAGGCCCATAACAAGGCCCGTCTACGAGGGTGAGCGAACTGAGCGACCGCACAGGGCCCCCGAAATTGTGGGGCCCCCACTTTATTTAATTCTCTAATACATTACGTATAAGCTTAAGGAGTTACAGAGTTAATTAGGAAAGAAAAAGACAGGCCAGTGGCCCAGCCGCGCGAGCAGCGGCTGAACCTGGCCCAGCTAGCATGCGTGTGCAAGACCCTACACGTTTAGATCTCCTACCGGTTGCCGTCTATTCATCTCTCGTTCTTTGTATTTGCCCAAACAAAATCCAGATCTCTATTCCCAATAAAATCTTCTAATCTCTGTGATGCATGACGGCGCGATCTCTGAGTCCGTCACAGCCTACTCCGGTCGGCCGTTCCGCTTCCAACGTTCTCTCCGACGCCACGAGCTACTCGTCGCCTGGCCGGACGCTCATGACTCCTATTTTAAAGGCAAAGCTATCAAGATTTCATCGCCACCAGCAACAACCCATCACTGATTCAACGATTTTGCAAAACAGGGTCAAGCCATCGTCGGAGTTAGAAGACCGAAGGCGCGTAAGTTAAACTCCTAAATAATAAGTCGATTGTTTCTATAAATTGCCATTGCAGCTCGTCTAGGTGCTGTCAGAATTATGCAGTGCAAACTACAGTAGCAAAAAATTAATGCAGTGGTGATTATTTATCAACAAATTGCAATATGCTTATTGATCAGCAGCTGAATTGTTTGGCAGAGATAGTTGGCTAGTTGCTCAAGTTGTGGCACCAAGGTTTCAAGACGGATTGTTCTTTTCAGGAAAATGTGAGGTCAGATTTCTAATTAATATTTGGTATATTTTTAATTATTGTGCAAAAAAAATCAAAGTTATGTAATTAAGAACAAGTACCGGGGCCCCCAATATGAGTTTTCCAAAAATATAGCCTCAATTAGCATTTCGCACCAGGGCCCCCAATTTCTGGAGATGGCCCTGCCCATAACCACCATCCCGGCCATGGGCACCTAGCAACACTTTGCGGACCCTCAAAAAAAAAAAAAGCAACACTTTGCGGTTGGCGTACATAATTTGGTCCGAATTGAAACATCGGAGAGAGGCAGTTGCTCTTGGCCTATTTTCTGAAAGTTTTCAATTGATAACCATGCCAACCGCCGTACCGCGTGGTGTATAAAATTATGAAACAGCTCACGTAGGCAAGTGGAGAGGAAAATAAAGGAGTGAGGCTGTGGTAGGTGATGTCGCCCACCGCAACAGGTTTGGTGATGACAGGGGCATCGGCAACTACAGCAAAGGTTGTGCAGTCCCACGCTCTCATCAACCAAACAAGCCCGGCTATAAATGGCGCGGACGGGATCTCGGAACAGCACCGTGCATAACATTCCTCCTCTTCCTTCCGATCTCGGTTCCAAAGCACCAGCAGCACAAGGTTAGCTTCCTCGATCGAAATGGCGGCCGAGACGTTCCTCTTCACGTCCGAGTCCGTGAACGAGGGCCACCCCGACAAGCTCTGCGACCAGGTCTCCGACGCCGTCCTCGACGCCTGCCTCGCCCAGGATCCCGACAGCAAGGTCGCCTGCGAGACCTGCACCAAGACCAACATGGTCATGGTGCTGGGCGAGATCACCACCAAGGCCAACATCGACTACGAGAAGATCGTGCGCGACACTTGCCGCAACATCGGCTTCGTCTCCGACGACGTCGGCCTCGACGCCGACCGCTGCAAGGTGCTCGTCAACATCGAGCAGCAGTCCCCCGACATCGCCCAGGGTGTCCACGGACACTTCACCAAGCGTCCCGAGGAGATCGGCGCCGGCGACCAGGGGATCATGTTTGGCTACGCCACCGACGAGACCCCCGAGCTGATGCCCCTCAGCCACGTGCTCGCCACCAAGCTCGGCGCCCGCCTCACCGAGGTGCGCAAGAACGGCACCTGCGCCTGGCTCAGGCCTGACGGCAAGACCCAGGTCACCGTCGAGTACCTCAACGAGGGCGGCGCCATGGTCCCCGTCCGCGTGCACACCGTTCTGATCTCCACCCAGCACGACGAGACCGTCACCAACGACAAGATCGCGGCCGACCTCAAGGAGCACGTCATCAAGCCGGTGATCCCCGGGAAGTACCTCGACGAGAACACCATCTTCCACCTCAACCCGTCTGGCCGCTTCGTCATCGGCGGCCCCCACGGCGACGCCGGCCTCACCGGCCGCAAGATCATTATCGACACCTACGGTGGCTGGGGAGCCCACGGCGGCGGAGCCTTCTCCGGCAAGGACCCCACCAAGGTGGACCGCAGTGGCGCCTACATTGCCAGGCAGGCAGCCAAGAGCATCATCGCCAGTGGGCTCGCGCGCCGCGTCATCGTGCAGATCTCGTACGCCATCGGCGTGCCTGAGCCCTTGTCCGTCTTCGTCGACTCCTACGGCACCGGCAAGATCCCCGACAGGGAGATCCTCAAGCTCGTGAAGGAGAACTTCGACTTCAGGCCCGGCATGATCACCATCAACCTCGACCTGAAGAGAGGGGGGAACAGGTTCATCAAGACCGCCGCCTACGGCCATTTCGGCCGCGAAGACCCCGACTTCACCTGGGAGGTGGTGAAGCCCCTCAAGTTCGACAAGGCATCTGCCTAAGAACACCTTGATTCTGCTCCGCCGGCATTCGACGTCGCACTCCGCAACACCACACCACCGGCTTGATGACGTGGGAACCACAACTGTGTGGCGCCAAGTTTTCTTACTGGTCTGGTCGTTTCGCATCTGTGTTTTGTTTTCTCTATTATTATTGTGCCTGCTTAAACTGCCGACTGATGTGCAGTTTATATCATGTGTAATACCAGTCATTTAATGATATTTCTTCCGTTGCCAAAAGAACCATGTTTTGCTTGTCTTTTAAGCAGTACCTGTAAAAGTTCTGGTGGAGAAGGATACCCTTGGCCTCGGATTCGATGCGTGTTATATAACCGGTTAACCTAACACCGGAAGGAAATACAAGATACGATTACATCGGTTAGTGCCTTGAGAATCAAGGATCTAAACGAATCAATTAGCTAGACGGTTTATATCATACCGTGTACAACAAGGATTACATTTCCTAACAGCTCCCCTCAATCACAACTTCACCAAGTTGAGATTGTTCTTGAATCCTTCTAGCTGCCGATATGACAAAGGTTTTGTAAAACCATTAGCAACTTGATCACCAGTAGGAATGAAACGAATTTCCAGAAGCTTCCTAGCAACACGTTCCGGAACAAAATGAACACCGGATTTGCTGATAAATATGTGGCACCAAGATTGTCACACCACAAGCATGCGGCTTGGGGAAGCTCAACCCTAATTCCTTGAGTAAACTTTGTACCCATATAACCTCAGCTGTAGCATTAGCTAAAGATTTATACTCCGCTTCTGTGCTTGACCTGGATACTGTAGCCTGTTTTCTAGCATTCCATGATATAAGATTAGAACCAAAAAATACAACAAACCCACCGGTAGATCTCCTATCATCAGGGCAGCCTGCCCAATCTGCATCAGAGAATGCACTCACAAGTGCCGAGCTTGATCTACTGATTTTAAGACCAATGCTCAAGGACCCCTGAATATATCTCAGATTTCGTTTAACTGCTGTCCAATGTAAAGTTGTAGGTGCATGTAAGAACTGACAGACTTTGTTAACAGAAAAGGCAATATGAGGCCTCGTTAGTGTTAAGTATTGCAATACACCAACAACACTCTTGTACCGTGTAGAGTCCTCTGCTCCCAACGGATCTCCTACTTGAGCTGAAAGCTTTTCGGACATAGACAAAGGGGTGCTAGCAGGTTTACAACCCTGCAATCCTACATGCTTCAGAATATCCGAGGCATACTTTTCTTGTGTCAACAAAAGGTGATTATCACTTTGTTTTGCCTCTATACCCAAAAAATAGTGCAAGTCACCAAGGCCCTTCAGTGCAAAATCAGCCTGAAGATCTCGCAATAGTGCCGTGGTAGCTTCCTGTGACGAGCTCACAACAATGATATCATCAACATATATAAACATAAAAATGACTATTTTCCCTTTCCTGTAGTAGAACAGAGAGGTATCGGATTTTGATGGTTGAAAGGATTTTGATGGTTGAAACCCTAAACTCTGTAATTTCATATTCAACCGATGATACCACGCTCTAGGTGCTTGCTTAAGTCCATATAGTGCTTTATCCAACTTACACAAATGAAAGGGTTTATTCTTATCTTCATACCCCGGTGGTTGTCTCATGTAGACTTCCTCCTCAAGAACACCATGTAAGAACACATTCTGCACATCTAGCTGTCGCAAACTCCATCCCCTAGAAACAGCAATAGACAAAACAAGTCTAATAGTAGCAGATTTAACGACTGGACTAAAAGTGTCCTCATAATCAATACCAAACCTTTGCTTGAAGCCTTTTGCAACCAAGCGTGCTTTGTACCTGTCAATTGTCCCATCTGCCTTTCTCTTTATCTTATAGACCCATTTGCAGTCTATTATATTTCTACCTTTTTCTGGAGGAACTAGATGCCATGTACGATTTTTCTCAAGTGCCATATATTCGGCGTCCATTGCCTCCTTCCAATTCACATCCTCTAAGGCCTCCTGTAAATTTTCAGGTTCGCCAACAGTGCTCAGAATACACCTTTTCTTACTGTCATACCTTATGTGCCCGTCAGTAAACTTTTTGGGCTGAAAAAACCCTTTTTGTGCCCTTGTACGCGCATGTGGTGCAAGAGGCACAGGATCTTCAGCCGCAGACGATCCGGAGCCCTCTGATGGTGACCCGGCGCTGTCGGCCTGTTCGGAGCCGCTTGGCCCATGAAGAGGCGATGTGTGCCCAGGCGTGCTGGGCTCCGATGGCGTGTCCGTTGCGGAATGGGCCGCTGAGCTCGTGGAGAAGCTGGGCGTGTGCCAGCCGCCCGCTGACCCCGAGGCCGAGACAGATGCTGTCGGCCCATGCGATCCCGAGGCGGATTCTTCTGATCCGCCAACTCCGATCCCGATGTTGATTCTGCATCAGAATCCGTGTTTTCGTCTGTTTCTCCTGGCAGCATAAGATGATGAAAACCGGTGTTCTGGACACCGTTGTGAGCGGAATTTTGGGCAGAATTAGCAGGAGTATTAAGCACATGATCATGATTAAGTTCATCCCCTTGATTAATACTCGTAGAAGGGAGAAGATTAGGAGGCAAAAGAAGAATTTCTTAGCGCAAAGTGCACCGGCATTAGGGTCAAGTTCAGCAAACAGAAAAATTATTTCATCAAAAACGACATCTCCTGAGATATAGACTCTACCAGTAGATATATCTAGGCACTTATACCATTTATGGAGGGTGCTATAACCAAGAAAAGCACACCGTTTTGAACGGAACTCAAGTTTCTTGGCATTGTATGGCCGCAAATTCGGCTAGCAAGCGCAGCCAAACACACGAAGACAAGTATAATCAGGTTTTTACTTGAACAATTTTCTGAAGGGTGTATCATGTTGGATGAATTTGCTAGGGAGGCGATTTATGAGATATGTGGCGGAGATGAAAGCTTCATCCCAAAATTTAGGGGCATGGAAGCATGAGCCAAAAGAGAGAGACCTACTTCAACGATGTGACGATGTTTTCTTTCAGCTGAACCGTTTTGCTGATGAGCATGTGGGCAAGAAACATGGTGGGTGATTCCCACTTTGTTGAAGAAGGAATTGAGTTTAATATATTTGCCTCCCCAATCAGTTTGCATGGCAATGATTTTACGATTAAAAAGTCGTTCAACAAGGCTTTGAAACTCATGAAACACACGAAAAACTTCAGATTTAAACTTAAACAAATAGATCGAAGTATACTTGCTGAAATCATCGATGAAACTAACATAATAGTTTTTCCTACCAACGGAATCTCTGGCAGGACCCCACACATCTGAAAACACGAGCTCCAAAGGAGCACTCGACACACTGACTGACTTAGAATACGGCAATTGATGACTCTTGCCTTGTTGACAGGCATCACACACTAACTCTTTATTGGACTCTTCGGCAAAAGGAAGATTATTCTGACTAACAACTCGATGAACAATGGAGTGGGCAGGATGACGAAGACGGGCATGCCATCTTGTAGAGGATGGTGTGGTGGCGGAGAGGACTTGTCTACGTAGCTGAAGAGGATCACTTGATGGCAGCGGGTAGAGACCTCCTTTACATCTTCATTGGAGGAGCACCTTCCTTGTTGCTAGGTCCTTGATGAAGAAAAGTTTTGGATGGCATTCAATAAAGACATCATTTTCAGTAGTAAGATGATGCATAGACAAGAGATTTTTACTAGCTTGTGGAACATGCAAGAAATTTTTCAGCTGAAGATTACGAGTGGGGGTTTGAACAAAAGCATGACCAATGTGTTTAATCTCCATACCTGCACCGCTGGCGGTGTGGATCTGTTTATTGCCGTGGTACTTGTCCTTGATGGTGAGCATGTCTAGCTCACTAGTGATGTGGTCGGTGGCGCCCGAATCCATGTGCCAGGCGGTCTCATACGATGAGTTCGTCGCGGACCCTGCACTCATCTCTGCCTCGACGAAGTCGGGATTGAAGCGCTCCCAGCACCTCCCGACAGTGTGGCTAACTTTCTTGCACAGTTGGCAGCGCGGCTTCTCGTAGTTCTTGCCGCCACCGCGGCCATAGTTGGCACGGCCACGACCGTAGCCGCCACCACGGCCACGGTTGTCGTTGTTGTAGTCGTTCTGGCCACGCGGGTAACCGTAGCCTCCTCCTTGGCCGCCACCGTAGCCTCCTTGGCCACCTCCATGGCCGGAGCCGCTGCTCTGACCACCTTCGTGGCCACCTCCATGGCCGCTGCGTCCTCCGCGGCTTGCAGCATTGGCAGAGGATTGCGACCCTCCGCCCTGAAGAAGATCCATGTGCAACTCAAACGCGTGAAGCTGAAAGTACAGCTCACTTACCGAGATTGGCTCGACTCGTGTGGTGATGGCGAAGACGACCGGGTTCCAGTCGACGTCGAGTCCAGCGAGGATGGAGGAGACGATCTCCTCTTCCTCCAGCTTCTTCCCAGCGAACTCCATCTCGTCCGCCAGGGTTCTGATCTTGTTGAAGTACTCCGCGAGGGTCAGGTTGCCCTTCTGCTGGGTGGCGAGGGCGATGCGTACGTTGACGGAGCGAGCTCTTGTCTGCGAGGCGAACATCTCGTGGATGGCCGCCCAAACCTCCGATGAGGTGATGAAGCCCGCGACCTGGCCGAGCACCTCTCGGCCTAGAGATGTCATCAGATAGCTCAGCAGTTGCTGATCTGCAACCATCCATGGGGAATACTCAGGGTTTGGGACCTTGAGCTTCTTCCCATCTTTCTCGATCTCGATCTGGTACGGCGGCGCCTTGACCGTCCCATCCAGATATCCCATCATCTACCCACCTCGCACAGCAGGGAGGACCTGCGCCTTCCATAGGATGAAGTTTCCGCGGGTCAGCATCTCAGTGACCTCTCGACTGAAAGGGTTTGCGGCTTGGGAAGAGGAAGACGAGGCCATTGCGATCTAGATGTGTTTTTCAGAGGAGTTGCTCTGATACCATGTAAAAGTTCTGGTGGAGAACGATACCCTTGGCCTCGGGTTCGATGCGTGTTATATAACCGGTTAACCTAACACCGGAAGGAAATACAAGATACGATTACATCGGTTAGTGCCTTGAGAATCAAGGCAAGATCTAAACAACTCAATTAGCTAGACGGTTTATATCATACCGTGTACAACAAGGATTACATTTCCTGACAGTACCATAGTTCATATACTGTCCTAGGTTTTTTTTTTTTTTTGAACAGGGGAAGGCCCAAAAGGGCCTAGAAGCTTCCATTACTTAGCAGTGGAGTACATTTTACAGATAAGCCCAGCAGAAAAAAGAAAATTACAGCACAGGGCATACTTTTTGCACTAAGGACCTCAGAAGAAAAAGAAAAAGCGATCAGGTCCAGCTCCTTCTCCACCGATCTGTCGAGGATGGCACAGCCAAACGTATCACCGCCGTGGACGAACCACTTGGGGTGAGACGCCGGGAGCTCGCTGCACCAGAGCCACAGGGCCTCCGCAATGGCACCACGGCCTGGAGGTTGATTTTCACCTTGCATCGCCCGCCGGAAAAAGCCGTCGCCGACGAAGAAGGGTTGGAGGGGTCGCCTTTCGACCGTCAGAGATGGCAGCCTACTGTGTGCTGCCATGGATGGCCTCCCAAGAGCTTCTTCCGAGCACCCCTGGTGCAGAGCCAGTATCCAGCCAGCAGGAGGACGGAGATCACCCTCTATCTCGCCACCATGGCGAGGAACAAGAGAGGAGCCCAAGCTCCTGCCGTGGTCACTGAATCTGCAGACGAACCCAATCTTCCACCTCTTGTCCGTATGCACAAATCCGCCGACGAACTCCAGAAATCCGCCACGATTCGGAGAAGGCAGATAGAGAAAGCAGTAGGCAGAGAAGATCAGGGGCCCAACCTTTATGAAGAAGCCGCCAGTACTCCACTTCGTCGCCGCATTTGATTCCCACCATGGGAACACCGCTGCGAAGAGCAGAAGAACAGCGAAGAGGCAGGGCTGGTCGGGTCGCCCTATCTCCATGCTTCCCCTGCGCACCTTATTAGGAGGGATGCGCGTTCCCTTCATCCTCCCATGTGACCTCGCTTGCCACCGGCGAGACGCAGCGAGGCAGTTGGAAGCCACGGCGCGGTTGATCTGGCCGCCGAGATCCGCCGTCCTACCCTCATACGCCATATAGGCACACGCCCCAAGGGCAAAAGCTAGACCTAAGCTTACTACTACTATGTACAGAAGGCCGCGAGCACCTCTCCCATCCCTTCTCCGGCCAGCGACGCCGGCGGCGGAGGAGATCCGAGATCGGGTCGGGCGAGAGGAAAAGACGCCAACGACTCTCAAGGGGGGCGAGGTGGGGGAAAAAGCTCTGTTTTCTGTCCTAGGTTTCTAATCTTGGATTGTGCAATTGGTAAGTAAGCACTCACCTTCACACTGCAAGCTACTAGCAACAGGTGATTTTTATTCGAGCTGAATTTATACTTCCCAAATATTTTTCATTCACATCACAGCACTCTGTCGTTGACCGACAATCACAGCATATATGTTTCTCAATCATCATCAGCATTGATCGTCTTAGGTGTCAATTTGTCATTGTTAGTTTGGTGTCACCTAAAACGGCCTACCAACTCCTCCTTATTGAGCACTGATGGACCATGGCCCGTCTGTGCAGGGCAATGGCGATGGCCATTACCTTTAGAGCATCTCCACCGGGGCCTCCAAATCGGTGTCCAATTGGGGGGTGCCGGACATGTGTCCGCCCGAATGGAGGGTGCAGCCCACAGCGGCGCACCCCAAATGCCCACCCCAAACAGCCCTAATTTTGAGCATCGAACACCTTGCGGGCACAGGAACCGTCGCCGGTTCACCTTCGCGTCGCGTCGGAATACGGCGGTTGGCACACTGCAAGCTACTAGCAACAGGTGATTTTTATTCGAGCTGAATTTATACTTCCCAAATATTTTTCATTCACATCACAGCACTCTGTCGTTGACCGACAATCACAGTATATATGTTTCTCAATCATCATCAGCATTGATCGTCTTAGGTGTCAATTTGTCATTGTTAGTTTGGTGTCACCTAAAACGGCCTACCAACTCCTCCTTATTGAGCACTGATGGACCATGGCCCGTCTGTGCAGGGCAATGGCGATGGCCATTACCTTTAGAGCATCTCCACCGGGGCCTCCAAATCGGTGTCCAATTGGGGGGTGCCGGACATGTGTCCGCCCGAATGGAGGGTGCAGCCCACAGCGGCGCACCCCAAATGCCCACCCCAAACAGCCCTAATTTTGAGCATCGAACACCTTGTGGGCACAGGAACCGTCGCCGGTTCACCTTCGCGTCGCGTCGGAATACGGCGGTTGGTGTGGACGTGCAACCGCCGCCCCGTCGCTTCGGGTGGCGTTCGCACCGCTTCGCAGCATTATAATCGTCCTCGCCGGCCGTACGACGCTCACATTCTCTCCGCGCCCACAACTCGCTCGCCATGTCGTCGCCTGAGAAGGAGGCCGTGGTGGCCGATTGATGCATGTAAAATGCATACATGAACTTTGCACTTTAATTGCTTATATTACAATCATATTTGCATCATATAAGGGTTATATCAATGTTTTATAATGATTTTGGGAATATTTCATAGTTTTCCCATTTATTTGGAATTAACCCTGTTTTTCAAGAAAAAACGTCTTTTTTAGTGTTTCTGACTTTCCGGGAGCTTCGGGACTCCAAAAAGGGCAAGGCCAAAGAGCACGGTTCAGAATTTTTGAGACGAATGCAATGGGCTTAAATTGAAGACCAGAAGCCCAACAGGCTGGAAATGGGAGGGTCCCACGCGGCCTAAAATACCTGGCCGCGTGGGCCCAGCTCTTTTCCCCCTCGGAGCTCCGTGGCCGTCGATCTTTCGTCCACCGACTCCGTCTTGACCTAAAAACGCCTATAAGAAAGGTCCCCTGGCGTTTCGCGAAAGGAGGCGGCGGAGAAACAGAAAACCACGAAACAGAGAGACAGAAGGCTGCCGCAGGAGAAGATCGGAGGGGGGAAACGCCGCCGGAATCGCCTCCGGAGGGCTCCACCCCCCTCCGGCGTGTTCATCATCAACATCTTCATCGCCGTTGCTGCCTCCCATGATGAGGAGGGAGTAGTTCTTCATCGGGGCTGAGGGCTCTACCGGTAGCTATGTGGTTCATCTCTCTCTCCCATGATGTGATCTTTATGTGATCATGAGCTTTGTAATCTAATTGAATTCATGGATGTTTCTCCTTCATTGTTTGTGCTACTCAAGTGGTTTTATTAATGTAATTTCCGGAGTCACCTTTGTCCCATGGTGTGAAGTTGACAATGTGCGCACCGTGTGTGACTCTTAGGCTAAAGGTTACAGAAATACTTACCATGAGTTATTCTTTGTGTTGGATGTCACTATAAAATTGTGGTGTTTGTTTAGTACTATTTCGGGGCACTCATAGTGACCTTGGGGTTCCCAAGATGTGGAAGACAGACTTTAAGGTGTGCTTTTGTAGCCCTACACGATGGTCTTGGTGTTCTATGATATTGTGGTGTTTGTTCACTCAGACTTTAAGGTGTGCTCTTGTAGCCCTACGCAGTAGATTGGTATTTCTATCCAACGGGAGAATAGTTCAGAGTAGCAAAGTGAAGAGGAAATATCTATGTATTCAATTGTTGGGAGTGTCCACTAGTGAAAGTATGATCTCTAGGCCTTATTTCCAAGCATCCTAGAAAACCTTTGTCTTGTCCTCTTGCATTGAAGAGGATTGGGACACTTCCACATTCTTGCCTTGTTACATCAAACTTCCATCCATTAAATCAACCACCTTGTTCCTTAAACTTGTTTAGTGCATAATCAACTAAAACTTGTGACACTTTAGTTATAGGGAATAGATAACTTTTCCTTCTTGCTCCTGCGGATCGATATCTTACTTCCACATTGAGAGGTGCTACAGTGATCCCTTGCTCTTGGGGGTTATCACCGATCATCAGGAGGAGAAGGAGGCGGTGGTGGTCGCCGATCAGGAGCAGGAGGCCGTGGTGGTCGCCGATCAGGAGCAGGAGGCCGTGGTGGCCGCCGATCAGGAGCAGCAGCAGGAGGCCGTGGTTGCCGCCCAGGACGCCGAGGCCGAATAGGAGCAGGACGCCGAGCCCGCAACTCCATCACCGTCACGCCCTGCTTTCTCACCGTTGGAACCTTGGTCCCCGTGGTCGTCCCGTGTGGCTGGTGCACATGCAGCACCGGCCGTCCCCATGCAGCGGCACCGGAGTGGCAGCTGGGTACTCTAGACGCGGCGCCCGCGGACGACGGGCCTGGAACACCGCCACCCAACGCTGACTCCGATGACGACGAGTAGTGTTTCCTAGTTTCTAGTTGTAATCGTATTTAATAATTGGATGCATGCATTAATAAAAGTCTCCAATAGATGCAGCTACCAAATTCTTCAACTGTGCCGGATATGAAATCTCGGCCATGACATAGTTTCGACCGCGCCGGAGAGCAAGTCTCCAAGCGCCGGCCATCAAAATAGGTTCGACCTCGCGGGAGAACTAATCTCCAATGCATGCCATAAAAAAGGCGCCCCCCGGCGCAATGGTGCATGCCGATCACGCGTTGGTTTCCTTGTCCTCGACCTCCACACCTTCTTCTTCGGATTCCTCGAGCGTCGCCGCTTCGGCCGCCGCCTTCTCAGCCTGAATGCGCCTTCGTTCGGACATGAAGTAGGCCTTCTGGTTGGGGCTCATGTCGCTCGTTTTTGTGGCCATGAACAAACGCTCCTCCTTCTTCTCATGGGCCTTGAGCTTGGTCTTTTGCATCTCGAAGTAAATTTCCCATTTTTTTTTCGGCCGCGGCTTGTATCTTCTTCTTCTCGGCACTCGACGTGGCCAACTCGGTGACGTAGAGCTTCACCGACTCTTGGATGCTACACGACGAGGCCGTCGTCTTCTTGCCAACCCTGGCGACCGCCTTGCACGCCTTGACTCCCATCTCTGGACGATCGGCGCTGGCGGCCGGCAGCTTCCTTTCATCTCCCTCGGCCACATCCTTGACATGGCGCTTCCATTTCGGACAGTCGCGAAGCGCCTCCCAGCAATGCATCAACTTGTATGCCTTCTTACGATCCATCACCAAGTCGATGTACATGTAGCCGGCATCGTTCAACTGCGCAAACAAACACAAGTCAAATATGTTTGTAAACATAGCCGGTTACAAGTAAGACGCAAGTTAAGATGATCGGATAACCTTGTCGGTGTCATTCTTGCCACTCTCGTCTCTATTCATGATTTGCTCATGACAACCATGAAACTTGCTAGTGAGCGTCGAGATGACGCCCACCGGCTTTCAACCGATTTGGCATTGCGATTGGGCAACACATCATGAGGTGGATACGCCCTTCTCTCGGTGTAGTCCTTGTGTATGCATGCCCAATAGGCATCCCTCTTTTGGTTGGCGCCGGTCGTGCCGCTCATGCTCACGGCCATCCACGACTCGCACAACAACACGTCCTCTTTGTCGCTCCAAGTCCGGGCTCGATAACCTGCCTTCTTGCCGCCATCCTCTTCCCCTTCTTCGCCTTGGTCGCCCACTTCTTCGCCCTCCCCTTGGTCGCCGTCCCCTTCTTCGCCCTGGCCGAACTGATCGGCGTCGGTGCCTCCGTAGGCACCACCGGCGATCAGTTTAGCCATCGCATTGGCGCCAGCATCCTACATCACAAAAACGACCATCGCATTGCAATTAAGTGTACAAATAAAAATTTGCATCCGACACCCGCAATAAGTGCGCACAACAACCATTTGCATCCGGTCGCCGGCAATAAGTGCGCACAACAACAATCGGTTGGCCAACACAATAAATGGGCGGATCAGCAAGATAAATATCACGCACCTCGCCGAGTGGGTCGGCCGCGTTGGCGCCTTCATGCCCGAAGAGGTGGCCGTGCGAAGCGGTCGCGTCGCCGCTTTTGGATGTCGTCCGCCGCATCGCCGGCGAGTTGTTGAACAACAACGGCGTCTCGTTCAGATCGTGGGTCGGCTCGTCGGGGGAGATGGACTGCCGCGAAAGCTGCGTCTGGTAGCCGGAGGTGTCCTCGAAGAAGGCCGGGGCAGACAGCGACCCGCAAAAGACGTCGCCGCTGGCTGGGCTTGAGCTACTTTGGCTCATGGCGATCAACATCTCGGCGGTATCTTTTGGCGAGGGCTCATTCGCCGCCTTGTTCTTCGCCTTCAGTCGCCTGAGTTGCCGAAGGTGGGAAGCGGCTGTGTGCAGGTCGGCCTGGCTCAGCGGCGCCTTGACCACCGGCACCGAAAGCTCCTGCGGCTCCCGCTTTATCGCCTTCTTCTTCGGCTGCGATGACGCCGCCGGCTTGCGACCACCCTTGGGTTTCGAGAGGCCGACGGGCTTTGGCGGCATGGTGGCGGAAGGCGAGGAGGTCGCGGCGGCGGCGCAAGGGTGTGGGAAATAGAGGGAAGATTGAGAATTTTGGCGCCGGGGACGGCAATGTAGAGGAAGGGGAATTGGGCGCCTGGCACTGTGTGTATGATGGGCGGGCCACCCCTGTCGGAGGGCATGTCCTCTAAAACTTGGAGGCAGGGATGGAGCTAGGAATTTTGTACAAGGGGGGCCAAGTAGACATTATGCAACTTGAGGGGGGCCAAATGGGTTAATTTGGACTAATTTGAAGATTAAGTACACATAATACGTGGAGGGTATCACAATTTTTTTCAGCATGGAAGGGGCCATGGGCCCAGCTAGCCCCCTGCTGGCTCCGTCCCAGCTTGGAGGCCCTTTCGGGGGTGCTGGACACGATTTCACTCGGCCTAACCCTTTTGAGGTGTCGCTAGTGGACGATTTTGCCGCCCGGACCCCATTGGATCTTTGGGTCATTTGGAGTGTTGTTGGAGATGCTCTTAGATGTACATATATGAAGACAGTGTCGACAGGGGATGTGCGCATCTCAATGAGATTAAACACGCCATGTGAAGACAGTGTCAGGTGAGCTACCACGCATGTCGCTGGTGCCCGCATCCATCCATCGTATCAACCACAAGATCTGTGGTCTTGTCGTCGGCAGTCCAGCAGCCAAGGGACGCTATGCATATTTGTTTTGTGACTTTGAGTCAAACCTTGGCACTAAACCAACGACGAGATTTCCCACGTTTGTGGATTTATTATTGACAATATGCATGACTTTTTTTTCATGTTTTTTTAAAAGTTTATACATATTATTTTTGAATTATTTTAACTAGAAGGAGCACTGGAACTTGGGAGTCAAAACAATTTCCGTCTATTAGCTGACTTTTTTTTTGTTCAAACCCCAACAGACGAATGTGGAGAGAACTTTCGGGAAATGTTTTGACTTGTAGACACCCACTATCAAAATATCGTATTTTAAAATGTCAAAAAAGTTCAAACTAAAATTTCGGGTGGACATTTTGGATGTTTTTTGTTAGCACAAAAAGTTTCACGAAAAAACAAATATTTGCGTGTAGTGTAAAAAAAGACAAATTTTGGTGCTACAAAATAACTTTTCACGAGGCATTTTTTTGTGAAACATTTTTTGTGTAGACATAAAATGTTCGGATATACAACCGAAACTTTTGTTTGTAATTTTTGATATTTTATTTAAAATACTTTGTTTATAACGAGTAAATCTAGTTCTGTGAGTCAAAAACATGGGTCCGAAACTTTCCTCTATCCGCTTGGATATGCTCTTATAATATGGTGCCATCGTGCAGGCGTTTGGGTAAAACAGCCAGCTCGATCTGCTTGGCAGTTGGCACGGACGGGAGAAAGAGTGAATCCACCCCACCCCACCCCACCCCATTCGACGACTCCTCGTGCTGGCGAAGCGACGACCATGACGCCGACGCCCGCCGGGTTTTGGTAGTGGAAGTGGATTCCATAGAGCAGTGGGCACACACCACTCTCACTCTGTACCGGCCGTTTACCAACCCCTGACCAACCAAGCGAAATCGATCGCTCGCTCCCAGCTGTAGGTAGGCGTGGTAGGTCCATCCATGCCCAACAACTTGCCCTCGATCACTGACGTTACTCGTGATGACTCAAAGTGCAGACATTAGTATATTGTTTGCATACGTTGGACGGTCTACTCGTGGACTCTTTGGGGAAATGAATTTTCCCAGAGAGGAGAGGATCTCCACGGGCATCTGGAAATTTGTCTGTCACCTCCAAATTATGTCGTTTGGGGGCTATCAGACACTTGTCCGGCCAATTATGAGGTGTTGTCCACACCGATACTCCAGAACGGCTATCATTTTTGACAATTTGGAACAAAACTGTCTATGCCAACAACAAATGCGGCAAACACATTGTAGATAAAACCTAAGGAAATTCAATGAGCGACACTTGAACTTAGAGGCCCCGGCGTGAGGACGACGGCGACGGCGGCGGCGGCGGCCTCATCAAGGAACTTGCATGCCTCCGGAAACATGGAGACTGCTCTTTCGCCACCCACGTCAGTCCCCGTCGTCGGAAGTGTCGTCGGAGGTGGCGATGGCTGCAACCTTGAGGAACGTAGATCCCTACGGGTAGCCGCACTTGCCGGAGTGGTGTGGTTTGATCTAGCAGTGTCGGAAGGAAGCCTCGAGGGTCGCCTGCATGCCCTCCCACTGTGGCTCTCGCCAGTCGCCGTCGTCCTCCTCCTCCTGCGATGCCGGTGTTCACCTGGCATGTATTGACGCCGACGACGTGTGTTTACACGCCGCTTGGGGGACCCGCTGCGACGTCAATATGTGGAAGGCGCGGCTTTACTCGTCGCGTCGTTCTATGCATACCCGGGAACTGCTGCGCCATTAAACCATGCATACCGTACGCAAAAACTTAACCGACGATGTGTCCATGACAAGCCGGCCCCAAGTTTGGAATCTCTCTCGAGTGTGCCGGACATAAACTGGGTCGGGCCGAACACTTGGGGTGCCGGTGTGGTTTTTGGTTCTGCCGTCCCAATGTGCCTTTGGGGTTATTTGGGTGCCCGTGGAGATGGTCTGAGGTGCTAGCTATGTTTTTTTTTTCATTTCAGCCGGTGAATGGAGGTCACGTCGCTTTGAACTGCACTACACCGATGAAAATGTCCTGAGAAGATTACTTTTCATGTTGTCTAATGAAAATCTAATTGATAAAACAATCGCCTACAATTCTTAGAATTAGTGGCATCTACCTCACATTCTACTGCACTCTTGACAGCAGGGAGATGCACCACAGACCACACTCCTTGGAGAATATTTTCCCTCTGAAAATATGAAGTGCGTCACAGCGTCAGTAGTACTCCCTCCGTTTTTATATACAAGGCCACTATCACATTTTTCAGATACCAAGAAAATAAATCCAACTAATAAATAGCATGGCTAAGTGTGTCAAAAGTCTCTTGTGTTCCGTGCTACTTAAATTTTGTGCATGTGGTAGCTCTTTCTCTATGGTTGCATGCAATGTTAACATTAATTAGCACCACTGTACGAGGTAGAAATTCAATCAATTCATCTTGAGAAAAGATAGTGGCCTTGTATAGAAGCAAAAACGTATATTTGATAGTGGCCTTGTATACAAAAACAGAGGGAGTATCTTTGTTTTAGTCTTCATCAGTGATATAGAATTATAGACTGCATAGGATGCCAAGATTGCCAACCACCAGCTCTGCCATTAAAATCTTTGACTAGAACCTGCCACCAACCTGTAATTAACCACTAGCAAAAACTAGTCAGCGTACATTAGGGGACACTGACGCATGAGGCGCTGACGAAATGATGGTTGTCACGAATTGAACGAGGAAGATGCAAAGTGCGAGCTGAACTGAACTGTCTCCGTCTACCGTTGAAAGTTTGGATTCAAAACTGAATTGCTGAACTGAAATATCCCGGCCTGGATGGAGCTTGACACCATTGCGGTCAAATAAGGTTGCCATGGTTGGCGAGATACCTACTGACAGCAGACTTTGCTACAGCTCCCGGGCGATTGGCTCGCTTTAGATTCATGAGTTTTTCCCTCTTTTCATGGAACATTCGTCGCAAAAGCTTGGTTGCTCCATAGATGAGAATCATTTGCCGTTAGTTCAGAGCTGCTTTGATGCAGACGTTTTTCGTACGATTTGTGTAGAACTGAGATTCTATGAAAAATTACTACGGAAGTTGTTTGATTCATAAGATTATATCCCGCACGAATTAATCTCATACGAATTTTGTAGTTGTAAATTTCATAGGTAAAAACATTAGGTTATTAGGTTAGATCTTATGGAAATTTTCTTTACAACAATCGAAGAATATTTCTCTTCCGGTAAGATTTAAGTGTTGGACAGCCCCACCATTATGAGAAGGGAGTGCTGGTAGTAGCTTGATTTATCTCTTTCTATGTGCTATCATGTTCAGAAATCATATGACTACCGTGCATGATTAAGGTCATATTTGGATTAACCTATGGTGGATCTTTTAATATGAGATGCAATTTCAGTATGTATGCGTTTGATGTATTTATATTATTACCATCTTCTTATATACATGTTCTGATCTAACTACGGTATTAGATGGAGCAGAGTGGCAGTAGTAACTGTATAGTAACCGAAAATTAACTAATATGGTTTTTTACCTTTCCGTGTCTAACTCACTACGGCCGCGCTTGGTTCGCTGTATTCGGGCCGTAAAGAGGGGTATTAGATGGAGCGGGACAAAAAAAATGGCCGAGGCCCGTAACCCCACTTGGATGGGCGTTTAGATTTACGTTTCCGCCTGGTTTTTGTCCGTAACTGCCCGAGATTTACACGGACCACGGGAGGTCTGGATCCGAATCCTGTCGTTTCGTTGTGCATGACACTTATACGCACGTACTCCATCCGTTCCATTTTAATTGACTCACATATATCTAACTATGTATGTACCTAGCACTAAAACATGTAGATGCATCCATATCTAGAGATATGTTAGTCAATTAAAATAGAACGGAGGGAGTAGGTTCAAACGGGCGTAGAAATTACCAACGAACCAAGCGGGCCTACGGATAATGTAATGTGATGTCACTATGTCTGCCTAGTGACAGAAAAGATGGTCTTGAAGATCATCCAACATCCTGTCATCAACGTAAAACGGTACTTTGTGTCATCACGTAATATTGCCGCCACTTCATTCTGACTATGCGAACAATCCACTTGTTTGGAGTATTAGGGAAATGTGTTGTATCATTTCAATATTAGTACCTGCATGAATGCGAATCAAACGCCGCCAATTAAAAATTACATTATATTTATCTTGTTTGTTTGTAAGTGCTATATATTTGTGACACCACTTGTTTAAGTGCCTGCGTTATTTATGTGGGCCTGCGTGCCAGGAGGTGTGAGCTGTGTGTGGGGCCTGTGGCCAGCTTATATGAACTGTATGCGTGCCGCATATAAGCCAAGTGATGTAACAGAATGGGCTAAGTGTGAAGAAATAGAACAAATGTAACTTCTCGTCAGTTCCTCTTCTTCCCCACGAATTCACGAAACTGAGCTTTGCTCGGCCGATCTCACACCGGCAAGGGGATCACCACACCAGATAGAAGTGCACGCGCAAGCCTTCATTTTTTTTTTTTTTCAAGAATACGCCATGGAAAGGCGAGCCTTCATATATATTGATCATAGATATGGACAGTTTTTCTTTACATAAAAGGGTGCATTTGCTGACTATAATCAGTCTCTATGCAGGGTGCTCCGTGGCACATCACAGACAACTCAAATATTCAGACATTACGGTCAACCAGACCAGAATCAAAGGAAGGTGAGAAATGGCTATACAACGGGAGCACGCCAACCAGGTGCGTCCTGCATTCATGATCATCACCCAATGCTTCAACAGCTTCATTAGCTCGAACCCTCAGTTTCCTGATTATAATTTCACTCTCTGCTCAACTGCTCTAAGACGACATCGATCGGTAATGATCCCAGTGGTGCTGACGACTCCAAACGCTCGAGCATGTCATATTCAAAGTGATCATCCTCGTTGGCATCAGGTGACTCAGGCTGAGTCTCTTGGCGTCTCGTTATTTTATCTTCAGACTCATCTAGAACTTCAGGGCTGTCCTCGCCATTGGTCACAAGCAAGGCTGGAAATGAATGCTCCACAGCCTGAGATGTGATACTGAACTCCTCAACCCTTGCGAGAAGCATGTCAGGTGTAAGTGCGTTGACTTCATCGTCATCTAGCGACAACGCTATGGATGACTCAATTGCATGCTTCCACAGTTTAAACATTTTGGTCTTAATACTTCTCTTATTGCCACATTATCTCTAGCATCATTCGATTCATCTGCATAAAAAACAAGTTGTCATGTTATGTCCAGAAAGAGAGTGCAAAAGTCTTTAAGAAATGTAAAAGGCTCGATAAAGCGATCTTATTCGTGTCATAAGGTATGATTTTATCCATATAACGCCAGGACACCTGAGAGTGTCAAGTTGAATAAACAGTAGATGTACTACAGAATATAAACATCCGACTGATCTCTTGCAAGGGTATGCAAAATGAAAATAGTAAATAAAAAAACAGACGTGCAACATTCTATTGACAATGAGATTAGATTTTAAGCAATGAGACCAAAATTGCAGAGTCGTATTGATGTAAGCATAACCGTTTCCACATTTACTGCTGCCATGTGTATGATAGATAAATCACTGTGAAAACCAGAGATACACACCTGAGCTACTCGAAGCAGATGACACTGCCAGATTATTCTTTGAAACTTTTGGAATGAGAGTTAGAGGCTTCGAATATCTGGATTTCCATTCTTTGCCTCTGTAGATTAATATCTGCTCATTGTCAAATGACAGAAGAACACAAGGAACAAGATCCTACATATAGAGAAGCACAAGATTTTAGTTTAAGGAATAATAAAGTATATATATATTTATTTCCATCATCTGTGATGACATGGAAACATAACAGCTATGGGGAGATGAGAACCTTTAATTTTGCTCCAATTTTTTGTAGTCACTTGGTTCCAAACCCTCGCAGTCAATCTTCACCAGATCATTTGCCTCAAAAGCATCCCGAACATCCTTTACAAGATTGATATAATTCCATTTTTCGCTGCAAAATCAAGGAATAAAACACTTCTTTATTTCAATGTCCTGGTCAATACTGATGAAGAAACACATAACATCTACAGTCTAGTTTACAGCTAGTAACTTCTGTAATATAGAACAAGTTACCTACATAATACGGTTGAGAGGCAGGGTACAAATCATAGCAATAGCAACATGTCTATACTCTGATATCTTCGGCATAAAACCTCACATGCAAATACGAAGTTAAAGACAAATGTAGAACCATGGAATAAAGGCACTTCCTTGAAAATTAGTTCTGGATCCAAGAGATATATGGTTAAGTTTAAATGGTAATGTACTGAATTGTTCATAGAAGGGTTCAGATTCCAGCTGGAAACTGGCTCTTACCCAGAACCAGTCATGTACCGCTTTGTGTGTGTATGACTGGAACCGATGCGTACTTTGCACCATTTCGGCCAGACAAGTATGTATGTGCACTATTGTTTATTCAGTCTGTTGGAAACACGTAAACTTGAAAAAAAAAGAAAAAAAGTAACTAAAGAAGAGCTGGTTAATAAAAAGTGGACTCGGTTGGTTTTTATAACCAACCAGATTCCAGGATTGACCATAGTATAACTGTCAAAGAAACTCCGAACAATTGTGCAGCTTATAGAATCATACCTAACTTTAAAATTGGCAGTAGAATTTGTCCTCTACTTCTCATTTCAGCTGCCTCTTCACTTGTAAGCCCTTCTGGAGCTTGCTGGATGAGTTTTGGGTAGACAGGAGCAGCTGGCTTCCAAAGCATTAATGGATAACGAGGACGCGTGCGTGGGTCGTAATTTCTTCCACGATACAAAAAAACAACGCCACCTACTCGTTTAATGACTTTTCCACATGATTTTTCCTGCAAATGCAGATATTATATAGTTAACATGTTCGTTAGTGCAGCATAATAAGTTCAGATGTTTTTGTTACAATAATATGCAAGCATGCACATGTGACAGACTGACAGTTAACTAGTGAAGGTCCTATTCCACAAGATGATAAGAAATCCAAATGCCTACAAGTTCTCCTAAGGCATGAACTTATAGCTTGTGTGAAGAAAATTGTAGTTCAACTATGAATACTCCGGAAAGTGGCATCAACACATGCACATGAGCACAACTGAATAGTACAGATAGTATACCTCAAGGTGATGACAAAGGTTGTTCATATCAACGGTCGGCACTCCTCGGCATCTTACTTTACAGATTTCCTGTCGTCTCCAGTGGCAATGTATCATTTCCAACATGTTGTGGGTCAATCCATCCCTTCCTACAGGAAATTAATCAGAAAATGTAGTATCAGCTCTATACTCCAATAAGAAAGTCTAGCTCTGCACAAGTTTACAAAGGAAAACTTCAAGTGTCCTAACATTGTCTCTACCTTAATTCAAATCAAACTTATCCAGTGGTTGCCAAAGCAAGTTTTTGTTATGCTGAGTGCCACCTAAGGTTGCGTTCCATCAGGAGTATTCTTAGAATCTTAGTCATTCTTATCTAAATTGTTACCCAGATTACAATCTGAACAACAACATTGGTCCAGAATGTGCAAGCAACAATAATACGACAAGCTATAAGAATCTTAGATATGGCATAATAGAAAATGTCACTTCTGCGACGCTCACATGTGACTCCAACCACATGTCAGTGAGATATAGAGCGGCAAGTCTTTAAGCGTTATTTTTCATGGTGGAAATTATCTTCTCAGTTCTTCAGGAAAAAAGCCACACACAGTGTTTAAGGGTCAAGTAGGATAACATGGTAAACCTCGCGTTGTATGTGTGGTAGCCTGGTAGGTACTGCTGCAAAAATATCACAGAAAGAATTACTGTTGCTTTACATTATTATATTAAAAAAAATCTACGATCTCTAGCAATCACTTAAGAAGCAGTGCGACAGCCAGTTTTCCAACAAAAAAATTAATGCCATTTTTAGTTGGGTTCAGGTGAGTTGGATTGATTTTGCAAAAGCTACGCCTACTCAAGTAGGAAGTGTTAAAATGCAAAGCTATCCATTTGTGTCCATTTCAAAACAAACAAACAAAACCATCCATTTGTGCAATCTTTAGGCATCACCGAATCAGATCCTTCTAATTTCACAAAATAGAATCTCAAAAAAAATCACAAAAAAAAACCAACAGCAAAGAGTATTAGTTATACATGCATCATTCATGAGATAAGAATCTAGCATGTACATATATGTCTCCTTTAGACAGCATACGCCCCTTTAACCTGAAGTCTGAACCAATATCAACAGCAAATACCATTTTTTTAGTTCTTGAGGAATACAGTGTAGTACTGGTAAATTACCAATATTGAGTTGCCGGTTATGCGACATATGAGGCTTGATGAGCTCGCGCACCTCGGCGGGGTTAGCGGCTCCCCTAGAACCTCCTCCCGGCTCCTGCCGTCGCCGGGGCTCACCCTGGCGAAGTCCCGCTGCCTCCTCCCCCTAACCTCCATCATGATCCCATGCGCGCTCACCGTTCGAGGCGGCTCCTGGCCGAGCGGCGTGTGCAGCCGTACGCCCCTTCGCCGCGCCTTCTCCTCCTTGGTCAGCAGAGGCGCCTTCCCGGTCCAAGGCCGTGGCATGGTGGGCGGCGCGAAGGGCAGGAACGGGGGCTCCCGGATGGCCAGCGGCGCGGCGCGGGGCGCCTCGGAGTAGCTGAACTGAAAGTCGAAGGGCGCGCCGGGGAGACGGAAGGTGACACCGGATGGGCCGACGACGACGGAACGCCCTGCGGCAGCGTCGGTGGGGTCGGCTGCGAGCAGGGCCTCGCCCCCGCCGGCAGCCGCGGCGGGGGCACGGGCTTACGGTAGGAGGTACGGAGGTGGGGTGCTCGGAAGGCGGGATTGGCGTACGTGGTCCGGCGAGCCGGCATTGATTCTTGTTCGTCCGAATGATGCTCATGCTGGTTCTCGGAGTGGCGGCGGCGAGGGGGGAGGGAGGGAGAGGGACGGAGCGGTTCTTGGGATTGCGGCGGTTAGGGAGGGGAGGGAGGAGAGGAGAATAGGTTTGCGCGGCCAAGGCGTGAGGGGACTGGGCGCTGCGGCGCGGCGGCATGGCGGGAAGTGGTCGCGCTGGCGAGGTAGAATCGAGGGGAGAAGACAGGGAGTGAAGGAGATAAGGAATAGATTTTTTTCCCCGGAAAGTTATTTTAGCGAAATTCGGATAATTTTCAGCCTTCTCTTTTGCGGGGAAATTTCTGCCATTTCCTGTCTCGAATTTTCTTTGAATATTGTTTGCCTCGAAACTCGATGATTTGTCCCGGACTATAATGCCCTTTGATTACCCAAAATTGGTTGATCATCTCTGATGTCTTGAACAAAGTCGTCACTTCCATACGCCTCCTCAGCTTAGTTGAGTTGACATGAGGGAATTGCATCATCAGTTATAGAAACTCTTAGTTCAGTCAGGCTACTTATAGCAAAAGTCTTGTGGTCATTTTACTTTGATTGTGTGTCCTCGGCTAGCTGAGTGTGGAGTGATACTAAACTTTATGTTCGTAGCGAGTTGTAGTCGTTATACTCTCCTGGGTTATATCGTATGGATGTTGTCTGCTCTTTCTTGAGCATGTAAATCTATTCTTTCTATCGATGTATCAAAACACAAAGCTTTTGCATTTTCATGATAAAAAAATTTTTTGTTTTATGTGCATATCGGTTCGATTTCTATTTATGGTCTAATGTTTACTCACCAGGTATGCAGACTGGACCGAGAGAGACATTTTAATGGGAAAGAGCTCACGTGATGTCACGTGCGACTGCAGGGACTGTACATTTAGCCATACCTCGCTGTTTTGATTGTGGGTCAAACTGAAAAATCCAAAATCGGTTAAGTCCTATTGAGCCATTAATTCTAAATTCCTGATGACGTGAAACACACGTTCGTTGGGAGACCCCAAGAGGAAGGTATGATGTAGTCAGCAGCAAGTTTTCCCTCAGAAAGAAACCAAGGTTATCGAACCAGTAGGAGCAGCAACTCTTCAGAAGGTTGTCAACGGCGCCAGAAAAATAGCTGTTGCAGGAGTCTGGACTGTTGACGTGGAATCTGCACACAACACAATCAAACTATTTTGCCCCAACGAAACAGTGAGGTTGTCAATCTCACTGGCTTGCTGAAAACAAAGGAGTAAACGTATGGTGTGGAAAATAATATTAAATTGCAGAGAATGAAAAAGGAACAGTTTGCAGTTTGTGGTTGTTTAATCAGTGTAAAAGAATGGACCGGGGTCCACAGTTCACTAGTGGTGTCTCTCCATAAAAGATAACTAACATGTTGGGTGAACAAATTATAGCTGGGCAATTGACGAATAGTGAGCGCATGACAATGCATATACATGAATGTTGACTACTATGATATTTAATTGGGCATTACGACATAATACATAACCGTTATCCAACAGCATCTATGACTAATAATCCACCGCCGGGTTGTCATCCGAGTTCCCCGTTGTATAAGTTGCAAGAAACGATAATTGCATTAAGTAAATTGCGTAATGTAAACAAACACATATGCCCGTGGACATAACATCGTTAGGTTATCCCTAGTGGCAACAGCACATCCACAACCTTAGAACTTTCTGTCACTGTCCAGGTTAAACGGAGACATGAACCCACTATCTAGCATAAATACTTCTCTTGAGTTACAAGCATCTACTTGGCCAAGCATCTACGAGTAACGGAAAGCATGCAAAATCTTAAATAACATATAAGATAGATTGATAATCAACTTGACATAATATTCAATATTCATCGAATCCCAGCAAACACAACATGTAGCATTACAATAATATGATCTTGATCATGTAGGGCAGCTCACAAGATCTAAACATGATGGCACAAAGTGGAGAGACAACCATCTAGCTACTGCTATGGACCCGTAGTCCAAAGATGAACTACTCACGCATCACTCCGGAGGCAGGCATGGCGATGTAAAAGCCTCCGGTGACGATTCCCCTCTCCGGCAGGTGCCGGGAAGAGGTTCTGAACCCTCCCGAGCTAGGGTTGACGACGGCGGCGTCTCTGGATCTTTTCGTGGATATTTGCTCAGGTACTTAGGGTTTTCGCGTCGGGGGGAATAAGTAGGCGAAAGAGCGGCGGCTGGAGACCCCCGTGGGGCCCACACGCACCCTCGGCGCGGCAGAAGGGGGCCCGCCCCTGGCCACGTGTGGGGCCCACGTGGCCCTCCTCTGCTGCTTCTTCGCTCCGTCAGATGAGTTCTGGTAAAATAGGGACTCCCGTGTAGTTTTCGTCCATTCCGAGAATATTTCCAGACTAGCTTTTCTGGAATACAAAAACAGCAGAAAACAGGAACTGGCACTTCGGCATCTTGTTAATAGGTTAGTCTCAAAAAATGTATAAAAGTGATATAAATTAGATGCAAAACATGTAGCAATTGGTATAAAAACAAGCATGGAACATCAAAAATTATAGATACGTTTGAGACGTATCAATTCCCCATTTCTCGTTGCCACTAAAAGTCTAAATCGTGTTACACCGGTCCTCGTCGTCTTCGATCATGGTTGGTTGTTGTGATGTTTCGTAGGAGATGTTCCACACAGGAGAGCCTGAGCTCCACCTGGAGCACGACCGTTGAGTGTTGACCTGGATGTGCACCATGTTGAAGCTGGAGTAGAAATGGTGCGGGCGTGCACCTGAGGCCACGGTGGAAGGTTGCGACCACGACCACCCGTGTCACCGGATGTTGTGCATAGATTTTTTTTTATCGCGCGTACAGTTTTTTCTAGCAGTGTGATGAACAAAGTGGAAGTACTAGTTAACTAAGTGAAATATGATGCATACACCAAATGACCAATGTGTTGGTGTGGAGATATGGAGACTGAAAACAAATATGTACTCTGCAAATGGTTGTTTAACCCTTAAATGAAACTGGGTGTGGAAAGAATTATTATGAATAAATATCTCAGTTCAAGCGTTGTAACAATTGTCTGGGAAACCCAATGATTCTCTCTTTCGGAAAGTCTGAAAGGACAATGATGTCGCCTAGAAGGGGGGTGAATAGGCATTTAAAACTTTTTCGGTTTAGTCTTGATAAATGCGGAATAAAACTAAGTGTTTAAATTATCAAGCACACAACCTAAATAAACTAGACTCACCTATGTGCACTGATGTCTACGCACGATTCTATTCTTGTAGACAGTGTTGGGCCTCCAAGAGCAGAGGTTTGTAGAACAGCAGCAAGTTTCCCTTAAGTGAATCACCCAAGGTTTATCGAACTCAGGAAGGTAGAGGTCAAAGATATCCCTCTCAAGCAACCCTGCAATTAATATACAAGAAGTCTCTTGTGTCCCCAACACACCCATACACTTGTCAGATGTATAGGTCCACTAGTTCGGCGAAGAGATAGTGAAATACAAGTGATAGGGATGATTATAAGTAGTAACTGCAATCTGAAATAAAGATGGCAGCAAGCAAACATGTAGCAGAACTTGTTGTAAACGGTGTTTCAATGCTTAGAAACAAGGCCTAGGGATCATACTTTCACTAGTGGACACTCTCAACAATGATCTCATAACTGAACAAGTAAAAGCTACTCTTAAACACTCTCTTGTTGGATAACAAACACCATTCATTGTGTAGGGCTACAAAAGCACACCTCAAGCCGGAGTAAACAAGCGCCACAACGTCATAAAGGAGTCACACACGGTGCACACACTGTCACCTTTACACCGTGGAGAGTACCGGAGTTCATATTAAAGTAACCTATAGAGTGCATAATAGATAAAGAGTAACATCTACATATTCAACTAGATTAGCACAACTGAACACAAGTAAATACTACTCGGGATTATTCTCCTTCTTGATGAAGCAAGAGTACTATGCGTAGGGCTGCAAAAGCACTCCTCAAAGTCTGAGTAAACAAACACCACAGTTCCCAAGAATAAGCCATGATAAATATCTAAATTATTCATAGAGTCACACAAGTACCCACACTGTCACCTTGATACCGTGTTGTCACAATGACTCCAGAAACTAGACAAAATCACTTGAGTAGCAAAACATTATTAATGTATTCAACGATACTAGCAATACACATGATCACATAAAGATCACACCATGGGAGAGAGATGAACCACATAGCTACCGGTAGAGCCCTCAGCCTCGGGGAGAACTACTCCCTCCTCATCATGGAGTCAGCAGCGGCGATGAAGATGGCGATGGAGCTGATGGAGATGACTCCGGGGGCAATTCCCCGTCCCGCAGCGTGCCGGAACAGAGATTCTGTCCCCCGAAACTTGTCGTCGATGGCGGCGGCGCTGCGGAACTCTTCTGGAAATATGACTTCGTGTTTTAGGGTTTTCACATCTCGGGGAATAAATAGGCGAAGGGGCGATGTCGGCGGACCCCCGAGGGGCCCACACCACCTGGTGGCGCGGCAGGGGGCCCACCCGCGCCGGGGTGTGGTTTGGCCACCTCGGCGCCCTCCTTCGTCTCTCCTTCGACTCCGTGACGGCGCTGGAAAAATAAGGACGTTGCCTTTGTTCGTGCAATTCCGAGAATATTCGCAGAAGTACTTTTCTGGAACCAAAAACAGCAGAAAACAGGGAACTGGCACTGTGGCATCTTGTTAATAGGTTATCCCAGAAAATGTATAATAATGATATATAATGCATATAAAACATGTAGCAATTGGTATAATATAGGCATGGAACATCAGAAATTATGGATACGTTGGAGACGTATCTAGCATCCCCAACCTTAGTTCTACTCGCCCTCGAGTAGGTAAAACGATAACAACAAATAATTTCTGAGGAGACATGCTTTCACACAATCTTGATCATAATATTGTAAGGCATGTAAGCTGTGATCAAATCATTCAAAGCAAAGGTATATAGTTGATATCAAAAGATAATAAAGCAAGAGTCAAACAAGCTAAAAGTTTTCATGAACTATTGCTTCAAAGACATGAAACCGTACAAGGTTCATTAAAGATGATTAAGTATCCAGCCTAGAAGTTCTATCCTCAATCCAAGCATCAGCAAATTTTCATAACATAGAAGGATTCAGCCAAGTAAACATAAACATGAACGTCATGAATCAACTGTTTCGAAGTCTACTCAACCGTGTGCCAAGCATTTGGTATTGGCACCAGATGTTATGGCAAAGAAAACATTAATGGGGTTTGGATGGCCAATGGAAGAAAGTCTCACAAAGCTAATAAGTGATCATTAGACAAGAGGAAGTCTTATAATCGAAGCTATGTAAGGAGTAGTGATTGCCATGCAACGGATGCACATAAAGCTATATGTGTATGAAAGCTCTCCAATGAACTAGTGGGGTGCATCCAACTTGGTTGCTCATGAAGACCTAGAGCACTTTTGAGGAAGCTCGTCATTGGAATATACAACCCAAGTTCTATAGTTAAATTCCCCACATAGTTATACAAGTAGAACATGAAAACTCTCTCACATGGAGTATAGGTGCTAAACATGAGCACAAATGATGACTATGAATACTGCAGGTGCTAAACATGAGCACAACTTTGATAAAGGATAGTAGTTTGCCCCCCTTTTTCTTTATTCTTTTTTTCTTTTTTCTATTTTTCTATTTTTATTTTCTTTTTCTGTTTCACTTTTCGATGGCCTCCATGGCTCTTTCAAGAAGGGCAACACTCTAATATGATTACAACTTTTGGTACAAATAACTCGTAATGAACAAAACATGATGTAAAAACTGTATGCCTCTGCCAGTGTAGCAGATGAGCAATGATCTAGCGTAACATGGGTAAACCACACATCAGCTGTATAGAATCATGCAAAGCAATATATAAATGATAAATGACAACAAGTCATGTAATGTAAGATGGAAGTTGCATGGCAATATATCTCGGAACAGCTATGAAAATGCTGTGGTAGGTAGGTATAGTGGCTGTTTTGAGGAAGATGTAGGGCTTATGTGTAGGAGAACAAGAGGAAGTTCTCCCACGGGGTTGGATGTTCTGGCGAAGTATGCACAACTCTCAATGTGAGCAGAAGGCAATGCACAGCACCGAGAGGCTAGCAAAATATATGGATGGTGGAAGTGCCAAAAACCGTAGCTTAACATTAGTCAAAAAGAACTCACAAGCTTATTGCAAACAACTAGCAGTGTCAACATTAAGAGCATGATTAAAATTCACTCCAAAAAGGGCCGTTCACGGGTACAAGTACCCCGTTAGATCCCTTGACCTTCAGCACAACTTAGTTATTACAATGAACTTTCAGACATGGAAAGCTATCAAGTCCAACTACACCTTCAACAATTTTAGAGTTTGTAGCACGGTACAAGCTTAAAGACAACAATCCACTAATGATTTTAACTTAATTAACCAGCAAGCTTTACATCTAAATATCTCAAAACATTTGCAAAGAATCAAGTTATCAAAGTTTCAATGATCTACAAGATTAATGCAAGTTTTCATACCACTACCACATGCAGCATTTTCTTTCTTCCAGGCAAACACAAAACAACTACTTAAACATAAACTCTCCAAATGATAATATAATGCAGCAAGAGAGTATTTATAAACATGTGCTAACAGCTCAAAGAGATGCATGAAAAACAGGAGCTAAAAGCACTGCAGTAGCTAGTTAAGAATACTCAACAAATATAAGTGAAGAACATGAGTATTCACATGAAAAAGCGGAGCGTGTCTCTCTCCCACACAAGGATTGCTAGGATCCGAATTTGTTCAAACAAAAACAAAAATAAAAACACACAGACGCTCCAAGTAAAGCGCATAAGATGTGAAAGAATTAAAATATAGTTTCACTAGAGATGACCTGATAAGTTTGTTGATGAAGAAGGGGATGCCCAGCATCCCCAAGCTTAGACGCTTGAGTCCTCTCTGAATATGGTTGGGATGAACCACGGGGCATCCCCAAGCTTAAGCTTTTCACTCTTCTTGATCACATAATATCACCCTTCTCGCTTGATCCTTGAAAACTTCCTTCACACCAAACCAAGACAGTCTCATTAGAGGGTTAGTGCATAAACAAAAATTCTCATATTCTGTAATGAAAAATCATTCCCAAAGCTTCTGGACATTAGCTACAGCCACCAATGCTTTGTGGAGCAAAGAAATCTACACAAACACAGTAAAGAGCGAATGCAAAACAAAAGCAGAATCTGTCAAAAACAGAACAGTCTGGAATGACGAATTTTTTCGAGTCACTTAAGCTGCTCAGATGGATCTGGCCCAAAATAATGAAAGTTGCGTACATATCTCAGGAAGATGCGTGATTTTTCGTAGAATTTTTCGAATTTTCTAAGGAGAAAAGCTCAAATTCGTGACAGCCAAAAATCTGTTACTGCGCAGAAATCCAAATCTTGCATCAACTTTCAATATAGAACTTTACTTGGCACAACAATGCGATAAAATAAAGATACAAAGGAGTGCTACAGAATTACAAAACTCCTTGAATCAAAGAAAATAAAAATAACAGCAAATAAAAACGATGGGTTGTCTCCCATAAGCGCTTTTCTTTAAAACCTTTTAGCTAGGCATAGTGATTTTTATGATGCCCACATAAAGATGAAGTTGAAACATAAAAGAGAGCATCAAGAAGCATATAAAAACATGTTTAAATCTAACTCTTTCTATGCATAGGAGTCTTGTAAGAAAATAAGTCAATGAAGAACAAAGTGACTAGCATAGAAATGCAAAACAAGTGTAACTTCAAAAATTTCAACATAAAGAGAGAAGACTTAATATTATTGTGATGTATGAAATCATGTCTCCCTCTCTCATAAGGACGAGTAGGTCTTAAAGTACCCACAAATAAAAGTAAATCAAGAGAAAGCTCAAAACATTCATCATAAAGAGAAGAAATTTAGTAACATGAAGATTTCTATAACCATATTTTCCTCTCTCAAAATAATTTTCAGTGGCATCATGAATAAACTCAACAATATAGCTATCACATAGAGCATTTTTATCATGATCCACATGCATATAAGTATCATTACTCTCCACATAAGCATGAATATTATCATTAGTAATAGTGAGAGTAAAAGTATCACATCCATCATTGTAATCATCATAAATTGCAGGCATAGTATATAATCATAATAAACTTATCCTCCATATAGGTGGCACCAAAATACCACTATCATTAAAGTCATCATAAATTGGAGGCAAAGTATCCAAAGAAAATTTTCTCCTCAAAACTTGGGGACTAAAAAGATCATTTTCATCAAAACCAGCTTCCCCAAGCTTAGAGCTTTGCATAGCATTAGCAATAATGGTGTTCAAAGCATTTATAGTAATAACATTGCTACCATCATGCAAAATAATTTTCCATAGGTTTTTTAATTTTCTCTTCAAAAGCATCATGTCCTAATTCAATTAAAGTTCATAAAGATCTCTAATTTTTTTGTTGTTTTCCATTAAGCCTAACTAGTGAAAATAAAAACAAGAAACAAAAGAAATAATTGCAGAATCTAAAGGAGATACCTTCCAACGCTTACCTCCCCGGCAACGGCGCCAGAAAATAGCTTGATGACTAACGCACGATTCTATTCTTGTAGACAGTGTTGGGCCTCCAAGAGCAAGGTTTGTAGAACAGCAGCAAGTTTCCCTTAAGTGAATCACCCAAGGTTTATCGAACTCAGGAAGGTAGAGGTCAAAGATATCCCTCTCAAGCAACCCTGCAATTAATATACAAGAAGTCTCTTGTGTCCCCAACACAACCCAATACACTTGTCAGATGTATAGGTCCACTAGTTCGCGAAGAGATGGTGAAATACAAGTGATAGGATGATTATAAGTAGTAACTGCAATATGAAATAAAGATGGCAGCAAGCAAACATGTAGCAGAACTTGTTGTAAACGTGTTTCAATGCTTAGAAACAAGGCCTAGGATCATACTTTCACTAGTGGACACTCTCAACAATGATCTCATAACTGAACAAGTAAAAGCTACTCTTAAACACTCTCTTGTGGATAACAAACACCATTCATTGTGTAGGGCTACAAAAGCACACCTCAAGCCGGAGTAAACAAGCGCCACAACGTCATAAAGGAGTCACACACGGTGCACACACTGTCACCTTTACACCTGAGAGTACCGGAGTTCATATTAAAGTAACCTATAGAGTGCATAATAGATAAAGAGTAACATCTACATATTCAACTAGATTAGCACAACTGAACACAAAAATACTACTCGGGATTATTCCCTTCTTGATAAAGCAAGAGTACTATGCGTAGGGCTGCAAAAGCACTCCTCAAAGTCTGAGTAAACAAACACCACAGTTCCCAAGAATAAGCCGATATATCTAAATTATTCATAGAGTCACACAAGTACCCACACTGTCACCTTGATACCGTGTTGTCACAATGACTCCAGAAACTAGACAAAATCACATGAGTAGCATAAACATTATTAATGTATTCAGCGATACTAGCAATACACATGATCACATAAAGATCACACCATGGGAGAGAGAGATGAACCACATAGCTACCGGTAGAGCCCTCAGCCTCGGGGGAGAACTACTCCCTCCTCATCATGGGAGTCAGCAGCGGCGATGAAGATGGCGATGGAGCTGATGGAGATGACTCCGGGGGCAATTCCCCGTCCCGGCAGCGTGCCGGAACAGAGATTTTGTCCCCCGAAACTTGTCGTCGATGGCGGCGGCGCTGCGGAACTCTTCTGGAAACATGACTTCGTGTTTTAGGGTTTCACATCTCGGGAATAAATAGGCGAAGGGGATGTCGGCGGACCCCCGAGGGGCCCACACCACCTGGTGGCGCGCAGGGGCCCACCCCGCCGGGGTGTGGTTTGGCCACCTCGGCGCCCTCCTTCGTCTCTCCTTCGGACTCCGTGACGGCGCTGGAAAAATAAGGACGTGGCCTTTTGTTTCGTGCAATTCCGAGAATATTCGCAAAGTACTTTTCTGGAACCAAAAAAAAGCAGAAAACAGGGAACTGGCACTGTGGCATCTTGTTAATAGGTTAGTCCCAGAAAATGTATAATAATGATATATAATGCATATAAAACATGTAGCAATTGGTATAATATAGGCATGGAACATCAGAAATTATGGATACTTGGAGACTATCATGCACCAACAACTTATGCTAAGCAAGACAAGTAACAATGTGATAGCAAGAAATAACTTCAAGCACGAAGGCTATCACAATGTAAATTGCATAAGTAAAGAGCTCGGGTGTAGAAATAACCGAGACACGCGAGACGATGATGTATTCCCGAGTTCCTCCTTTGAGGAAGTACGTCTCGTTGGAGGGTGTGAGTTTCAAACTCAAGCCGCCACAAATGCCTCACCCTATTCTCCAATGAACCTCGCACAAAAGCTCGGTTCACCTTCCACTATGATTTCCTTTTGGTCGGAAATCGAGTCCCTTACAACAATCTTGAGGCACAACCCACAAAAGGATTGGAGCTCCCAAGTGACCACAAAAGGTCTCAATCACCGTCTAGGGTCCAACGACCCAAGAGTAACAAGCTGACGAACTTTCACTTCCACGAATTCTCGTGAGAGAGCAAACCGATGCACAAAAGCAAAGACAAGAACACAAGAAGTGCTCAAGTCCTTCACTCCCAAATCCCACCAAAAGCAACTAATGCTTGTGCGGGAGAAGAGAGGAAGAACAAAGAAACCCAACAAATGGAACTTCAAGAACTAAGATCGAAAGGGTTCCCCTCACTTGGAGGAGAGATGGATTGGTGGAAATGTAGATCTAGATCTCCTCTCTTTTCCCTCAAAGATATGCAAAAATCATAGGTGGAGGATAGAAGGAGATGCAAGCTTTCCAAGGTCAACAATGGTGGGGAGAGAAGAAAAACGTGCTGCTGAAAGCTTAGTCTCCTTGGGGAAGAAGGGGCCTTTTATAGGTCTCCCAAAAAATAGAGCCGTTACAGGAAATTTACACCGGAGAGACCGGAGACTCCGCCTTGGCCGGAGACTCCGCAGACATTCCGGTGACATTCCGGTCCCCTATGCAGTGGCTCTCCAGCACTTTTCCTTCGAGGCAAAAACGCCCAGGCCGGAGAATTACCGGAAACTTTGCCCTGAGACCGGAGACTCCGGCCTAGAAATTCCTGTAGCAACCCAGCAAACAGAAAAACCCATAACTTTTTCATCCGGACTCCGTTTTCGATGATCTTGGGCTTGTTTCGAAGATAATCACAAGCTCTACAAGATCATGCACATAGACATCATAGTCCATCATGTGAGAGGAAAACAAGAAGAGAGTTTGACCTCTCTTAGAAAAGACAAACCGGTAAAACCTCCAACATCAAAAACACAACAAATATTCATACGAAATCCGTTTTTGATGAACAAGAGCTTGGCATGAAGATGAACACAAGCTCTAAATTCTCACATGGATCAAAGCCAAATAAGAACCAAGAAATATGATATGCCAAGTATGCAAAGGTTTGAGCTCTCCACAATGATGCGATCAAGTTACTCACTTGAGAGCCCCTCTTGA
The DNA here is from genome assembly GCA_947311845.1 of Poa pratensis. Taxonomy (NCBI): domain Eukaryota; kingdom Viridiplantae; phylum Streptophyta; class Magnoliopsida; order Poales; family Poaceae; genus Poa; species Poa pratensis. The sequence continues at coordinate 2,769,512 of CAMZMU010000088.1, forward strand.
TAGTACGGTATCTATCCTATAACCCGGTCTCCCACTAACACCATGGACCGGTAAAATAGAAACCCTATCAAGATCATACCTTTGCCTTGCGCATTCCACTTGAGCTAGATACTGATGATCTTGATCTCTTCAAGTGGACCACCTTTCTTGATTGTGCTTTGCTTGGTGAAGACTCACATATTGCTCCCCCATACACCAAGATGGAGTGCCTCTCTTAGGAACATCTTCACTTGACCATTATCTCCAAATGGGTTGCACTTCAAGCATATGATATCTTCTAGATGCCCATCTTGAACTTGCACACCTCAATCTTGATGACGATCACCACTTGACGTCATCCTCCATGAGCCATAAGAAATCTTCTTTTTGATGCAAGCCCATGGAGAGATACCTAACCCCAACAAAGGAATGTTGTGAGATCCTGGCTCAGGCTTAATGGATGGATAGAATACTCGTATCAACAAGTTGCAACTTCTTTTCCGGAAGCTCATCTGGAAAGAACTCCGAGGTTAAGCGTGCTTGCCCGGAGCGCTCCAAGGATGGTGACCGACCGGGAACTCGTTCCCGGGTGCGCATGAGTGAGGACAAAGTGCGCAGAAAAGACCTGTGTTGATCTGTAGGGCCAGTCTAGCGATTCTAGAGAGCTCCAGGGTGACAGGCCCGCCCGAGGGTGGGTCAGGGTGTTACAAATGCCACACACACATAATGGGTTAGTTTCACAAAGCTATATGGACAAATTCTTACCATACCATTGGATCAATGATCCCACATGGTATACCATTAGCTTTGATTGTTGATCAACTTGAATCCACTCTTTGCACTTAGTCTTGATCAACCTTGTATCTTTTCATCTTCTTGATCGTATCAAATATTCCATTATAATCAATTATCTTGATGGCATACAACCTTGAATCCAACACATGGAGTTCAAGCGATGCCAATGAACAAACCTATAAGAATAACTCAACACAAACATTTGTCCATAAAGATTGTCATTAATTACCAAAAACCATACATGGGGACACCATGCACTTTCAATCTCCCCCATTTGGTAATTGATGACAATCCGTTTTACGAGGTTGTATATAATGAATTTAAGCAACCATGCAACACAAAGAGCAAGGATGCATGAGCAAGAAAAGGCAAATGCTTAAGAACGAAACTAAAGCATAAAACACAATCCTTTAAACCCTAAACTTCTCTCCCCCATTGGCATCAATTGCCGAAATGGAGGAAAAATTTAGAAGGCCAATATAGTAAGAGCTCCCCATAATGTGTGCATTTCTCATAATATGATGAAATCAAATGCACATATCCAATGACGATAGTTGGGAAGGAGATCAAACTATATTGAGGATCCAAAGATTGCAAAAGAAAAACAAATTGAAAGATACTTCGACAAAAGAAGTAACCAATCAAAGGATCCGAAAAACCAATTGAACATAAGAAGATATTATGATAAGATCAACCAAGTGTTCTAATAATCAAGAGGAAACTCCCCAAGGTACGTGCACAATAAGGATTTGTATTTCAATATAGTGTGCACAACATGGAATCCTCACTCCCTCCTAGATAATGCAGAACACAAACCAAATAAGATGTAGCAAATAGGTCCCAAGCTTATTAAATGCAAAAAGGGATATAAAAAAAACAAAGCTTGTGCCTTTTAGAAACCACCAAAGAATCAAAAGCAATAAAAGGTGGTCACTAAAGAATTGAATACCAATTAAGGATCTAACTATTCACATGTATAAATTTCTAAGTAGACACCAATCATGAAGATATAAGTCCACAAAGAAACATGCACACACAAAATAGGTACAAAGTTAGAGAACATGATATCCAAGAGGGAGTCATAAATACACCAATAAGATATTTGCTTAAAAGCATAGCACAAAGCCCAATTTTATCTTAAAGGAATATAGATGAACTCCCAACACACACTCATCATAGCATCAAAAGTATCCACAAGGATAAGGTGATAAAAGGGGACCGAGAAAGATAACAATATCACACAAAGGAAATTCATGCCAAGATACAACCTACACAAGGTTGAAAGCTAGAAATGTATAGATGAGGTAGATACTTGTTACCGAGATAGCATTGGTGATGTAGAAGATAAGAGTTCACGATCATCCAAGCTTGGCTCCACTAAGCACATTGACAACACCTTCCTTGTAAATGAGACAAGCTTCCAATGCATCTCCAAATATACCTAAAACAAATTGAAGTACACCATGGTCCCCAAACTCATTGGGTCCAAAGTTGTTAGAGCAACTACAATACATAGCACAAACTCCACATAAATATGTGCATATTGATATGAAATTGAATTTCATGCACATCTTAGCCATTTAGGATTTGATGGAATTTATCCTATATATTGGATCAACAAAAAGTAAGCATGCCATAAGATATACATATAATAATTATGCATGCACAAGACTTTCAAGAACCAAATGAAATACAATTTGACACAACACCAATTAAACCAAGAAGGCACACCCAAGTGTGACAAGAAAACGAATTGCCCAAATATATCAAAGACCTAAATCAGCACATGATTGAAGGTACCAAGTTGAAAAACATACCAAAAGAAATTAGGTTCAAGGAATGAATCGAACCCTCTACACATTTCATGATGGCACAAGTACCAAGACGAAAAATGCTTGTCTTCCAAAGAGACATATCATCGGGATCAAAAGGCCAATTTGAAGACAACTAATGTTCAAAAGCATATAGGATAAGCTCCCCCAAGATGTGTGCATTATTTATGATCTTGCATTTGATTACAAATGCACACAAAGGGGATCATCACTTACCTTATATATTATACAAACACTAGTCATGTTCAAGAAGGAGCAATAAAATCCAATACCAAATTAAAGAATGGTGTTTCACTCAATGTAGGATAGCTTCCCAATAGTGCATTATCTAGAAGTATGACTTGAATGTCAATGCACAAGAATGGTATCATTGCTTTTCCTCACTCAAGAAAGCACAAATCAAATTTTGAGTAGAGCAACAAGATCCAAAAGATGAGAGGCAAAAGCATTTAAGCAAATATGGAACTTGTTTGAGCAACACGCCACATAGGAACAAGAATAATTAACAATATCAATTCAAAGTGGCAATACCTCACATGTTCATATTTTCTAGGCTTGTAATATGCACATAGCTTATACTCCCCCCCATAATGTGATAATCCATTTCTTTCAAACAAGAGCAAATAAAACAACTAGTGATAATTAATGGACATTATAGATTTTGAATTTCTCAGTGCAAGGCATACCACATAGAGAATAGATAAGATTGATATATCATCACTAAGTGGTATTCCTCATGTCACACATTTTTAGGATTGTGAAGTGCACGTAGCATATCACTCTCCAAAATGGGATAGTCCATTAATCTCTCAAAGAGAGCCAACAAGATAAGATATCAAATAAAATCAATACGGCTCAAAACAAGTAGGTGGTGTGCAAGCCAACATAGCATACTTGATTACTCAAGATAAGTAAGTAGAGAGCACATCACATACAAACACTAGCAAGGTACAAAACCAAACACATGCAAGGGTGCGAGCAACTTTCAATGAATATATGATTTAAGTACAAGTTACCGCAAGGAGGAACATTGGATATGAGATAGAACAATATAATCCAAATGACTTGACTTGAAGAATATAATTGATGAAGATCCCTTATTTCTTCATAATCTAGCCAATCTCACAATGCCCTCCAACAACACCTATTGATCAAGTTTTAGCTTGTTGGTCCCCAACCAATTGGGTCCTAAGAGGTTAGTCACAATAGGGCTTGGCAACCCAAATGGTTTCTTTTCTTGACACCACTTTGAGTACCAACATATTTGCAAACACATTGCCAACCTTATCCTTCATAAGAGAATAAACATTATCAATTATGATAGTGTTGGATAAGGTACACTAGTGCATGAAGAAGCAAAGTGACCTTTCTCACGGCATAAGTAGCAACATTGGATTTTTTTCCCATCTTCTTAGTTGAAGTCTCAACTTGGGAGGAATAGCTTGATTCTTCTAGAGAAGTGGCTGTTCTTCAACTTGAAGAACTTGAGTTTGAGTTTGAGGCCTCTTCCCTTGTTGCTTCTCACCAAGGGACTTCTTCTTCAAAGGGCAAGATCTAACATGTGCCCTTCTACTTGCACTTGAAGCAAACAATCTTGGGCCGAATCTTAACTTGTTCTTGGCCCTTTTTCTTCTTGTTATACTTGGACTTTGTTCTTGTTATTGGAGTTGAATCCAAGTCCCTCTTGTCATTGGGCGTCTTGAACACTCAACATATTGTCAAGTGTAGAATCCCCAACATGACGCTTTTCCAAGTCTTTCTTCAAAGAAGTGACTTGGGCCTGAGCTCATTTAATTTCTCTACATGGTTAGTATCAACACAAACACTAGAGGAAGTAGAAGCTTCATTGTTATAGCAACAAGGCATAGAAAGTAATTCATCACAAGTTTTAGCAATAGTATGTGATGTAGAATTATTAGGACTAGCACAAGGCAATATAGCATTTTTAGTAGAAGTTGTGCCTTTGTCCACATGAGGCTCACAATATGTTACCTTTGTATGATAGCCTCATGAGCTAACTTTAGCCTTGCATGGGATGCTAGAAGATCCTCATTAGAGCTAGAGAGCTTTTCATGACTTTCTTCCAATATCTCATACTGCTAGTTAGCAACTCAAGTTGAGCCCTTAGCTCAACATTCTCCATCAAAATAGATGCTTCACATGAAGTAGAGTTAGTAGCACAAGCATCATTAATATTAGAAATGGAAGAAGACAACTGTGCAAGCTCATCATTCCACCTAGCATTTTCCTCAATAATATTAGCATGATTACAAGAGGAAGTAGAGGAGCTAGGCACATCAATTTTAGATAGTTGAAGTTTTGGAGTTGATCATGAGACTTGGTGAGGAGAGAGTGTTCACTTTCCAAAGCCTTCTGAGCTTTGTCAAGTCTCTCTACATCCTCAATAGTCTAGCATTGCCAACACCAAATTCAACCTTTTCCTTTTTAAGCACTTTATATTTAGCAATAGAATGATCTCTTTCCTTAATGATTTTAGCAATAATTAGATCATTTAATTCATCAAGAGATTCAAGTTTCTCCTCAAGATACTCGAGACACTCGAAGCTCTTGCTCTTCCTCAAGGGCATTCTCTAAGGATGCTTTTTCCTAGCATCATCTCTTTCAAATCCTTCACTTTTCTTCAATGATATCCTTGCACTTAATAGCAAAAGTCAAAATTTCACACAAGTAAGAGCAAGTTTGACTACCTTTAGGAAAGCACCAAATACCATCTCACTCTTCTCCTTTAAGGAGTCAATATCATTCTCTTTTAATCCATAATAATCCTCATCCTCATCATCACAAGGTGTAGCGGGTTCCAAAGGTGAAGATACCTTTGAATCCCTAGCCATAAGGCAAAAGTGAGAAATGGACGATGATGATGAAGAATAGCTTGAAGCATCATTGAGATCCAAGTCTTGTTCCAACAAATGTTGTTTTCCTCTACATTGTTAGAATCGCACAAAATAGAGGATATGGAAGTATTGTTTTCATGACAACAAGACAATGAAGCATATCATCATGAGATTTAGTTAAACAACTATTACATGATATGCAAGGACTATCAACACTAGCATGTAAGACATTTGAGGCTAGAAGTGTTTAAGTCCAAAGATAGAACATTGCAATGAGATAGAGAAGACGAATAGTCAATAGTGGATTCACCATCAAACATGCAATTTTTGTCGGGGGGTTACCCCCGGGTAGGGTAATGATGAGGTAAAGACATGTAAGGTTAAGGCAGTAAGCTGTCCGAGGGAACGATTGAGCAAGGACGCAGGAGGCGTCATCCGACGTAAGGTGTACGTCCGAGGTATACTTTCCGAGGTATATCCTCCGAGGTATCAACCTCGGGGCAGTCAGCTAGCTACCACAGGAATAAGATATTCTCTACCGAGGTATATGATCAGGAGTGTTATCCGAGGTTGGCAGCAAGGATCGAGGCATGTCAGAGAGGTCACGGGTGCCGCAGAGCTCGTAGCCCGAGGCTTCAGAGGACGGCGAGGTCCGTCCACGGGTTTCCCGGAAGCTCGGGGGCCTAGGAGCTGACTCGGCTATTTCGGGAAAGGTCTACAGGCTAGACCTCGGCAGGCTACTGAAGTATGACCGAAGAGGAAAGCTAGGCCTGGCTGGCCTGACAGTCCGGCCGTTGAGCTGGCAGGAGGCAGAGGCTTGTCTTCTACCTTTTGGCCATGCCATTGTCAGTTGTAGGCAGGGGTAAAAATGTACTTCGGCCTGTGTATATATGCGGCATCTCTACCTCCAGAGGAGAGGCACAAACCCTAGCTCATTTCCCCCTTCGTAGTTTCACTTCTATCTAGAGCTCTCACTTTGGTAGCAACATACAGCTCGAGGAGCACCTTGTACTGAGAACCACACTGATATATTGAGAGAGGCAAGGCAGGAGTAGGGGTTTTACTTCCTCACGAAGGCCCCGAACCTGGGTACATCGTGGTGTCTTTTGTGTTCTTGGCTTTCTTGGTTTCTTGTTCATGTTCTTGTGGTTTCTTGCATGTTCTTGCTTGTGCACGTCTTGAGTGCATAAACCCTCCCCGGATTCCCCCAACGACCATTCGGCCCCAACTAAGCCATACCCATGGCATCTGCCGTGATCCCACCACGACAGTTGGCGCCCACCGTGGGGCAGATTGAGGCGTTGGGTGGAGTTTCCATCCGGACGGGCTCCTCTGGTGTGTTCTTTCTGGCCTTGTTACCAAGATCGGCGAGTTCGCCTTTGTGAGCGACAATGCGGGGTGCTTCGCCGGCAAGCCTTTCCCCACCGATGGTTCCTCATGATGCTCGGCAGCTTCCCCACATACGTTGCTGTCGAGGTGGTTCGCGAGTACCCGGAGCAGGTGCTCGTGGACGACGAAACTCCTCTCCTGGCGGCTTTGGGTCGGCGTGTCACTCGCCCTCCGAGGTGTGTGGAGGTGATGATGGCTGGTACCAGCCTGCAGCTAGCAAGGCAGATGCTGGCAAGGTCGCGCTAGCCGAGGTGGAGGCGACGCCAACCGCGCTGCCTGAGAAATCAGGTCGGACGGCGAAGTTTCCGTACGAGAAACCTAGTCAGAATGAGCAGTTGGGCATGCCAAGGGAAGAAGTTCCCTTAGAAGCTATCGTTGATAGGTTAGCTCGGCCACTCGCAGTAGAGGCAAGTGTGGAGCATACGGTGGCCGGGTTAGAGGCAGAGCGCCAGAGGGTGCTGAGAGAAGCTCGGTTGCTGGCCGAGGCTAAGCAGCAGTTCGATATGGAGCAGAAGGAGTACAATGCTGCACATGGTATAGAGGATGGTTTTACTCCGGTTGTGCGGCGTAAGAAAGCTGCTCTGCTCAACCGAGGCAAGGACCTCTATGGGAGATGGCTAGGGCTGCAGTCTCGGGCTCGAGTAAGGCAACAAGTAGCAGGTCGGCTACTGGTAGGCCGGTGTATAGTTCACCAGCTAAGAACCTTAGAGCAGCCGAAGCAGTAAGGGCCGGGCTATCGGAGTTGACCGGAGATGCATGGCGTGAGCAGCAGAAGCGGCTCAATGAGTTAGTGCATGTGGCCAGCAAGCAAAATGAAGCCCTCCGCAAGGCCGGGCTTGGCGGTTCGCAGGCGGTCCATTCGATTAGGCCAGTTAGCCAGGGGTCCAAGGGGCAAGCCTCGTCTCCACACGTCGGAGGAGCCGATCGTGCCCGGAGTGTCACTTCAGGTCGGAACAAGGAGATGCAGCTGCAAGTGTACGATCCGGTGTTAGCTGGGAAGCAAAAGGTCGGCAACGCTAGCCGAGCCAATGGAGACCCCGGCCCAGGTGATGCAAGCCGAGCTAAGGGCCGTTCAGCTCAGGGAAATCAGAACGGTGGGCAAGCAGCGTCGGCTGGCCGAGGTAAACCACCTCAGCCCCCGAGGCATCAGCAGCAACCCCGGCCGCAGGAGCAGTATCAGCAAGAGCCGGAGTATGTTCCGCAGCCGAAGAACGTCGGTCGAGGTGGCGACCGATATGATGATGGAAATTCAGCCATGGAGCGGGCTGGATTCTATAGAGTGGATGGTGCATTGGGAGAGCGTATCGGAGCTCGGACGTTGCCTACAGGTGATGCGCGCTACAAGCTAGATCGGATTTACATGTCCGAGAATTGGAGGAGGAAGGCCCTCCTGGTCCGGCGTGTTTTGGACCTCGGATCATGAAGGAACCACCTCCACCGTGTCTCAGTTTCAGTTGGGTCGGAGTACCAGGCCGTACAATGGGAGCACCAAGCCGCAAGATTGGCTAGCTGATTATGTTTCAGCAGTATACATTGCGGGGGGCAATCGCCGATGGGCGGTCCGGTATCTCCCGCACATGTTGGAAGGTCCTGCTCGGATCTGGCTGAACAATCTGCCGGAGAATAGCATCGATTGCTGGCTGGATTTAGAGGAGGCATTCAATAGCAACTTCGCCAGCACTTACAGGAGGCCAAACCGACCTCAGCTTTTGCAGGCGTGCAAGCAGGAGGACAATGAGACTGACCGAGAATTCTTGACTCGGTGGAGCAATGTTCGGAACTCCTGTGAGGGAGTTATCGAAGCACAGGCTATAGCGTGGTTTGCTGATGGATGTCGGTATGGTAGCATGTTGTGGCAGAGGCTCCAGAGAGATATGCCAAAGACTCTGGCCGAGACGATTCGGATAGCTGATTCCTATGCCCTTGGCGATCCGATGCAGCCTCTGCTGGATGGGAATGCCCGGAACAGGAGGAATCCGATGAACAACCGCAACAACGGACCGAGGTTTGATAACCGTCAAGAGTTCGGGCAGAAGAGGAGAGAACCAGATTTCCAAGTCAATGCTGTAAACCCAAGTCAGTCCGGACCTGGAGGCGCCCAGAAACCGAAGACTGAGGGTCAGGCGTGGACTCCGAACCAGAACCAGAAAGAATCAGGGAGGTGGTGCGAAGCAGTGGCAGGAGGCCGGACCACCTGTGACTTACGAGTCATTGGTGAATGGACCATGTATCTATCATGGCAGGAATGGCAGAACACCCAACCATACCACTCTGCAGTGTAGTTTTCATCACCGAACCGCTGCAGAAGGGGCGAAAGCTGGGGCAAACCGGAGTGGGCCACCGAACCAATGGCGTAGACCTCAATATCCGAACACGCAGCAGCAGCATAAGCCGACCATAGCGGCGCAGAATCAGAGCTTAACCGGAGCAAATTCAACCCCGGTGCATGCGGCCCAAAACCAGAAGACGGTGCAGGCGAAACCGGTGAATGCAGTGAGTGCCCAGGGCAACAACAACAACGGTGGTGCCGGCCAAAGCCAAACGTGGTCCTTTGAGAATCAGAGGTATGAGAACCCCGGTAATGATTATAGGGAAGTACATCAGAGCTACGTGGTGTTTGTGACTGAGTCAACTGATAAGAAGAGTATGCTGAGGCGTGCCAAGGAGGTGAATGCAGTATCTCCGGCGGTGGTGAAATACATGAACTGGTCCGAGCAAGAGATCACTTGGAGCAGGCAAGATACACCTCGGATCATGCCGAGCCCTGGAAACTATGCACTGGTGGTGGATCCGACGTTTTGTGGGCCGACCAACAATGTGAGATTCACCCGAGTCTTGGTGGACAATGGGAGTGCCATAAATATCATGTACCGAGACACAATGGTCAAGCTGGGATACTCACCGAACCAGTTGCAGCCTAGCAGCTGTACATTTCACGGTATTGTGCCCGGGGTCTCTTGTGCACCTATGGGAAAGATTTGGGTCGACGTGGGTTTTGGTACCCGAGATAACAGCCGAGTTGAAAGTCTTGAGTTCGAGGTTGTGGACTTGCAGAGCCCTTACCATGCCTTGCTGGGAAGGCCAGCCTTGGCCAAGTTCATGATCTCCACTCATGTGGCTTACCTAAAGATGAAAATGCCGGGGCCCAAGGGAATAATAACCATTTCTGGTGACTACAAGAAGGCTATGCAATGTGCCTCGGCGGGATCCAGTTTAGCCGAGTCCTTGGTGATCGCGGCGGAGAAGAAGCAACTTCAGAAGGTGGTGGCAATGGCGCAGTCTACTCAGCTCGGCATGTCCGGACTAATTACTCCGGACATGAGCGCTTCATTCGAGGTGCCCAAGGAGACCAAGAAAATCCCGCTGGACTCGGAGAACCCGGAGCGTTTCGCCATCATTGGTACTGGCATGGACGAGAAATAGGAAAGCGCGCTCTGTCACTTCCTCCGTGAGAATCGGGACATTTTTGCATGGTCGGCTAAAGACCTGCCAGGTGTTCCGAGGGAGTTGGCAGAGCACTCTTTGTTTGTTCGGCCAGAGGTGAAACCAGTGCGTCAACCGACGCGGCGGCTCTCAGATGACCGAAGAAAGGTGGTACTCGAAGAACTGGCGAAGTTACTGGCTGCAGGCTTCATCATGGAAGTGCTGCATCCGGACTGGATATCTAATCCAGTCCTCGTGGAGAAAAAGAAGGACGAACCGGCGGTAGTCAAGGTGTGGCGCATGTGCATTGACTTCACCAACCTGAACAAGGCGTGCCCGAAGGATCCCTTTCCTTTACCTCGGATTGATCAAGTGATCGATTCTACGGCTGGATGTGAGCTGTTGTCTTTTATTGATGCATATTCTGGTTTTCACCAGATCCCACTGAACACTGATGATCAAATAAAGACTGCCTTTATTACCCCGTACGGGGCGTATTGCTATCGTGTCATGTGTTTCGGTTTGAGAAATGCCGGGGCAACTTATCAAAGGTGTATGCAGAAGTGCTTACATTCTCAAATGGGCAAGAATGTGCAAGTGTATGTCGATGACATTGTTATCAAAACTAAAAAGAAGCATACTCTCATCGAAGACCTCGAAGAGACATTTGCAAATTTAAGAAAGTATCGGTTGAAACTTAACCCGGACAAGTGCACCTTTGGTGTCCCGGCTGGAAAATTGCTCGGTTTCCTCGTATCGAGCCGAGGTATAGAAGTTAACCCGGCTAAGATCCGAGCTATCGAAAGAATGAAGTTGCCGAACTGTTTAAAAGATGTGCAGAAGTTCACGGGATGCCTTGCATCTTTAAGTCGGTTTGTAAGTCGGCTAGGAGAAAAAGCCTTACCATTGTATCAACTTATGAAGAAAAGTACCAGTTTCACTTGGACCCCGCAGGCGGACGCGGCGTTCAATGAGCTGAAGAAGATGTTGTCCACTGCTCCGGTGTTGGCATCCCCTTTGCAGAATGAACCGATGTTGATATACATTGCGGCTACAAACCGGGTCGTAAGTGTTGCAGTGGTGGTGGAGCGAGACGAAGGAGGCAAATCGGTGCAGAGACCAATCTACTACCTGAGCGAGGTGATATCCACGTCGAAGCAAAACTACCCCCACTACCAGAAGATGACGTACGGAGTATACCTGGCGGTTAAGAAACTGAAGCATTACTTCCAAGAGCATCCCATGACGGTGGTATGTGATGCTCCAATCTCGGAGATCATCGGATGCAAGGACGCAACTGGGCGAGTTGCCAAATGGGCGATCGAGGTATCTCCATACACTCCGCATTATGAAAGGCGAGATGCAATCAAGTCGCAGGCGCTGCCGGACTTTTTATGCGATTGGGCCGAGATGCAATATGAGCCGCCCTTGCCGGACTATAATTATTGGAAGATGCACTTTGATGGGTCCAAGACCAAGGTCGGATTAGGTGCCGGCATAGTCCTAACCTCGCCGAAGCAAGACCAGTTGAAGTATGTGCTGCAAATCCATTTCTCGGCGTCGAACAACGTGGCGGAGTATGAGGCCCTGATCCATGGGCTCAAGGTGGCAAAGGAGATAGGTGTCCGGCGTATAGAATGCTTCGGCGATTCAGCTTTGGTGGTGCATCAATCCACCGGCACTTGGGATGCATTGGATGCGAACATGGAGTTGTATCGGTTTCATGTGCAAAAGGTGTCTGGGTTCTTCGAAGGATGTGAGTACAAGCACATACCTCGGGGGAGAATGAAGCCGCCGACGTATTGTCCAAGCTCGGTTCATCCAAAGAACCGGTGCCACCGGGGATAGCGCTGAACCATTTGAGAACTCCTTCAATCAAGCCCTCGCCTGACTCCGAGTCAATTTTCTTACCGCCAAGTTCGGAGTCTGAGCCTATTCCTATGGAGGTAGACGTCGGATGCGTTTGGCCGGACTCGGGGACTGCTTCGCAGTATCCGAGGACTGATGGAGCTTTTCCTATGGAGATAGATGATGGGAACTTCGGGTCTGACCCGGGGACTTCGCACCAACACTCGGGGACTGGCCGAGCAATGGTGGAGGAAATCATGAAGGAGATCATGGCGACCGAACCAATGGAGATAGATGAGAGGCTTTTTCCTCTGCATCCAGTGCCGGAATGGGCGGAGCAGATCATGAACTTCATAGCCGATGGAAGTTTGCCAAGTGATACAACCGAGGCAAGGAGAATCCAGAGGAGAGCTAAGGGATACACCATCATCAACAAGGAGCTATACAAGAGAAGTGTGACCGAGGTGTTGCAGAGGTGTGTCGAACCAGCTGAAGGCAAGGAGATGCTTTTAGAAATCCACCAAGGAGAATGTGGACATCATTGCAGCACAAGAGCTCTGGTGGCCAAGGTGTTCCGGCACGGGTTCTATTGGCCCACCGCCAATGCCGATGCAGAAGATATAGTTCGGAAATGTGAAGGGTGCCAAAGGTTCGCCAAGCAGCAGCACATGCCAGCTTCGGCGCTCAAGACCATTCCTATCACGTGGCCCTTTGCAGTTTGGTGTCTGGACATGGTGGGAGAATTCAAGCCAGCCCGAGGCAATATGACTCACATACTGGTGATGGTGGACAAATTCACTAAGTGGATCGAGGTGAAGCCAATCCGAAAAGTGGATGGTCATACGGCGTGACCTTTTTGAAGGAAATAATCCTGAGATATGGATATCCTCATAGTATCATTACAGACAACGGCACGAACTTTGCTGTCGGAGAGTTTGCTCGGTTCTGCATGAGTAAGGGAATTCGACTTGATGTAGCCTCGGTGGCTCACCCACAGGCTAATGGGCAAGTAGAGAGGTCAAATGCATTGGTATTGGCCGGAATCAAAGCTCGGTTGGTAGAACCACTGTTGAAAACACCGGGGTGTTGGATCGATGAGATACCAGCAGTTCTGTGGGGTCTAAGGACCACACCGAACAGATCAACTGGCTATACGCCATTTTTCATGGTCTATGGGGCCGAGGCAATGCTGCCAACCGACATTGAATATGATGCGCCCAGAGTGGCAATGTACACAGAAGCCGAGGCTAAAGAAGCTCGGGAAGATGCTAGATCTGCTCGAGGAAGCAAGAGAATTGGCCTTATCTCGGTCAGCAATATATCAGCAGGGTCTCCGACGTATCAAAGCGGCATGTAAAACCCCGAAAGTTTAATGAAGGAGATCTAGTGCTGAGGCTTGTTCAGCGCAGCAAAGGTCGGCACAAGTTGTCACCTCCATGGGAGGGACCATACATTGTGAGCCGAGCTTGCACAATGATTCGTACTATCTTATAGATGCACAGGAGCCAAGGGGAGATGGGCTGGACGACCCGATTTGGAGCTTCAGCGTCCATGGAATGTAGCTCTACTCCGACCCTTCTACTGTTGAAGGAAGTAATGTATGTACCTCGGCTGATCTTTAAATAAAAACTTCGGCACCTCGAGAGTGAGCTCGGGGACTGCCTCGCTCTTATGATTGCATGTTTCTTTTTGTTTGTACTCTTTCTTCGTTCGTATGCCGACTATTTTGAACCTCGTCTCAAACTTCAAGTACTGTATGCTATGTAACTAATCTTGTGACTCGACTGACGAACGCCAGCATGGCAGTCAAGAGCAAAGACGAAAGAACATGGGAAACATGAAAATGAACTCGGGGACTCGGTCCAAAAAGACAGTTCGGCATATGTCGTTTACTAACCCCTGTTTTTACTTCTTTTTTATGTCGGATGACTTTGAAACATACCTCGGAATTTACCAAGTACTGTATGCTATGAACAACAATCTTGTGACTCGACTGTCGAACGCCAGAATGGCAGACAAGAGCAAAGAATGCCAAATATAGTAAACACGAAAGTA